>CM053509.1:159742896-159782639 GCA_028627145.1 Eidolon dupreanum | reverse complement strand
ATCGCTTTTGCATCATCAGAAAGTCAAAAAATCCTAAGTCCAGGCATCGTAAGTCCGGAGACCATCTGCGTTTAAGTACAGTTGCTGTCGTCCGAGCCGCGGAGCAGACTGGGGGATGTCGGAGGGCGGTACTTCTTTGAGGGGTTGGATGTGTATTTCAAGGGAGGCGGGGTGGGTGGGGGGGGGGGCTTTGCGAGATGCACATGCTCCCTCTTGTGGTCAGCCAAGTTACATTCAGCTAGGTTTTAGGCCACCAATAAAACCGGAAACCGTGGCGCATCTCTGGGACAAGTTGTCTGGGAAGGGGCTTATTATTATTTTATAGGAGATTGGCTGGGTGGCTTGGATTTTGGCCGTCAGCTCCAGGAGAAACAAAATAACCCTGAGTGATTGATGGGTCCATTGTAAATTTGTAAAATAAATCAGCTTGGCAGAGAGATTCAAAAACCCTGTCAGGCAGCAAACATTTTTTAACAGCCTGTGGAGTGTCCTCCATCCTTCACATTTCGTTGCTGTCAGGCTGATGATTCATCTGAAAGCTGGGTGAGAAACAGCGCAGGTGGAGGGGTAGGCTGGCAGCCTCGCCTGCCTTTCCTGTTTCTCCTTTTTCCCGGGGTCTGAACACTCGGCGCCAGGATCGGAGGGGTCCCGACTAGACCGATTGGTGGATGAACTCAGGGCCCTGCAGAAGCAGCGTGTTGCTACTGGCTTCGTGTTCAGATTCCCACGTGGCTGGGAGCGCCCAGTGTGGTGAAGTTTCTGGGTGCCCCAGGACGGAGCTTTTTAATTGCGAAGTAGGGAGCCACTGAAGGTGGAGGCGAAGGGAATGGACGCATCGAAAGGGAAGCTCCTTGGGCTCTTTTGCTGTGTTCGGATTTAAAGCTTTCAGAAAAATGCAGACGGGATGGCCTTACGCAATAGATAGTGTTCTGTCTCAGCTTCCCTCCCGTGCAGAAAAAACTTAGGTAGTGTCTCCACCTGTGTTGCTTCCACCCTTGTGTTTTGTTAGGCGGGCAGATCAGCGCCACAGTCACCATGACAGGTATTCAGGCTGGACCAATCCCCACCCCAAGGCAGAGCAGCCAGGGGCAGAAGGCCTGACCTCTCTGACCTTCTGTCTCTTCTTCTGTAGAGTGGGGATGTAAGAGTTCCAACCTCGCACTCACTAAAGCCGGTCAGAGTTATTTAAGGAGAGGATGTATGTGAGGTGCTCAGCTCCATGTCTGACGTGTAATAATAACAGTGATACGTAGTTGCCATCATCAGTTTAAAGCAGGGTCTACCCACCTTCCATGTGGTTCGTGTCAGACACTGACAGGCAGGAGGCTGCTTGTTGACTGAGTGATGGACGCCCCCGCTAGCATCCTTGTCCTGCGTGTGGCATGAGGCTTCCAGGCAGGGTGGTGGTAGAGCCCTGGGTGCCCAGAGTCTGCCAGGAGCACCAGCTGCCGCCCGGAGCTCGCCGCTCTCTCCCTCCCGCCATCCCCGACTCGTCATAATCGACAAGGCTGGACCAATTAGGAGCAGTAACAATTAAGAGGTGCCAAGGGCATGCGAACATTTGCAAACACCTATTAAAACGTATCAATAATTAAGTGCTGCTTTAGTAGTTACATTTCTGGCCTCCAGACATGTCTGTTTATGGACCTCGGGTCGCATCCTGCTTTGAGATCTGTGTCGTGGCCTTACACGCTGGTTATGAAAATTTAAAATTCGTCCCTGACTTGAATTCTGAGATTCGACAGTGAAATGATACAGCGAGAATACATGGGTTCTCCCCAGCTGCCAGATGCTGCAGGTGTGGTGCTCAAAGCCGGCCAGCCAGATGGGGTACAAACGGGCTCAGCCGCTGTGCAGCTTTTGGTGAGGCCCGTATCTTCCCTTTCCTGGCCTGTCACATGCACAGAATGACACTTGTCTGAGAGGATTGTTAGAATTAGCAATTACGTGTGCAAAATACACGCCACATATATGCACAAAGTACAGCAGCTTTCGTTAGTACTGGCCCTACCATGATGGGAGGGAAAAAAGAGGCAGCACTTAGCCGAGGGATCAAGATGACCAGTGGTCACATACTTGGTGCCCAGAGGGACCAGGCAGATGACAAAAATGAGAGAGCTAGGCTAGGGGTGGTGGGGGCCTGGAACAGACAGTAGGGGTCGCATGGATTTTGTCTGAAAGGGGCCACGTCCCCAGGGCCAGGCAGGAGTGTTCACTCAGGTGACCGGGGCATCTGACTTTTTAAAGAGGATCGAGAAATCCACGTGTTTATATAAAGTCTCTTGACTTTGAAAATGTGACAACTCATTCAAACTTTTTTAAAAAAATTATTGCAGGGACCAAACAAACATCTCTGTGGGTTGACTTGGCCGTGGCCCCCTCTCGTGACCACATGTCTACGCGGCCCCCTTTTCCAGGTAAGTACTTTGGTCTCCATTTCCTTTGAGCCACAGAGGCTGGTGGGTTGAAATGTACCTTTCTGATTTCATGGCAATCTGTAACGAATTGGTGTGAACCGGGAACCACATCAGCTAGCTGGAAAGGAAGTAACGAAACGATCACCAGTCTAGGTTTGAGAGGTTGAGGAGGCGGGCAGATGGAGGTGTGGCTTACCTTTCTCATCTGTTGATTTTGTCCATCGTAAAATAGATAAAGGGCGAGAGGACCTGATATTGGAGTGCAAGGTGATAGCTGTGGCCAGAATTTATGTCCCACGGTAGTTACAACCCTGTTAGCATCTTTTGTACCCGGTGAGCTTCTTGTGTACTTTGTCTGATGTGGGGCTTTATTTTTATTTTTCGACACATCTGTAGTTGTGAGTAGATGGTGCTTGTTTGTATCTTTGTTTATTTATTGGGCCAAATCACCCCAGCAGCTCCTCAGGTAGTTGGGTGTAATCAGGTTGGGTTTTAAATATGCTTTTAAAATAAAGAAATAAATACGATCGAGGCTTGGAAAAGGTGATCATTAGAGAATGGGCCTCGGCGCCATAACTTTAAAGTAATAGCCCCATTACAGAGGGGGCCCTGACTTTGTAACTGTTCCTTGCATTTACATTGTAAGGTTGAGGGGCTTTGCGGGCAGGTTGGGCATCTCAGTAAAAGCTTTTCCAGCAGCCATTTAACCTCCATTTACGAAGAAATAAAGCGAAATGGATGCTGATTTGGACCTGCTTTGGGGGATATTTTTGCTGCATAAAAGCTCTTTTGCTTACAATTTGCTGAGCTGCTCTGTCACATCAGAAAGGACCTGCTGTTGATAAAGATAAAGCTTTATGGCCGCGATATTTGCTGCTAACAGCAACCTAATGCAGCATTTTCATTTTCGTGCAATTAATGTTAACGTCTGCTACGAAAATTGTCATTAAATACCATTTTAAAATCCATTCAATTTGCATATGCAAAGCCCATTTACCATCACAGAAGATATAGCTGGCACTTCATCACGTCCTTTCTCTAGAATTGTAGCCACTCGGTTTTATAGCAATTTAAGATTTTATATTGAAAGCTAGATGATAATGGATGTCCTTTCTGAGCCCAGCTGACTTAAGCTTTTCCATTGTATATGGAAAAATGCAGCCTCAGGACCAGAAACTGTGGGTGTTCATGCTGTACCTCAGTCACAAGGAAGGAAGATGTGGAATTTGAAAGAGCACTGGGTAGGGAGCCCGCCAGCCTGGCTCCAGACCTAGCTCCTGTCTGGTCACAATTGGCCATGTGACCTTAGGAAAGTCTGTTCACCTCTCTGGGCTTCTATTTTCCTGTTTCCTTTAAATAAGGGCTTTGATTCAGATGACCGCTAATGTCTATATATTTCACTATTGTATATTTTTTAATATAAGCACTCTAAGTTAAGAATCCAGGCCAAGCCTTGCTGTGAAGAAGTTGTGTGAACTTGGGGAGGTCAAATGATCTCTTCTTGGCTCAGCTGGTTGTAATCCTTCCTACCACCCACACAGGGTTTTAATGACAATGAAACAAAATTGGCGGGGAGACAGAACATACTTGAGAGTCCCAGAATGCTGGGTTACATGGTAACATCTTATCTGAGGAAACAGAAGCCCTGGAAGGAAGGAGAGCTTGGGACAAAGTTGGGACTAGAACCGCAGGCTGACTCAGCCAGAGCCCCTCCTGGACAACAGGCTGTCTTTGAGACACTGGTGACCAGTACGGATGAGTCGTGATCTGGTGCACAGTGGGGACTGTGTCTCTCTGCGCTCTGGGCAGTCTGTGAGAAAAAGATCAAGGAAGGTACACGTGCTGAGGGCTTGCAGAAGAAGCAGGCAGGGGTGGTGGGGAAGATGCCCAGTGTCGGAGACACTGACTTAGGGCATTATTTCAAAGGCGGGGTAGACACAGTGCACAGACTGGTGTCACTAATTGTTAGTGCAACCAGAAGTGACTTTCCGATGTGTCTCCCGTGTCACAGTCCAGGATTTGAGGGCTGGTGAATAGAAATGCATTTCTGGTGAGTCCATGGCAGGTAAGAAAGCTTACCAAAGAGATGATGCTGAACTTTGAAGAACTAGTAGGTTTTACCAGTTAGGATGGTGAGAAAAGGCAGAGGGAAAAACATACAAAAGCATGATGGCAAACTCTGGGGAAGACAGCATGGAGGGTCCTCAAAAAGTTGAACAGAATTCCCACGTGACCCAACAATTCCACTCCTGAGCATGTACCCAAAAATACTGGAAACAGGAATTCGAACAGATTTGTGCAACCATGTTCATAGCAGCATTATTCACAATAGCCAAAAAGTGGAAGCAACCGAGATGTCCATTAATAGATGGTAGATAAACAGACTGTGGTCTAAACACACCCTGGGATATTACTCAGCCTGGTCAATCAGAGCATCAGAATCCCCTGGCCTCGGCGATTGGTTCAGAAGCAGACATGTGACCCAGGACTGGCCAATCAGAGCATCAGAATCCCCTGGCCTCAGCGATTGGTTCAGAAGCAGACGTGTGACCCAGGACTGGCCAATCAGCATATTTCACAAACCCTTCTCACAGTGGTTGTTTCAGGGATAGGCATGGCCCCAGAATTGGGCCAAAGAATCTTAACCTCGAGGTTTTTGCGGTTCCTACACCCTTCCCACTGGTGGCACTAAGAAAATAGGACGTGAGAAGGGAACAGATCCTGAGCATTTTGCCTTGTGAGGAAGAAGTGTTTCAGGGAATGGAACCCAAGCTGGGAAGCACGGCCAAGACAGAGAGAGATGCACCAAACGCTGTTGACATTGCTCGACTGCCTACACCCAGCGATGCCTGAGGCTGTACCCCTGGGATTTTCAGTCATGTGAGCCGATAAATTACCCTTTAAAAAAATCAAGGCAGTTTGGGTTGAGAATGATTACATGCAACCACATTCTACGTTTAGAGAATGTCATGCCTGCCAGGGTTGGGCCATGAGTCATGTGTCGGCCGCTGAACCAATCACTGTGACCAAGATTTGTGAAATACACTGATTGGCCAGGCCCAGGTCACTTGCCCCTCCCTGTAGTCAAGAGCCCCACTCCCACATTGCTCCCTAGTCAAGTCACCGCTGAACCCCATCCCTACCCCGCCACGGTGAGGAATGGAGCCTGAGGTACCAGCCACCTTACCGTGCCTGGATCCCAAAGGTCATGTTTGGAGGGAGAGAGGGCGGTTCCTTCTTGGGGCGCCGGTCATCCTGGTCGCTGATGCGGATGTCATTGAGCTGACGGTAGAGGAGGTTCTCCCGGGCAGTTACCAGACCTGCTTTCACTGCCCCACGGTTCATGGCAATGTAATCTCGGGTCAGCTCGTGGGGGCAGGTGGGCTGCTGCTTAAATACATTCCAGTGTCCAATGGCTGAGGGCAGAGAGAGACAGACCGCGGTGCGGAGGTCAGTCTGGGAAGTGAAGCAACTCGCGGCGTCTAAGAAGAAACGGAGCGTGGGTCCTGTACCTTCCTCTCACCCCGGAGTCTGCCGTGGGATGGCCCTGCTTGGCTCCCTGCAAGGAGAGAGGTCAGGATTCCCAGAGATTCCAGAGGGAGCCTGAGCACCCTCGTGAAGCTGGGTTCATCTGGCCTTGACCTCCTTTGGGTGATCGGAGCGTTGCTCCCACACCGGCTGAGGTCCGTGCTATTTCCCTGACACCTTAGACTTGGGCCCTGCTTGGTCCTCGCTGTCTCGGCCAAGCCCAGGCTGTGGTTCCCGCCAGAATGTATTGCGGGGCTCTTTTCCTGGAGCGTGGCCAACTGCCCTGTGGGCTCCAAAGCTTGCTCACTCACCTTCGGGGACCCCTCCATCCAGCCCCCGGATGTAGAGTCCATAATTAAAATTAATTCCAGGCAGACTGTAGCTTCTTTCCCGGGGCTTCCCAAGTTCAGCCTGTTGAGGGGAGGACAGAAAGCAAAGGTGAGGGCTGGGATCTCAGACCAGTAGATTATAAGCAATTCAGCAATGGGATCGTTGACGCCTGCTCTGCCCCAGACCCTGTGGGCGACCTACAGGGCTACTAGCTTGTGGGTGACGGGTATACACCGAGAAACCTGACTGGCAAACTCCTGCTAAGGGGCCGGCGAGGGGAACAGGGCCTTTGCCGGGCGTGGTCCGGTGGGAGAGGGACCGAGCAGTCCCTGCTCTGAGTGCTGTGCTTGGGGTCCTGTCCAGGCCACCAGGCTAGAGTTGGAAACGCCCCGGATGCAGATGCGCTGAAGGGCCCGGTTCACAGAGCCTCGTCTGGAGGCCGTCGTAGAGGAAGGGATGTCTTTCCTCCCTAACTCTTCATTCCTATCCGGTGACAAGGCCCACTGCCACCCTTGAACAGCTGGACAGCTATTCTTACTCTCTGGTGAACTCCTCCCTCCCCCCCTAGAAGGGGCTTGTAGGAACAAAACTGCTGTCTCCTCAACCACATTAAGACCTGTGTAAAACAGAGAGGGAAACTGAGACCTTGAGAGGCGGGGTCATCATCTCGTGACCCACGGCTCCCAGGGGCCCGGGCTGGATTTCACACGCAGGCGCGTCTGGCCTCTGGTCGTCCACCTCCCTGCCTCTCAGCTGCGTCCCGAGGTCAGAGGCCCCACTGCAGGGAGCTTGGCACCTCGTCCTCTTCACTAGCTATGTGTGCTGCTGCCTTCTGTGTTGCAGAGACGATGTTCGGGGTTTTTTTTGTAATTCTTACTCTTTCTTCTTCTGTCTCCTCTACATCCCCAACTCTCTGGCTCCCAGGGCCCTGGACACACGGAGGTGGATGATCAGGGACCACCTGTCATGGCCCATCACTGCCTTTGGAAGAGACCGCTCACTGGGGCTGGCAGTCCCACCCCACCCAGCTCTGCAGCTTCCTCTCCCAGGGTCCCCACACTGCCCCAAGGTTTAGGCGGACCAGCCTGCTCCTCTCCTGAGGGGTCTGCAGGCAGCCCAATGCCCCGGAATGCCCTGGCCTGCCTCCCCTCTGGTTCTCGATCTTCAAGTTCTCTGACCCCTCGGCTTCACAGTGCCTCCTCCTCACCAGGGCCGGCAACTTCTGCTGTCTGTTCTGCTCATTTGAGTGTTAGAATTAAAGTGACCTGGATTTCCATGAACACACAGGCCGGGCCAGCCTCCCTACACAGGCAGAACCATGGCTTCTATTGCCTTCTTTATCCTATGGTACATAGCAGGTGCTCAATAAATGCCTGTGATGAAAACTTCTTCCTCCGTGAAGCCCTCTTGGGTTGCCCTCAGTCCAGACAATCTTCCTTGTATGAGGCACCATAGAGCCCTGAGTGCCACCTTCAGGGGACTTTCAGAATTACACAGTGGCACCTGCTACAGCATAATATGAGGCACAATGAGGAAGCCGGTTACAAAGGACCACATTTTGTGTGATTTGATTTACATGACTTGTCTCAAATAGGCAGATCCATAGACAAAAGTAGATTAGTGAGTGCCTATGGCTCGGAGGGGAAGCGGAATGGGATGATGGTGGGGTGATAGCTAAGAGGTGTGGGGCTTCTTTGGGGGCAACAAAAATATCCTAAAATCTATTGTGGTGATGGTCGCACAATTCTGTGAATACCCTAAAAGCCACTGGATTGCACACTTTAAATGGGTGAACTGTATGGTGTATTAATTATATCTCAGTAAAGGCATTAAAAATTGCAAAGTAGTGTAATTAAGTCGTTAATTTGTGATGATCAGTTTAATGTCGGTCTCCCCCGGTAGGCTGTGTGCTCAGTCTTTGTTTATTTATTTAAAGGTTAATTAAAAATTTTTTCTCTTTAAATAGACTTTATTTTTAGAGCAGTTTCAGGTTCATGGCAAGATTGAGCAGAAGGTACAGATTCACCATATGCTCCCCGCCAGTCTTTATTTTCACCCCTCTTTTTCCCAGGGCCCAGCATAAAATAGATGCTAGAAGTAAGTAGGGGTTGCATGAATGAATGAATGGATGGATGAATGAATGCCTACTTGGAGACTCTCTGCGTTCTCTTCTACACAGAGCTCGATCCGCTTTTCTCTCCCCTCTTGTCTGTCTCAAAGCCAGGCCCTAACCTCGCTCCAGACCTCCAGGCTCCTGAGCTCCGGGCGGGTGCATGGAGCCTCGCTGGGTGGCTTGTTGGAATTCCTTCCACACGACTCACTCTGAGCTACAGACAAAGCTCTGGCTTCTCATTTGTTTATGAAAATGAACTGGCCTCTCTGGTGACTGCCGAGGAAGTTAATTAAAATGTGACTTCTCCGGGAGAGGCCCCCCTCCCTCGGGCAGGTGCAGGTGGGCAGACTTCCAGCTGGCAGAGGAACGACAGACAGACTCGGGAGCTGGCTGCCACCCTGGGCGGGCGGAGGGGGTGGAGAAGCCCGCGGGTGCCTTGCTCTCCACGCTTTTTAGTGAGGGTTGCCTGGGCATCGGCGGCTGCCAAAACGCGGTGAAGCCTTAGGCTGCAAACAGCATCTCGGGGTTCACTCAATTCACGCCACAGATATTTATTTTTCTACCTATTCCGCACCAAGCCCTGTGCCTGGAGATTGAAGGGGAACAAAGAAGACGCGTAGCCCCTGTCATGATGAAATTCACTGTCTTGCAAAAAAGGACGATTGAACAAGTAATGACAGTCTGGAGCATAAAGGGTTTGATGGAGGGACCACAGGTTGCTTCCAGCTCTAAAGTCTGTGAGTCCATAGAGTGAGACGAGATATTTGCCACATGTATCTGACAAAGAACTCTTATCCAACATATGTAAAGAGCTGCTACAAATCAATAAAAGGCAGACATGCCCTTGAAAAACAAGCAAAAGATTTGAATAGGCACTTCGTTAAGAGGGTATCCAAGTAGCCAAGACTCATATCGCCAAGGTGCTCAATTTCTAGGAAATGTAAAGTAAAAACTCAAAGCTATTGGTGAAAATATGGAGCAACCGGAACACTCACGCGCTTGGCGGGTGTGTAAGCTGGTGTGATCACTGCGGAGAACTGTTTAGCGGTATCTATGTTAAAGCTCAATGTATGCCTGCTTCATAACCGCTTCTTGGACACCCAGCAGAAACGAGTGCCCGTGTCCACCCACAGGTGTGTCTTAGAGTGCGCGTAGCGGCTCCGTCTGGGATAGCCAAGCACTGCCAACAACCCAGAAGGCATCGT
The DNA here is from genome assembly GCA_028627145.1 of Eidolon dupreanum. Lineage (NCBI taxonomy): Eukaryota > Metazoa > Chordata > Mammalia > Chiroptera > Pteropodidae > Eidolon > Eidolon dupreanum. The sequence goes on along the minus strand of CM053509.1, from coordinate 159,773,046 downwards.
GGGTGAATAAAAACACTATGACATGTTCACTCCATAGGATACACCGCAGTGGGGGGCACTTGGCCCCCTGGACGCTGTTCGGTCACGTCTGGAGTCATTTTGGGTGGTACTCCCCTCCATCTGTTGAACGGCCAAGGATGCTGCTGAACACCCACAATGCGCAAGACAGCCCCACGCCCAACAACAAAGAGTGACCTGGCCCCAAATGCCGGCACTGCCGAGGCCGAGACGCTGCCCGACACGAGGGGGATGAGCACCCTGCACGCGAGCGCACGGCTGTGCACGCGCAGCGCGGGGCGAACGCGGCCGGACGAAGTCCAGACACGAGCACGGCTGATCTGGTTTTAGGGGTCAGGAGCGTGGGTCCCCCTGGAGCGAGGATAGCGGCTAAGAGCAGCATGAGGAAGCTTCAGGGGTGCCATCCTGCCGCTTTCTGACCCGACGTGGGTGCCCTTTGCACCCATTCGCCTGTGACGGCTGTCACACGTCGAGAGACCAGTGGGTTTTCCGTATCTGCCCAGGAGACCCCCTTCACACAAGCACGTCACACACACGACGCAAGAGGAACAGCAGCAGCACACGGAAACCACGTGTTGGCTCTCAGGGCGTTCTCTGGGACTGCATTTCTGCGGCTGGGGGCGAGGGAGGGGTCACACCCAGAAATCCTTAAGGATTTCATCTTTCTCATCTCCTCTTTCATTCCAGGTGGAATCAGAAGTCCCCAAAAATTTGGCAAGAAGCAGACTCAGCTCCTTCCACCCTGGCAACTGGACTTCCTTCCCTCCCTCACAGGGAATACCAGAGAGGGCAGAGAGGGCCACTTGCGAGAAACCCAGGAGGCCCCCAGTCCTGGCTCGGGTGTGGCGCGAGAACAGAGCCTTGCGTGGTGGCGGGGCGTCTGCCCGAGCCAGAGCTGCGGGGTTTGCCCTGACCTTTCCCTCCGTTCCCCTCGTCCCCAAATGCCTCCCGTGCTTGAATCTCCACCCTTGGCAATTCCATCCTTGAGGTTCAGGGCCCTGTGTCTCCGAGTCCCTGTGTTCACAGGGGACCGTCCCAGAGGAGCGGCGTCCTCACCCGTTAGCGGTTCGCCTGCCCACTGAGACGAGCTGACCGGACGTGACAACGGGGCCCCTCCCTGCTGCCATCACCACCAGCCACAGCAGCACCCGTAACCGTGGAGGCCCAGCGCCAGGGCCCACGGGTGTGCGATCCCGCAAAGTGGCTGTGACTGTCCCGGTTTTGGGTGGGGAAACGGGGGCACAGACAACGTTAGCGCCTTCTTTGCTCAAAGCCGAACAGCTAAGGAGGGGCCAAGCCTGGATGTGAACCCACGTTGAAGCCACACGGTCTGGCTGCCTCGTAGCGACTCGCTTGGCATTGCACATGCGCTACCCAGACTGTTCACTCTCTCTCGGGTGCATAGGTCTTAGCGCTGCAGGCACGGGTGTGCTTGTACCCCCCCAACACCCCCAAACACACAGAGCACGCTGCCTTATGCCCAGGAGAGCCCCAGGCAAAGTCTGCTCTTTGATGTCTAGACTGGGGGTTAAGGAAATTGCTGTCACTTCAGGAAACACTGTGGGCTTGGCGTGGCCTGAACACAGGACAGCTAAGTCAGGCCTGGGTCTGCGGGAAGGTGGGCAGGAAGGGGAACAATGGCACGGACCTTGGGCTGGCATTTGGAAGAGAGCTGACCTGAAGAAGATTCCCGGGGAGCAGGCGAGGGGAGGGGGCAGGAGAGCCGAGGGTCCCCCGAGAGCGCCCCAGAAGCAGGAAAGAGCACTGACCCCGGGCCTCCTTCGTCCCTTCCAGAAGCGTACAGAGAGAAGATGGCTGACAGACGGGTCTGCCGGCCTCTGGGGACCTCGGGGGAGCTGTGCGAAGCCAGCTACGGACTGACAAACAGGTGCTCAGAGGAGCTGCTGACCCTGAACTTCCAGACACAGGCAAGCTGCTTGTGACAGACGTCTGAGATCAGCTGCCACTGAGACGCAAGGGAACTTGAGGCCTGACGGTATCGGTCACCTGCTTCTCCGTGGCAACCCCGCTGTGATAGCCATGAAACTGACTACATGTGGTCACACGTCTCAGCTTTGATCGGCCACCCGCGTCCCTAAGCAGCCTGCCCCACGGGCCCAGAAGAAGAAGAGAGACAGCGCAGAGCCGGAAGGGGCCTCCTAGCCGGCTCTCAGGCTGGAATGTGCAAAGGTCCTGGGGCAGATGGCACGGGCGGGCGGGCGGGCCACGTGAGGGCTGGGAGCACCCTCTCCACGCAGGGATCCCTGGGGACCACCGCACTCTGTTCACTGCAGGAGAGAGAAATGGGCAGAGGGTTCACATTTACTGAGCACTCGCTGCGTCCTGAGAGATTTCATGCTTCTCCCTGACCTCTGCCGACCCCATGAATGGAAAAGCCGAAACTTAGAGAGGTTCGCTCTTGACCCAAGCCACCTAAGTCATAAATAAAAGAGCTGGGTTTAAACTGAGCTCTCTCGAACACTGTAGCTCTGTGCTTAGCCCACCGCGGCCCCCTCACAAATACTCTATGAGGCAGGCCATATTGTCGCCATGGGACAGATGGGGAAATCGAGGCTCAGAAAGGGAACGGACCGATAAAACCCTTTTAGCCTTCAAACACAAGCTCTTCTTGCGTTTCTCATATTATCTTATGGCTGAATTCTGAGACACCTCATGCAAAATCCTCAAGGTCTTTTAAGAGGCACACCTTCACTTTGCACAACAGGGACTTGTGAAACATCGAGGCTATTCAAATATGGCCCATTGGCCGAGTCTCCTGCCATCAAGGCGTTAGAATCATGAGCCGAACGCGGAGAGAGGCCCCAGCGTTGGGTCTGACCACGCCACCCTCCCCAGCAGCTTTCAAACTGTGCCTTTTTCTGAGCTCGCTCTGTCACAAAGTGGCTTGGCTGGGATACAGCTCTGGGTGACAGCTGTCCCCATCAGCAGACAGCTTCATTAAACCTCATTAAGATGTCATCCCTCTCTGCCTTAATTCTCATCTCTCAGCTCTAATTAAAACCACCTCTCTCCCCGTCCCAGGGGTCCTGGGATCCTTCTGTATGGCAGCTCCCTCCGCTCCCCCACGTGAGGGACCGGGGTCCTTGAAACCCACGCGGGGACCCAGGCCCCCGGCCCGGAAGCACCCTCAGAGCAGCCAGCCACCAGCGTGAGGACGGCCGGGGCTTTCTGGAGGCAAGAGCAGGTGACGTTTCCCACAGGCTGCTGCCTCGCTCTGCAGTCACCTTGGGCTGGGGAAGGAAGGGCCCCGGCCCTGGGCGAGCCGAAGCCCATTTTCTGGGGACAACTTCAAAGCAAGTGACTTAGCCTTGCAACTCAAGTCAAATCATTTTCCACTCAATATACTTTTTAAAATCTTTAACTGTCCCCCGTTTCCCACTGAAGAGGGGGGGTATGGGTGAAACCTGCTGGCTTTGTTTCTCCCGTGGCCGCAACTGGATGTCGCTCGGGATTTCGCTCTGGGCCGGGGGGGTCATTCTCAGACGGCAGGGTTTCTGTCTGGCAGCTCGATGCCTGGGTTCTAGATGTCACTTAGATATAAGGACCAGCTCCATAAAGAGATTGGCCCCTGCTTCCTGGCCGCCACACAGGGTACAGCTCATCAACCCCCCGCCCAGCATCCAAACTAAATGAATGTTTGTTTCACAGTTGAAATGCCTCCTCCCACTTTCCTGCATCCTATTAGGGCGGAGTTACGTGAAATTCCACAGTTATGGCCCGGTAGTTATTAAATAAATATCTGCTTGTGGCCACCCCGAGCCTGCATATGCGCACACATACCAATGCGCTCACGCTCACGGAGGGGCCGTTCATTATTGTAAAGCGACTTAAGATCCTCGAATGAAAAGCACAATATAAATGCAAATTGTGATCATGATTAGCATAGAGGATATTTATTTATTTCCATAATGAGAAGCTCAGATAAACAACCATGTGAAATAAGGTGCATTATGCATCAAAGGGCTCCGGGGGTGTCTGAGAAGCGAGCTCTTTGAACCACGTGCCTTGTGTGAGTGGCAGTTGAACGCTGCATAATGATACTAAAGCCACACATGAGAAGACCACATCCACGTGTGATCAAAGGCATCTAAAATAATGTCAAGTGAGAAAAAAAAAAAAAAAGGCACAGCAGGATCCAAACTTTTACATACGCTTTCGTTACAGACACGTTAGAAAAAAAGTAAATAAAAAAAAATTTCGTTGAAAAAAACACTGGAAGGAAGGACATGATCTAACTGATCGCGAGGTGTGTAGTTCGAGATAGGGACCTTTTGGAGAAGGGAGTGGATGTTACTTTTATAATTTAAAAAAGCCAAAAGGCAGAGTTACAGGCATGAGTGTCTATGTCATCTATACCTGCCAAAGGCCAAGGCCAAGCTTCTTCCTCTGCGATCACAACTCTACTGTGAGCTCGTGACGGGGGCCAAGGTGGCCGCCGCTGGGTGCGGGGTACAGAGCGGGAGGCCACAGCCCAAGCAGGAGGAGAGGGAAGCCAGCATGTTACCGTCACGTGGAACTGAGTCCCGGCTCTGCCGCTTCCCGCGTGACCTTGGGCAAGCCACCTCATTGGTCTTGTCCCCTGTTTCCGGACCTGTAAAACTCGCACGGGCCACGCAGAGCGTTTAGAGTACCTGGCGCAGGATGCGCCCTCGGCAAACGGTGGTTTCCGTCACTGCTGTTGGCGTTGCTAGAGCAGCTCTCTACTCAGGCCAAGGGGCGCCCCTGGAGGTGGGGGCCCCTCTCCCGCTTCATCGTGCCTGCCCGGCCACCCCCCTGGGCCCTCTCTCGGTGCTCGTGGCCCTGGGCTGCCTGTGCTTTGCCACCTGCCCGGGTCCTCCGTCCTCCTGGGACAGCCTGGCCCCCCTCATGCCGCCAGTGCCGTCATCGTAGCTGATGTATGGCCCTTGCCGTGTGAGGCGGTCACGGTGACAGGGCCTGGCGTTCCCTCCCCTCCCCCTCGACAGCTTGAAACCAGGTCCTTCATTTGCATTTACATGATCTCGCTGTGCAGCTTACGAGATGGAGAGATTTATTTGCTACTTAGCTTGATGTTTGATTACACTCGGAGGAGGCGGCGAGCAGCAAAGTGCATGGACGCATCGCTCGGAGCCCGCAGCCCCGAGGGGCCGGTAACTCAACAGCGGGTTTAGGTGGATGAGGGGGAAACGCGCAGCATTTTGAAAAAGGCAGATGTGAGAGGTTGGAAGGAACGAACATCATGATTTCAGATTTAAAAAAAAGAATGAAAGTCATAAAAACTGGTAGGTGTCATCTGCGATTAGGAACTGACCCACGCCTCTCTTAGGAGGAACAGACCCCCAGAAACACTTCCTCTGGTTAAGTCAGAAGCTCCTAAAAGAGGAGCCTCCAGCACAGGCAGGCGGTGAGGCTCGCCTGCCGCTCACAGCCAGGCATGGCTCTCGAATCTGTACATCTTGATCAACACCGGCTCTCCAGGTGCACCCGCATGGCCCTGACCTAGTCACTCAACCTATCTGCACCCCAAGTTCAGATGAGTAAAATGCAGAAAACGACACTCCTTTTGGGTTAGTGGCTGAGATGGCCCCAGCTCCGCAGGCGACACAGAGTGGGTGCCCAGTAAATGGAGCCGTGGCGTGGACAACGGGGTATTATCCGAAGATACGAGGGATGAACTGAACGCCCAACAGACAGAAACCACTCGTTGAGGTACTTCGCGGTCCAGCGTCACTTCTCTGCTTTGTGGGTTATCCGCTGCGTGGGGTTTAATCCCAGCTCCGGGCTCACAGCTGGGGTGCGCTCGAGGAAGGCACCCTCATTCTGATAACTGTCTGAGCCGGCAGAATTAGGAACAGGGAGCTGCCAGCCTTTGCCCCGTCACGTTCCAGATGCAAACAGAAATCTCCAGGCGCGTTACTGGGACTTACGGTTCAGTGCTTAAGATCACGAGCTTGGGGCCACACTGCCGAGTTCAGATTCTGGCTTCTCAGCTCTGTGTGGCCTTGAGCATCAACTTGCTTAACCTCTGAGCCTCAGTTTTCTTGTCTATAAAGCAGGCACAATGAGAGTACCCACCTCATAAGGTTGTTGGAGCATCTCATTATGCAGAGAAAGTTCTAGGCGGAGGGCCTAGAGGATTTTCTCTTTCTTTCTTTCTTTCTTTCTTTCTTTCTTTCTTTCTTTCTTTCTTTCTTTCTTTCTTTCTTTCTTTCTTTCTCTCCTTCTCTCCTTCTCTCCTTCTCTCCTTCTCTCCTTCTCTCCTTCTCTCCTTCCTTCCTTCCTTCCTTCCTTCCTTCCTTCCTTCCTTCCTTCCTTCCTTCCTTCCTTCCCTTTTTATGGCTTAGGTGCATTTTATTGGTTTTCTTCCCGAATGGAAGGTTCTTAATAAAAGCAGTCCTACCAGCCAGTGGACCTCATTACCTTCTTCATTGTTTGGAATTACCAGCGACTTTGTCCCCATTTGTGTGAACAGAGAACTAGCTATAAAATTAATTAGTCCAAAATTGGTATGGCCGCTATGGAAAACAGTTTAGAGGTACCTCAAATAATTAAAAATAGAACTACCTCGTGACCCAGCAATTCCACTTCTGGATATTTATAAAAAAAAAAAAAAAAAAAAACACACGAAATGTTAATTTGAAAAGATATATGTACCCCTATGTTCACTGAAGTATTATTTACAGTAGCCAAGATATGGAAGCAACCTAAGTGCCTATCAGTAGATGACTGGATAAAGAAGTTGCGGTACATATATACAATGGACTATTACTCTGCCGTTATAACAAATGAAATGTAACCATTTTCAATGACATGGATGGAACTAGAGGACATCATGCTAAGCGAAATAAGTCAGACAGAGAAAGACAAATACCGTGTGATTTCACTTCTATGTGAAATCTAAAGAACAAAATAAATTAACAAACAAAATAGAAACGGACTCATAGATACAGAAAACGAACTGGTGATTGTCTTATGGGAGGGGGTTGGGAAGCTAAGTGGAAAAGAGGGAAAACTTAAGAAGTACAAATTGGTAGTTACGAAATAGTCACGGGGGTATGAAGTACATCATAGGGAATATAGTCAATGATGTTGTAGTAACTATGTACGGTGCCAGGTGGTACTAGACTAATCCCAGGGGATCCCTTCGTAAATTATATACATGTCTAGCCACTATGCCAGACACCTAAAACTAATATAAAATTACATTGAATGTCGCCTCTACTTGAAAAATAAAAATTACAAAAGTTAATATGTCCATTTGATGGGTCTTCAAAAAGTTAATCATGGAATTACCAGATGACCTAGAAATCCCACTTCTGGGTACTGACCCAAAGGAATTGAAAACGGGTGTTCAAACTGACATGTGTGCACACACGTTCACATCAGCCGTATTCACAAGCGCCAACAGAGGGAAGCCACTCAAATGTCCCTCGACTGACGATGGGTAAGGACGTGGTCCGCCCACACACAGCTGACTGTTCATCAGCCGTGCAAAGCACACACACTGACATACGCCACCGCATGCACAAGCTTCGAAAACATCACGTTCAGGGAGAGAAGCCAGACGAAGGCCACGTGTTATAGGATTCCATTGTATGAACCGTTGTGAACGGGCGGGCCCAGGGAGACAGGAAGCAGATGGGTGATCGCAGGGGATGAGGGGGGTGGGCGTGGGGTGACCGCTGAATGGGTAGGGATTTCCTTTTGGGGTGATGGACTTGTCCTGGATAGAGGTGACGATTGCACAACGTTGTGAAGGTGCAAAATGCCATCAAATCGGACCCTTAGAAATGGTTAATGGTCACGTTCGTGTGAATTTTGCCTCAATAAAAAGAAAGATGAGTACATCGACAGGAAGGATGTGCCATACTTCCCATCAGAGCAATTTAGGAAACTCTTCTCCCTTCGGCATGGGAAAGAAATGCAAATAAAGTGACCGCCATCTCCATAGGATGACTTGCAGTGGGAAAACGTGGCTCAACTCTAAGGAGGTGAGACTGTGGCCATGGGGTGGAGGGGGCCTCTAGGCCAGGACGGGGACATTTAAGGCCGCGTCCCATCCGGATCTCGTTGATCTCATGGTCTGTGTGGCAGAGGCTGGTGCAGGCACGTCTGCTAAAGGCTTCTTAGGTCATCATGAAATGCTTGTTTAAGGGATGCCCGAGGACCGGTGAAACGTGATCGATACCGCTGTGCACGGTGGCCCTCCTCAGCTTCGTGGGGCCTCGCTTTTGGAAGGCTGCTGTGGGGAGCAGCGCCCGGCTGGAAAGCCAGAGATCTGGGGGCTGGTTCCCGTCAGCCTCATCTGGACCAGGGGACACTGAGGATCAGTGACTTTCCCGCCGAGCACCAAATCTACCCAGGCTCAGAGAGGAGCTGAGGGTCCCTGGAGCATCCTGGAATTTCTGGGTCCCCGGGTCATCCTGACCCGGTCAGGCAGTGCTATGATACATCTGTCATTTATGGGGATCCCCAGAGATTTCTTTTGAACAGCAGGTTCTATGGCTTTAAGAAAAAAAAAAAATGGGAATCACTCAACTAGGCCCTCTAGCTTCCACGCGGTGTAGACAGGTGGGGTTTGAATCCAGACTCTGACCTTCTTTCACTGTGTGACCTCTTTGAGTCTCAGTTTCTCACCATTTGAGAAACAAGGATGACCGTCCCCACCTGGGGACAAGGTTTGGACAAGATGATGAGGTGCCCAGCACGCAGTAGGTGTTTACAGGAAGGGCTCTTTCTCTCTCTCTCTCTCTCTTCTTCAGGGGGCCGGCGGTTTTGGAAAAGGAAGGGACGCCTTTGAGCCTACTTTGAAGTAGCGTCTGACAAGGAAAGGAGTAAGTTTCTAGACCGCCGAATAAACAGAGTAAGAGGTCCTTCTACTAAGGTGGGGCTGACAGCATAAGAAATAGGTGGCATATTCATTTGGTCATTTGGTCAGTTCAGCTGCCAAGGGTCAAAGCTGGCGGACCACAGAAGGAGAAGTTTTAAGAGAGGGACTCCTCACCAAAAAATAAAAAAAAGAAAAAGAAAAAAAGAAAAGGGAAAGAAAGAAAAAGAAAAAGCATGGGATGATCTATGTACTTTTCAAAACTTAAAGCAGAAATCAAAGGAGAACTGAACTGTTTTAAGTTTTGACAGCTGCAGGGATCATTCTGTTTGGTTACTCTATTTATGTTTCCGTTTTCTTTATAGATTCATTGAAAATCGGATCATGTAATAGGGAAGAAAAATGTTCAGTGTTTTTTCCCCCCCGATAAACCCTTGTTCCTTCCCGAGAACAGATGAAAACGCCAGCTCCAGTGACTTTCGTTTTGATGTATATTTCATAATATCTCATTGATTGTAAGTTTTATTTCCATGTCAATAAAAAACCGGCATTGTAATAAATGAGAAGGAATTTAACACAAAATGGCAGCTGACCTGTTAGCATACCAGATAGAGGAAGTGGCTCCACAGCCTAAGCCTGTTAATAAGGACAGCTATTGATCTGAGCGGGAAGCTGGCGGCTGGAAGGGTCCTACTGCCCCCCTCTCTGCAGCCTGTGGGGTTGTTTTCCGATTGGTCTGGGTTGCCGATTTATAGGGAAGGGGACGTGAGGAACAAAGCAATGCTTCTCGATTTTAGCAGAGGCGGCGGGGCGAGGGGCTCTGTGCCTGGTGCCTTGTAGCATGAGAGGGACAGTGAGCTAGTCACGGAGGGAGGAGTGTAGGGACTGAGGTCGAGGATTTGGGCTGATCGGGGGAGAAGGTACACCACAGGGGACGTTCACACACTAGCGTTATTGGTGGCTCCAGGACAGGAAAAGTCCCTCCAGGTGTGAGACCGCCCAGGGGCTTATGGGCGAGGGGCCAGCATCCGGGAGGGGAGGGGGGCAGGGGAACTCCAGGGAAGAGGGGATCAGAGAGGAGCTTAGGTGTCCAGGTGATGTCGCTCAGAGCAGGGCAGGGAGTGTCCGGTCCCAGAGCTCCAAAGGGCAGAGCGGTGACCGTGAGTCTCCATCTCACCAACGGCGAGCAGATGCCAGTGTAGTTTGAGGGGTATGCAAAGCAGGCAGGCCCTAAATGGCTAACAATCTGTTTCTTTGGGCTATTTTTAAAACAATCGGATGTGTATAAATTTGAGTTTGGGGCAGGTGTGTCCCATGCACCTCAGTGTCCCAGAACCCAGCACACAGTAGGTCTTCAGCACACATTTCCAGAGTGCCAGTGAGTGGTGCAGGCAGCTGATGTTCTGGAAGCTCATGGAAGCAGCGCTCCCCGCAGGCCTGGGTCATCTGGGGCAGGCCTTCTAGAAGCCTGTGGGATCTAGTCCCAGGTTCTTCAGCGAGTCACACTTTGAGGGCATAACACGGGAAAAGCCTCCCTGCCCACTGTGGGCCGGGCTGTGACTATGACAGGCGGGCAAGAGCCCGGAGCGGCGGGAGGCTGGAGGCCCAGGGGAGGGCCGATCCAGGAGGGCAGCCTTGGGCTGGCTCCCTCTCCCCCTCGCTGGCCTCAGTGTTGCCATCCGTAAAATGAGGGGGCGGAGCTACCCGGTCTCGAGGGTTCTCTCCGGCTCTGCCGTTCTCTTTCCGGAGCATGCGTAGACCCACGTCTCCCTCAGGAAGGAGAGCACGCAGTGGGAAAGCTTTAGGGCCAGCCTGACCTGGGACCCTAGGTCAGCTCTCCCGCACGTCAGCTCCTCTCTCAAAGCCACCAGATTCAGAGGCCTGGTGTGGAATGACAATGGTCAATGTCCTTCACACAGCAGGCCTCACTACATAGCCATGGTGGGACGAGTGGCAATTATGATTGGAGAGAGCTGATGCCACCTGTCTCACCTCCATCAGCAGCACCTGTGCCTGGTGACCGGCCCACGCCGGCCTGCCCACGTGCACACAGCTGGAATGGCCAAAGCAAAGCCCACCCTGGGATCAGACTTCACTTCTGGCCTCTCCTGCCACTCGGAAGGCCGCCCCTGGGCTGGTGAGAAGTCTTTTTAATGTGGGAGCTGCACCGAGTACGATGAGTGGAGAGTATTAGAAGAATGTGATCATGAAGACCTCGGAGCAGCCAAACCAAGCCCACCCTCCACGCCCCTCCCCACGCACCCACCCACCCGCGCGTGTAACTATAACCGGATGCTGGAATTGCCCGGCTCCATGGTTGGGAGGAGGGGTGATCTACGAAAGAGCAGGTCTGAGCAAAGGACAACTGAGCGACGCTAGCTGAGGATGAGGGCTGCACTATAGATGATTTAATGGGTGGCTTTTCCGATGGGCTAGGGCCGCCTAACTCAGGTAAAGATCTCAAATATATGGCGTAATCGCTACATGTGAAATCTGTTTGTACTTAGCTTTTAGTCTTGAAAATTACCAAGCTCTGTGCTGCTTCTACAATTAATCATTAAAGAATTAAGGACGAGAATACCCATTATTATAAAAGACTCCGGTGATGGTCTTGATCCAACTTATAAAATAGACAGATTTGGTGCAACTGAATAATTTTTCCTCTTCTCTGCACACAATCAGGAATGCTAGTCATACTCAATGGCTGGAGTGAATGCTTACAAACTGGTATAGACCAACCTATAATTACCAAAATAGAAGAAGAACAGCATTTTGTAATGAGTGACAAGCTGCTGAGCGGAAATCTAATTTGGTCTAATTAAGCAGCCTTTTGTGAGGATTTGTCTTTAGATGAAAAGAGGGAGCCAAGGAGATCTAAATGCAAATGAAGTCCATCATTTTGGTTTTAAAGGGCCAGGCTGAGGCGAGTGTCTTCACGCCCAGCCTCTTCTTCGTTAGATGATTAGTCCTCTTGTTGTCACCTCGAGCCCGTGCTGGGCCCCACCTGCCTTGGAGGAGCCTCACGTTTTTTGTCCCTTGCCTCTCATATCTTTTCAAATAGGACACCTCGCTTCGACAGAACTGTCAGGGAGATTTTGCTTATTCAGGAGCAAATTTTATTTTGCCCAAAGTAATAAGAGCCAGTGGGGTTTTGCTTATGAAAGGAATCTGCTCCTGTTCTCGGGGCGGTGGGGGGGGGGACCTTCTGAAGTCTGGAGGATTGAACACATACTCGATGTCGCTGGCACCGACAGAGCGACTGGGGAAAGCCAGCCTTGCATCGCGACCTGTGTGAGGTAGACCAGACACCCACCCGCGTTCCCCTGGGTGCCTGGTGTCTGTTTGAAAGCCTGGGGCTGGGGTGCCCAGCTCCTTGGCTGGACCACAGGCTCAGTTACCTGACCGGACAGATTCACCTTGGCCCACGGAAGATGACAATGCACACCTCACCCCGTGCCACAGTGCAGGCGTGAGCTCCTCACGTCACATGGCTACTGTGGGGCTAAGCAGAGACCAAGGGTTCAGCCGCCATTCGGGCGTTCCCAAGATCGTCTTCAGCTTCCATAACTCGCTGGGAGGACCGCGGCATTCAGATAAGCCGCTACGTTCATGGGTATGGTTCATTGCAGCAAAAAGAGACCGGGGGTGATCGGCAAAGGGAGGAGGTGCATGGGGCGGGGTCCGGGAGAGGCCAGGCGTGGAACTTCTGCTTGTCCTCTCCCAGTGGACAGTGTTGACTTCCCCCGATGTCAGCGACGTGTGACAACATGGACAGAATCTTGCCAGCCGGGGAGCTCGCCCGAGCCTTGGCGCCCGGGTTCTCGTGGGAGCTGGTCACAGGGACATGGCTGGCCACTCGTGTGGTCGAGCTGCATCTCCAGCCCTCTAGAAACTGAGCGGACACCATGCAGGGCGAGGTCCCCGTGAATCACGTGGTAAGCGTGGACCAACTGGCGTGGACCAAGGCCCGCAGGTGAACGAGATGCTGTACTCAGATAGGACATCCCAAGGGCTTAGAGCTTAGAGGTTAGAGCTTAGAGGTTAGAGCTTAGAGGTTAGAGCTTAGAGGTTAGAGGTTAGACGTTTCGGGAGCTGAGTCGGGGCTAGTCCTGTCTTTGGAACGTGCGGGGTGTGGACAACCCAGACTGCTGAGTCGACCTCACCGCAAGTTGGCTGAAACCATCTTCCCAGCCACCTCTAGCAGAAAAAACGGTGACACCTGGTTAAAGGGGGCGGATGAGAAGGAAAAAAACAAAACGCATTTCCTCCCGCCCGCTGCTCAATCACCCATCTTAGCTCTCCTCTTTGTTTTCAAAGGAATTGCAACCGTTTGGGCTTTTTCATCTTTCAAACGAGCACGAGTTGAATGGGTGAGGGAGCAGGCGGCTGTGGCCGGTGTCCCCAGCTCCGCCCTCTCAGAGGCTCCCCGACACCCCCGGCTCAGGCTGAGCACGTGCGCGCCCGGACCGCCCGCCCGAGCCTGCGGCCCCCTCGCTCCTCGTGTGAGTTCGGCCGTTTTCTCCTCGCCCTTCCTTGGCATTCAGGATGTCTGAGAGAGGGAGCGAGGATGGGAGACCTTTGAGAAATGACGAGGTCACAGGGGTAGAGCCCTCGTGCATGGGCTCAGTGCCCTATAAGAAGAGGCCGGACAACGAGCTCGTTCTTTTCCTTTCATGCGAGGACGCAGGAGGAGCCGGCCGTCTGGAAGCCAGGAAGAGGACCGTCACCCAGCACCGCGAGGACCCTCCTGGCTCAGTGTCCACACCAGACGTTTGAGCTGTCGGGTCTTGAGAGTCTCCAACGGAGCTTCGGTGCAGAGAAAGCTGTCAGCCCAATTCCATGCGGCGTCTCAATTCTTCCTGCTCCTGAACTACCCCCTGCCGCCTGCCAGCTCCCCTGGAGTCTCCCTGACCGGGACTCAGGGCACTGGCAAGGACGACGGACATTCAGAGCAGACCATCTGCTCAGCCCCAAAGTGGGGCTTCTTCCTGCCTCGGCGTCCCCTAGGTGGGAGACGAGAACCAGCCTGGGATCCCGCAATCTTCCCCACTGCAGATCGGCCTTGAACTGGGGCCCAGTGGTGAATGGAGCTGTAAACTCAAAAAAGAAATATATGCTCTGGCCTAGATCTGGCTGTCCTCCATGGCATGTGACACCCAGGTTCCTGGGGAATCTGACTGTTCCCTACAGAATATCAGAAAAGTCTGATTTTAAAGGGTAGGGGACAAAGGGCAAAGAGAGTCCCAACATTGGCTTGAAAGCCAAAAACGTGATTCTTTCCCCCTCAAAGACCTCAGGCTCCGTTAGCCTCCGGCAGGCAGCGAAAGTCTTGTTGCATCGAATCTTCCCCATCCCAACAATAAAATAGTTAAAAGTTTTTGTATAAAACGATGTACGTCCTTAAGGTGAAACCACCTCAGAAGGACGACACATCTTGACTATTCTACACCCCGGAATTCCCCTAAGAAATCAAATATAATCCTCTTTAAGAAGCTTTAAATAATTTTGAGCTTTCTTATTGACTTATTAAAATGCAGCTTAAAACGCGCCTTCGATGCAATCCTTTGACAAGGGTCAGGGATATAAAACTTGAAGAAATATGATTAGCAGATCAGTTGGAAAGACATAAATAGTCAGATCCAATTTTGACTATTTCAGAGAAGACTTGCTGTGGCATTTCTAATAGCCCCGGCCGCCCCGCCCTGGGATGGTGGTACTGTTCGCCTGCTTTTGTCCTTTATCCCTGTGTGCCCACTCGTTGCTAACTTGTCATCGCTACTGATTCTCGGTGCAGAAAAATCAGCCGCCACAACCCCACCTGTGCTTGCTCTGCAGCCCACCCCCAGCCGCCTCATTCACGAGCCTCCCTCTGGCTTAATGACTTAACCTTCTTGGAAACTTCTGCGTTAAGAGTTTCAACGGGCTTAGAACATTCCGAGGGTGGCCTTTGATCCCTGACGTCCTTGGGTGACGTGAACCAGCAGTGTCCCGTTGTGCCACGGACCACGCGTTTGTCCCGTGTGAGGGGGGTCACGCTGCTTCCTGGGATGCATGGGGTCAGAGTCCCAGTTCGATCAATTTCATGTTGGAATGAATGAATGCGTGAATGAATGAATGAATGAATGCCCAAGGCCTTCCTAAGTGTATGGCTGTCCAACAGGAAGCCACACAAGACAGGGACAAGAGGAAGCCATCCACGGGGCCACACATGTCCCCTAATTAAACAAGGCATCCATCTTAAAATGCGTATTGAACTTTTTTTCACCAGGTAAGATTTTCAGAAGTGCAAATCCTTACGAGAGACAAGTCCCAGTGCTATAAAGGAGATTTGACACACGCAGGGCACCCCGACTACGTCTCCAGAGCTGGAGGTAGACTGTAGGGTTTCTCAGAAGCCGGGCCGATGTGAGCCACGGGCAGCCCAGCTCCAGAGCTCCGCGGAGCTCAGCGCCAGCTCCCATCGCCACTGGGAGCCACGCCTGGCGCCGTGGGGGGCCTCCTGGGACACGTCCGTGGGGGGTCTGGTGCTCGCACATCTGGTTCGCCCTGGAATGGCCCTCCCCGGACACAGGAAGTCATCCCGATGAGCGTGCACCTCGGAGGTGCGTTGGCAGGGTTGGGAGCCATGACCGCCCGCCTGGCTGAAATCCAAGCCATTGCTCACCAGCTGGACAACCGTGAGCAAGTGACTTCACTCCTCTTTGTCTGGGTCTCCCCGGCTGGAAAATGGGGTTGCTAAATAGTAACTGCCTCTGAGGGCTCTTACAAGAATTGGGGAAAAGCATTAGGCTGAACCATAGAAAACGGTGGTTTTGTGGGTTCAGACCAGAAAGACACTGGCACCTCCACAGGGGTCAGTTCAACTGTTGCCCACTGGCTGCACACACCGAACGGGCGGTGAAAGGGACCCATCGTTGTTACGTGACGCTCACATCCGCCCACGCCATGAACATGTTGATGACGGTACTAGGCCTGAGAGCTCCACGGAAGGAGACTTGCAAATGATCCCAGATAATGGGCCCGTCTCCTCACAGAACGCCGAGTGCCATCACTCAGTGAATGTTGACAGACAACACCAGGTGTGTGCCAGACACCAGGCTCAGCGCTGGGGACATTCAAATGAGGGGCACAATCCTTTGTCCCCCCAAACTTGTTACAGGTACTCACGGAACAGGTCCTAGGCGCCGTGACAGAGGTCTGCTCCACCTCCAGATTTAGCAAATAGACAAATGCAGGCCATCCAATTAAATTCAAATTTCAGGTAAACAACAGATAATTTTTTTTAGCATAAACATATCTCAAATATGGCACAGGGCACACTTAGTATTCATTGTTTACCTGAAATTCAAATTTAACTGGACATCTTGTATTTTGTTGGACGGCCCTAGATGGGTAGGAATGACACTAAAGAAATCCCAGCCCATCCTCAGAAGAGCCAAGGGCTGTGGTCACCTTCATCGGAAGTCACTGAAAATCGAGTGACGACCCCTGGTATATGACCAAGTCATTGGGGTCCACACGCGTCTTTGTCCATTCGGGCTGCGGTAACCGAGCAGCATAGACTGGGTGGCTTGTGACACACACATTTATTTCTCACGGCACTGCGGGCTCAGAGGTCCGAGATCCAGGCGCCAGCAGCCCTGGTATGTGAATCCGCTGCCATAGGGTTATGAGAACCCGTTTCTGGTTGCAGACTGTATCCTCGCGTGGTGGCAGAGGACGAGAGAGCTGGCTGAGGTCCCTTTCATAGGGGCTCTCTTCCCATTTGTGAGGGCTCCACCCCCGTGACCTCAGCCCCTTCCAAGAGCCCCACCTCCCAGTACCATTACCTTGGGTGAGAATTACTATCCTCTTAACACAGGATGCCCAGGAGGCGACAGGCACACTCCTGAAGGAAGAACACTGGAGATGCCCCAAACTGGACCCCACCCCCTCCCACCTCCATGGCCACCGAGAAAGGCTCAGCGCTCAGGCTGCACAAAACAACAACAACAACAACAACAACAACAACAACAACAAAAATGGCATCAATTTCCTGGTTTTGATACTTCATTAGTTATCTCAGTCTCATCGTTGTGGGGAGTGAAGGGTACCAGGGACCTCTCTGTACTATTTTTGCAACTTCTTATGAGCCTATAATTGCTTCAGAATTAGTGGTCAAAAACAAAAGATGGAGCGGACGAAACGCACTTCATGAAAGAGAATGCTGATCCCAAAAAGGGTGTGAATGGACTTTGCAAATGAGTCTCTCTTTCTGGGAAACGCGGAGCAGCCTCTGCGTCCCCTCTACGTCCCCTCACGTCCCCTCACGGCCTCCCCCCGGCCCCGTTTGGCTGCTGTGACATCCCCCTTCATTATGCCAGCGCCTCAGAAGTGAACCTCTGTAATTTCCTACACCGCAGCTATTTATTTAAATGCTAACTCGCATTATGAAGTGATAATCCACACGCACAGGAGATAATTTATGAAGCATTTAAATTAAGAGGAGCAGCTAATTGGGAGCATGTGTCTTATAAGCCTTGCTAACACCAGAAAACTACAAA
This sequence comes from Eidolon dupreanum, assembly GCA_028627145.1. Taxonomy (NCBI): domain Eukaryota; kingdom Metazoa; phylum Chordata; class Mammalia; order Chiroptera; family Pteropodidae; genus Eidolon; species Eidolon dupreanum. The sequence continues at coordinate 159,755,658 of CM053509.1, read as the reverse complement.
TTAGGGGGAAATGAAAGATATTTTTATTGTGCTTTTATCTTCTTCTGCAAGGCACTTGGGGGGGGGGACATCTCCGTGATGGCACACGCCGGCCCCCAGCCCCTCTCGTGGCCCGTGGCTCGGCCCTGCTCGCGGAGACCTCTTTCCAGCCAAGCAAGGCATGGATTTCCTCCGCCACCCACTTTTCTAATAAGGGAGCATCTTTCTTTTCCTTGGAAAGCTTCTCGGCTCCGTTACAAAGATGCAAGTGGCTAAGATTGGTACTATTTAGGCGCTTATGCATGATTGGAGAAAGGGAGGATGTTTGGAGAAGGGAAAATCAAAATCAAAGATGTTGCACTTAATAATTATTTTGGATTTTCCCTTTTGGAAGGCTGCCCAGGTTTACGTACCTAGGCGGGGATGGGCACGCTGTGTGTGTGCGCGCACACTTGTTGACAAGCATACGTGTTCACTCACTTGTTCTTTCAAAGAATTGAAGTAGCACCTACTATATGAGAGGCGTTGGCGACGGGCAGTGAGCACGAGAGACACCACAGAGCCCGGTCACGTGACGCTGGCATTCCAGCCAGAAAGGCAGAAGCTGCAGGATGATGAAGCATTTAATTATTCCCTTGATGTGTTAAGGGCGCAGGCTTCTATTGGGGTGTAGAGAGGGGGGCGGTAGCCTGCTCTGCAGTGGTCGGGGTCTTCCTCACCACCTGAGTTGAGAGCTGAAGGGTGAGGAACAGCTGAGTGAGAATGAGCTGGGTGAGGGGCAGGGGCTGGCGGGCAGTTGGGGGGGGGTGCTCCCCAGACGATGCAGCGAGAGGCGCGACCTCAGGCAGGGAACGCGTAGGGCTGTGGCCTGGTTTAAGGGCTTCTCTCTGTGGTTCTGAGGCAGTAAGGAGCCTCTAAGTGGGAAGGGAAGGGCGACCCCATCACATCTGCATTTGCTGTGTGACTCTCGTCCCAGAATACTTAACTCACAGAGCTTTCAAAAGAGTGTCCACCCTGTTCACACCCATGAGGGTGGCTACCACCCAAAAAAGAAAGGAAAAGAGAAAGGAAGAGAAGGGAAGGAAAGGGAAGGGAAGGGAGGAGAAGGGAGGAGAAGGGAGGAGGAGAGGGAAAGGGAAGGGAAGGGAGGAGAGGGGAGGAACGAAATCCCTTGGTGGGGAGGTGGAGAAGCCGAAACCCTTGTGCACCGTGGGTGGGCATGTGAAATGCTGCTGGCGCTGTGGGAAACGGTACAGAAGTGTCTCTAAAAATTAAACACAGGACTGCCATAGGATCCAACAATGCACATCTGGGTGTGTACCCAAAGGAACTAAAAGCAGAGTCTCGGAAAGAGATTTGCACGCCCATCGTCACAGCCACATCATCCGCAGCAGCTAAGATGTGGAAGCGGGCCAGGGAGCCATCGATGGATGGACGGTAAACGAAACGTGCTGTCTGCGTACGATGGGATCAGCCTTGAAAAGGAAGGGCATCCTAACACACGCTTCCACACGGGTGAACCTGGAGGACATTGTATTGAGTCATATAAACCAGTCACCAAAGGACAAATACTGTATGATCCCACTTGTATGAGGTCCCTAGACTAGTCAAATGTGCAGAGGCAGGAAGTAGGACGGTGGGTGCCGGGAGCTGGGGGAGGATGAGGAGTTGGGGTTCAGTCTGGGAAGACGAGACGGTCCTGGCGATGCTGGTGGTGACGCTTGCACAGCAACGTGCGTGTACTTAACACTGCCCAACTGTGCCCTTAAAAATGGTGAGGCTGGTAAACTTTGTTATGTGTAAATTTTATGTCTTTTACAACGATTTTAAAAGAAAAACGAAACAGGATGTCCCCAGCCCTGGGACACCTGGCTGTGCCGAATGTCATTGGTTCATTTGCATCAAAGAATCAGAGTTTGAGGAGAGCCCAGGGCTCGTCTCTCCCAGCCCCTTCCACTGGGCAAGTCCCTGGGTTGTGACAAGGCGGGATCAGGCAGGCTTCTGGAAGAGGCCCGGGGGATTGGGGGAGCTCATATTTTTCTTGAAGGGGAAAAGTAGTTCGTGAGGGCCTCTCTTGGCCAGGTGTCCCCATGCCAATCCAAACAGTGTTCCTTTTCCAGGGACCTGATAGGCAGGACCTTGGTCATACAGTCAGAAGGGCAGTTTAATATTTGTCATCTGGCATCGGGCTTTACAGAATGGTCCTGCCCATGAGCTCCAGGAGCTGTGTTCCTCCAGGACCTGGTTTCCAGGTGTACCTGGCTCACACAGCAGAGACATGGCCCTGCAACCTGCAGGTGACCTGAATTCGTGCAAATCAAGTGGTTATCTAAAGCAGTGGTCTCCAACCTTTTTGGCACCAGGGACCGATGCTCCTAGGGGAATCTAATGCCTAATGATCTGAGGCGGAGCTGAGGCAGTGATGCTGGTGCTGGGGAGCGGCTGCAAATACAGAGGAAGCTTCACCTGCTTGCCTGCCATTCACCCCCTGCTGTGCTGCCCGGTTCCTAACAGGCCATGGACCAGTACCAGTCCACGGCCTGGAACGCCGATCTAAAGGAATTCTGGGGTAGGTCTTGTTATGACAGGTAAGCAGACATTCTCAGCCTCTGCTGCTTTTTAGAATCGCCCGGGAGCGTTTTAATAAGCGCTTTTTGAATGTCTAGTTCCCACGCCTAGATATTCTGCAGCCAGCAATCCGTTGTAACCTCAGTTATAACCCCTGCACTGAGGGCGTTTGCCAGTTCAGTGGTACCCGTGTCAGATACCCGCAGACGGAGGCAGACGGGAATGTCCTGAGATGCCGGCGAGGGCCTTCCCTCGGGCTGGTCCATTCCTTGCTTCGTCTTGAACTGCCTGTTTTTTTGGGGTCTGCTGAATTTTTCTGTCTCCTCTTGCCCTCAGCCCAGCTCGCCCTGCTTGTTTCTAAAAGCTAACAGCTCCTGTGAATGGCTGGGAACAGTGGCAGAGAAGTTGTCTGTTCTGTACTAGGACCCGGGGGCAGGGTTTGGCACAATCGGGGGCCTTTTTAGAAAACTTTATGGGTAGTCTTTTTAAAGCAATTCTTGTCTGTTGCACAAGTCAAACAAACAAGCAGATGTGTACAGAGACAACACAGATAACCCCATCCCGCCCGGTGACATCTCCAGCATTGACATCCAGGGTGTCCCTCAATGCCTTTCTCACTTAAACATTTGAATGCATATCAGGACTTACACAAATGTGGGATTTTTTTTCCTGGACAAGTGAGATCTGCAACCTGCTTCTCTCCCTCAAGCATAGATCAAGGGCCTATATGTAGGTCTAACTTCTGCTTTTTCATGGTTGTATAATACTTCACGGGGGTAGATATGCTGTTCTCTTCCCCCACCCCGTAACGAGTCAGGATGTTTCTGTTCTTTAAGTTTTGGGGATTTTTTTCTTATTGCAAATAAGGCTGCAGCAAATATCTTTGTATAGATTCATGGCCAATAGATTTCCGTAGAAGATTTTTCCCAAAGTTTGAGAGTTAGGCAAAAGAGTGTGTGAATTTGACTCTCTGTGTGTGTGTGTGTGTGTGTGTGTGTGTGTGTGTGTGCGTGTGTAGACAACTTTCCGCAAAAGCAAAGCTCCCACCCTAAGTCAAGACAGTGAAATAGTCACCATCCTTTCTCTTAAGCTGTGCTGTTCGACACCACAGCCACCTGCCCAGGTGGGCTGTGAGTACTTGGAATGTGGCAGGTCCAACGTGGGCGTGCTGTGAGCGTAAAACACACAGCGGAGGACAAAGATTGCGTAGGAGCCACACACGCGCAGAAAAGGTGGCCGACTTTTCAGGGGGTGGGGTGAAGGGTGGCACTCTCAGATGCTGTGCGTGGAAGCACAAGCGGCCGACCTTTCGGCACCTACGACATTAAAAAACTGTGAGTGCCCTTTGGCCCAGCAACACCCTGGCCGGCTTAACCTGCAGAAATCCTTGCTCGTGAATACAAATGCAGTCTGCAGCGGGGTGTCGCAGTGCTGAGCACCCGGAGCAGATGGCGGGGGGACCGCGTGTCTCGTGGTCCCTCCACGTGACGGAATGAGATGCTTCGGAACGAGGTCTCAGTCCAGACATAGCTCAAGTTAAATCAGTGAAGAAGCAATCACTTGTGGAAAAACAATACAAACTAAAAGAAGAGGAGCACTTGAGTGTGCTTAAATACTTTCTGGGGTGACTCACAAGAAACGCCCCACAGAGATCGCCCTCAGGAGACGAGGCCGGGTCCCTCCTACCCTCCCAGGGGAACCCCAGTCCCTTTCTGCGGCTCCAACACCGAGGTTTGTAAACCAGGCCAGCGCGAAAGCAGTCAGCTCACACCGGGACTTGGGGAACCAGCTGTGTGACAGTGATGAATCGCTGCCTCTCTGGGCTTCTTTCTTCTCTCCCAGAAAATGAAGGAGCGGAGACATTCGATGAATAGATACCAGGTGCCTACCGTGTGCCAGGGGCCAGAGTCCTCTCTGGGCTTCCCTGCTTTCTTCTCCTCCTTGACATTTGCAAAGAAAAACCGGAAGGAACCCTTAGGGCTTCCAAGAAATGCTCACTGCTTTCCCGAGGACGCAGGGGCTGGAGCGGAGACAGGGAGAAATCGAGGCCCTGTGCAGGCGGGTGAGGCTGCAGCACAAAGGCCCTGCGCCCGAGGCCCGCCTTTTTAACGAAGCGTCGCCTGCACACACCAGTAATTGCCTTGTTACGGCCATCGGTGTCATCGTTCATCGGCCGGGCTCTGGCAGAGCCCAGGGGAGCAGTTCTGCCTCTGCGAAACCAATATCCCCACGACAACCTCCTGCGGGTCTTCCCTTCCCGGTCCCAGCAGAATAAATCCTTCGCTGCTCTTTGCTGAGTGATCATGAAGACGTGATTAAAGCACTAGATTTATAGCTTCCTCGGGCTGGAGAAATCAGGCTGCTGCCTCTGCGAGAGGCTGCCCCCATGCCTGCTGGGGACAAGGGAGCAGGGGAGTGGGAGCTGTCCCCGAGCCAGAGGAAAGGCTGCGGAAGCAAATGCAATTAACAAACATGGTAGCCAAACTGCAGCCGGTACTCCTGGGGTGGACTCCGGGGTTTCTACCTCGTCCTGCCATTAGGGAGAGAGAGAGGCAAGAGTGTGCCCCCTGGGACCTGGGTACGTCCTCGGCCACACAGCTCATCCGACGTGTGGGTTTTGTCTAACCCGGAAGCAGCTGGCCCCTTGCCCGTGTGCCCGCTCGCGTGTGCCATCCATAAACATCCCCCTTGCACAGTTACTTCCTAAGTGTGCGTCCCACAAGCTTCCTACGGTAGGAGCCTCGCTCAGGACGTACGGCATGCCGGGCGCTGTGCCGAGAGTTTACGTCACACTTTTTTCAAATTAACTTTTTATCGAGGTGAAAATCACATAAAACGGACCATTTTCAAGTTTAAAGTTCAGTGGCATTTAGCACATTCACAAAAAGCTTTTCATCACCCCAAAAGGAAATCTACATCATCAGGCAGTCGCTCCCCATCGCCCGTCTCCCTGCCCTAGGCAACCGCCAACTTGCTTCCAGATATTTCACATAAATGGAATCGTGTGATATGTGGTCTTTATGCCTGGCTTCTTTCGCTTGGCGTAACGTTTCTGAGGTTCATCCACATCGTGGCATGTATCGGTGCTCCGTTATTTTTATGGCTGTATCATACTCCATTGTGCGGACATACCACATTTTGTGTATCCATTCATCTGTTGATGGATGTTCACACGTTTCTGAGGCGGGTGTTATTATCATGTCTATTCTACAGAGGAGGCAACTGGGTCCTTACCCGAGGCAACTGAGGCTTTAACCAAGGCTCCGAGACTTAGAAGGTGGAGGAGCGAGGGTGTGGCCAGGCAGTCTGACCACTCAGCTGCCTAGGAACTCAGGGAAAGACCAGGGCACGAGCGACAGCGGCCGGAGTGACTAAGGAAACGGGGCGTAGTGACTTTTCTGTAGCGTCCCATCTGGCACAGCCAGGAACACTCTTTTGTTAACTCTAAAGAGATTGGTCGATAAACTCTAATGCGCTGAAGCCCTACAGTGTATGGTGCACTGCAATCAACGATGTTTCTAGACCTGGATAATCAGGAGCAGTTTCCTGAATATCTTCAACAGGCATAGAAACACCATCCACTCATCCACCACCCATCTATCCATCCATCCATCCACACATCCATCTACCTACCCATCCACCCATCCATCCATCTATCCATCCACCCATCCATCCACCCATCCACCCATCCATCCACCCATCCACCCATCCATCCACCCATCCATCACCCATACATCCATCTATCCATCCATCCACTCATCCATCCACCCATCCATCACCCATTCATCCATCTATCCATCCATTCATCCACCCATCCACCCATCCATCCACCTATCCATGACCCATACATCCATCTATGTATGCATTCATCCATCCACCCATCCATCTACCCACCCATCCACCATCCATCCATCCGTCACCCATTCATCCATCTATCCATACACCATCCATCCACCCATCCACCCATCCATCCACCCATCCATCGCCCATACATCCATCTGTCCATCCATCCATCCACCTATCCATCACCTATACATCCATCTATGTATGCATCCATCCATCCACCCATCCATCTACCCACCCATCCACCATCCATCCATCTATCCATCCACCCATTCGTCACCCATACATCCATCTATGCCTCTATCCATCCATCCATCCATTCATCACCATACATCCATCTGTGCATCTACCCATCCACTCATCCATCCACCCATCTACCACCCATCCATCCATCTATTTACCTATCTGTCCATCGATCCAACCATCTATTCATTTATCCATCCATCAGCTGGATTAGATGCATGGCAATAAATTAGACAGTTCCAGGGTCATAAATTGAGCTGCTACAAGAAAAAAAGTCACAGTTTATCTACGTTATCTTTTCATTTTTACCCCAAGGAAAGTGAAAACTTGATAACCCACAATCTGGTCTGGTGGTTATCAAGCCTGTGAGTGTCTTCACTTCTGCTTGTGCTCAAGGGAAGAATGTGTCCTTAAAAGGGTTCGATCGTTTCATGACCTTTACCCTCACACTTTTACCCCCTTGAACACACCTCCTTTTTTTTTCAATGCTAGCCTACTTGGGGGAGCAGCTGCTAGGTATAAAAAACAACGTAGCCAAAAGAAGGTTTTTCTCTCTGAGTTTTCAAGCGAGTCTGTCTGCATCTGTGCTGCCTAAGACAATGGCCCCAAGTTGCGAGTGCTATTTATATTTAAATTAATTAAAAATAACTTAAAATTTAGTCTCCAGTCACACCAGCATGATTTCAAGTGCTCAGAGTCCCCAGTGGGAGGTGGTGACCCTACTGGACAGAGCAAAGACAGAACGCTTCCATTTCCGCAGAAAGTTCCATGGAACTCTGGACGGTGCTCATCTACACAGTGCCCATTCCCGGGGTAATGGTCTCCATTTCACTCCGGCCTGTGTAGACATGACCTATGAACAGAAATAAATGTTTTCTTCTGCTGAGTGAAGATCACTGCTAGATTTAATGCTTCGCCTTCGCAGGCAAGACGAAGCGGACAGGGAAAGCCGTGCCAGGAAGAGTCAGCAGAGATGCCCGCTGTGGGGGAGGGGAGGCGGCTAAGGTGGGATCGGCTGAGCCTTCCACGCTCCCTGCCAGGTAGACGGAGGTGGAGGCGACTGGTGGTGGGAAGAGATCAAAGTCCCTGGGGATGTCGCTGCAGCTGTGAGCGCGCTGCCACATGACACAGACCCGCGGAGGGGGCAGGGGTCACTGCAAAGGCGCCTGGCTCGGGGACAAGATGATTTACGACCGGGCAGCATTTCCATCGCTTCCTCTACGGCTCACAGGCAGGGCCAGGCTGCTCTGAGCCAGAAGGAAGCGCCCCCCACCCCCTCCCCCAACCCCCCACAAGCCGAACACTTCTTGGATTCTCCGCTGCTCTGGGCTACTGAGAAAACGGGACCATAAAAAGCAGCGAGGGAGGCCCAGGCCTTTGGGAAGCAGGGGTCCGGCTGTCACACTCCTTCCTGCGCTGGGCCGGCCCGAGGCTCGGAATGCGAGATTCATTACGTGGGGCGCGCAGAGACCGGGTTAAGGACAAGAAAGACAGAGGTGTTCTGGCAGCTGGTTCTGTCCGAGGTGGAATCCGCAGACGGACAGGCTGGCTTCTCCCTGCCCCTCTCCTGCCTCGTCGCTTCGCCTCTCTCCCTTTCCCTCTCTGCTTCCCTGGAAGCAGGCGGGAGCAGTTTGTTCTCGCCTGGCGGAGGAGGCTTGAAATATGACAAAGGTGGCGTGCGGACGGCTCCCTGCGGCCCTGCCCTGGTGGCACTTGTGCAGACATAAAAAGCAAATACCATCAGTAACCCGTCGCCAGAACCCAGCTACAAGCCGAGAGCGTTTCTCCCTGCCGGGGCTGTTAGCGGCGATGTATTTCTCCCTGCACTAAGCACCATCTTTCCCAAGGCTGCATTACAATGATTTATAAACCCCATTTCTGGGGAAAACGAATAGATCAAAGTGAGGAGAAAGAAAAGGAGACGCGAGCAGCTGGAGGAAGATATCGAAGCACGAAACAAAAACACAAATGAAAAACCAGGCGGCGGCACAATCGACCTAGTCCCCGTAGCACTTTCATCACAGGAAAATAACAGCAGAATCTCCATTTTAATCCTTTTCTTTTCTTTTCTTTTCTTTTCTTTTTTATCCTTTATGAGATGCGGCCTCCTGTCAGTTACCGGGGCTGAGCTGGCGTGGCACGTGTGAGAATGGGGTGCCCCCGGGGGGCGCAGGGCGGAGGGCTCTGCCAAGGGGAGCTCAGACCTCAGAGGTCCTCGCCTTCCTCATCTCTGGGGGGAGCCTTGGTCTTGGGGCTCGGTGGGCGCCCGAGTAAATAAGAGGAGTTGCCCTTAGTAGCCCTCGCGATGGGGGATGCCCAGGGTGCGACCAGCTCGAGGCATGGCCTTTTAAAAGTCTCCAGCCGGGTCAGACGCCCCTTCCTGTCACCCCCAGCTGGGTGTTGCCCGAAGCGAAGGGTTTCTTTGACCTGTTTTCCGTGAAGATCAGAGGAAGAAGAAACAGACTCGAGGCTGTGGGTGCCGAGCAGGGTCACCGTGAAGGACGCCCCGCCCTGGAAATCTTAACTAGACTTTGTCCCCGTGTCCCAGTCTGCAGACGAGGGTGTAGAGACCACTCAAGAGCCGGTGGCCCATGAACTAGAGGGTGTAAGACATGGTCCCTGTTTAATTCTTTCTGGAGGGTTTTGTTGAACACATTTCTGAGGCTGATCGCATGCTCAGGAATGACACTCAGGGGAAGCCAAGGGACAGGCGGATGTGCTGCCGGGCGGAAGGAGACATCCGGGTGGGGGCAGGCCCGCTGCCTGCAGGAGGCGCCCTCTGAAATGGGTCTTGAAGGAGCTACGGTGGCCGGTCCCTCCCCAGTCGTCCACTCAGGGCAGCCTTCCCTGCCCCTGCCCAGCTGTTGGCCACAACAAGAAATGCTACTTTTTAGCTACTCAGGTGTTGTCTATCTTTCCCCCATTAGAATATAATATGAGAAAGGCACCTTATTGATCTGTCTCCTCCACTGCTATTTCCCCAGAGCCTAGGACGGTGCCTGACACCTAGTAGGTGCTTCATGAAAGGATAATGAATGATTGACTGACTCACTGATTGAATGAATGAACGAATGCCCACCGCAGCCCTTGCACTCTCTCATTTAATCTCCACAGCAAAGCTGCCAGCTACGTGTGTTTATCCCCATTTCACAGATGGGAAAACCAGGAGTGGGCAGGTCACTGGGTCAGTGTGACACAGCTAGTAGGTGGCCACGGCGGGATGAGAACTCGGGTCTGTGGACCCAAAGCCCACATTCTGGCCACTGCATTCAGTGGCCTCCCCATACCCTAAAGTCAGGACTTCCTGCTTTTCATTGACAACTCGTGTCCTGTTGGGGGCTGAGCGGAGGAGAGATTGGAGGGGGGATTGCTTTGTTTTTTAAGTGAGACCACCACGCATAGCAAACTAGTAATGAGTTCTGCTGTAATGACGTATAACATGGTCAGAGACAAGATCCCATCCATCCCTAAGAAGACCAAAGAAAGGTCCAGATAAGATCTGCAAGTAGAATAGAGAGGCTACTAGCTCCCTCCCGAGATGTCGCTGAGCTGTGTCACAAGCTGGCTTCTCTTTTAAAGCCTAATCCAACAAAACAAAATCTATATGGATTGTAACCAGGGGGTGATTCACGTGGAGTGTCGTGACGTTTTGTGTCCTTGCTCCAGGTGGCCCTGGGAAGCTCTAAGTGATCAAACACTCTGACCCAAGGGGACTTTAAGAGAAGAGCCTTGGCATGTGGCATGAGTGAGAGAGACAGCTCAAGTCAGGGGGTGACCAAGGTCAGCAGGTGGCCTTCGGTACCTGCCATCCCTGGCGTGTCTGCCCTGCAGGGCGGGCCACCAGATGGCTGCCCTGGCCTCATCCTCCCAATGGCAAGGTAGTGCTGGCCTTGGCTACCCTTATGGGTATACGCCCACTTGCTTAAAAGTGGGTATGCCAGTCGCATAGTTCAGAGTGCTAATTTGCTTTCCTGAAGAGTCTTCACTTCTGAAAAGGATTTGCCCCGTGGTTCCGTCCAATAGGGTATCTTATGAAACTGTCACTCAACTGGTGAAACGTGGGGACTGCTCCCAAACACGCCGACCACTGAGTATGTATAGAGACACCTATTCCAGCGTCTGTTCCCTTCTGTCGCAGGCAGAAACCCCAGTGACATCTCAACACTCGTGATTGGAGAAGGAGGCTTAATTCCACTTTATTCGTGTGGTGGAGAAAAACGAAAGTTTCACTGCAAAAGTTGAAAAAAACCGAACTGACTTACGCCAGAGGTTTAACATTTTAGAGAGCACTCGACGACAAGCTACTCGCTGTGTTTCCTGCCTGATCAGATTCTTAACAGCCGAGTTAGAAACCTCCTGAAAATTGGAGTTTATAATTGAAATATTGATAAACTCTTTCCCATAAAGAAGCCCGTAGATACTGCAGTAATAAGTAGGAAATAGGCAAAAAATAATAAGAATGCTTTTTTCTGCTTAGCCAAGAAATACAATGGTGGAGTTTATTGCTTACAAAACACTGCTGCCTTTGCCCAAATTGGATAGGAAAAAAAAATGAACCTCGGTAAATTACGATGCCCCTAAATTCCAAAGAGTGTGCATCAGTTATTGGGGGTGCCACCATCATCCTTCTGGGCAGCCTACTTATTAGGACTATAATTTATTATTATTATGCTTTGGTGCAAATACGCAGGCTGATAAAATTCAAATCTATTAAAACAAATGTCCTCCTTTCTCGGACTCAGTAAGAGACAACATCCCAAAAGGAAGTCTTGTAAATTAGAGAAGCAAATGGTTCTTATGTGCTCAGAAGCGAGAGACCAAAAGATAATTGAAGGGGAAACATCCACGGCGACCCAGGCCCTCTGAGTCTTACCCCAGCATCCAGGGATGCCACAGCCTTTGGCGGCAAGATGAAGGACTTAGAACCGCTGCCGGACGGATGCTCCTGGCTCCAGCCTCCAGACTGAAGCCCTTTTTAGGAAGATGTTCCTGTTACTTTTAAAAAACACATCTTGCGGCCTTCAATTTTAAGCAACATCGAGATACGTTTCCTTCTTTAGGAGATACGAATTATAGTGGTATTTTTTTTTTTAAAGGTGAATGTTCGATTTGGGAAGGATTTGGGGAATCGCTGAGTTACTTCTCTCTTCCTCCTGCAGAGGGGGAGACCGAGAGTCTCTCCCGGGGCACGCGGGAGAGAGTCCGAGCTGTGTCATGCCAGTGGCCCCGATTCGTCCAGCCTTGCCGCCCTGACACTTGGCAGAAGGCAAGCCTCGTGGTTTGTGTCAGCTGAGATGCACCGTGAATCCCACACAGTGCCACTAAGTGCTTTTCAGACGTTTTCTGGTTGGAAATGGAACTTCCTCTTAGAGTCCAAAAAAAAAAAAAAAAAAAAAAACTGAGTCAGAAAGGGCCCTAAGGGCATCTGGTCTGCCCTGGCACTTGGGCTCAATAAGTGTTCCTTGTGAAGCTGACGGTTCTCCAGCCGGCCTTTCGTGCCCGCGAGGGGACGCTCCTGTGGCGTAAGGCAGCCCATCCCATGGAGAGATACGTCACAATCCTGGCCATCTCTTCATTATGTCCAACCGAGTGGCCTCCCTAGAGCTTCCACCAGGGCCCTCGTCCCCAGTCTTAGTTGCCTGGCACGGACCTGACATCCGATGGGGATCCAATACTAGTGGCAGTTAAATAGTTCTTCCTTCTGGGGCAAGACAGAAAAGCCATCTCTGTGTACATGGAACCCTTCTTCAGAGACTTGAAATCACTGTCAGATTCAACGTTGGCCCTTTCTTCTCTCGCGACTGGTCCTCCCGTGGCGTCTGGGCTGTCAGCAGCCTCCCCTCTTCCCCATGCCCACCGTTCCCCAGGCGACCGGAACTGAGCCCAGGTGCTCTCTGCAGAGGGGGTGGGCGGGGAACAGGCGGTGCCTACTCCTACTGTCAGTGCCCACTTGGCTGCTGTAGGGTTGCTCTTAGGAACAGCTGGATTTGCCCTCGGGCTCCGAAGAAGGCGTGGCAATGCTCTGTCAAGGCATGAACTGCAGGGGAACTCTCCCCACCCGAGGCCCTTCCCTGCCAGCTGGCACCCACCTGGAGGAGGGGCCCCACGCACGGTGACCGGCCCTGCAGA
>CM053509.1:159726357-159742396 GCA_028627145.1 Eidolon dupreanum | reverse complement strand
CTGAAAGGTGGAGGCATTGATTTGAAAAAAAAAGCAGGGAAAGAGAGAGAAAGTTGTAGGATAGATAAACGCACGGCTTTCCCTAGAGAAACGAAAGCCATCCACTGGCCGGCCAGCCAAGACGGGGCCATTAGGGTGGGCAGCTCGCTTTTAATCTCCCTTCCTAATGTTTGATTTTCTCCTATTATGTCATAATTGAATGTAAAGGGATTTGAGCAATCAGTGGTATCTTCAGTGGATAAAGCCAAATGTAACATGTTCACATTTTACCCAAACGTATTAAAAACACTGGCCTACGTCGGGCTGTCAGTACAACGGTGTGTGCGTCCACCCGCCTTCCCTGTGTTTGTCTCTGGGAGTTTATGTTCACCAGCACTGCCATTTATTACGGACGCTCAGCTGTTGGAGGGCGTGGTATGGTACCTAATTTGGTAGAGCATCCAATTTGAACAGACTGGCTCTAAATAAACACTTCCTCGTGGTGATCCCAACAGTAGCACTGAGTCTCACAAACCAAACCAGAATTGGGGTGGGAACTTAGGAACACCTAGGATCTAAAGGTGCCATCGTTTGGCCCCAGAGGCCTGAGTTTTTCCCAGAGCACGCCCCCATCCCCACCCCCCATCAGAATCTCCGCCTTTACCCCTTAAGATCCAGGTCAGATCTGTTCCTTCATAAAGGCTACTGAGTCTTGCTCAGCGTGTCTTCCCCAGAATCTCAACCCTTGGGAATACTGCAGTTCATTTGAAACTTACAGGGTTTGACCCATGACATGGCTTGTCTTATTCTGTGTGTGTATGTGTGTGCAAAAATAGGAGCTAAGATTTCCTGAGAGCTTTCTTTGAGGCAAATGCTGTGTTATGCAATATAAATATATATACAATAATACAATACACATGTGCACGCAATATATGTATGGCGTGTATATAGTCTATCTCCCCAGCTGAACAGTAAGCTCCTTGTGGGCAAGGGCTGAGTTCTAAAGTTGGTCCCGTGCCTCTGAGAAAGCTTAGGAGGGTGCTAGGCACTCAGGAAACACTTAGCAAACATTCCTTGGCTATCAACAAATCCCGAGAAATTAATGCAGCTCCTTTGGAAGGAATGTCGAGTGAAATAATCGGAGAATCAGATTCATGAGTGAACACTTTTGACTGCCTGCTCTACAGATGCCATCAATGTGGGTTGTCATTCATCGATTAGTGAGTGTATTGTGGCCGAAAAAGCATGGGGCTGGAAGTCAGGTGACATGAATCTCATCCCACTTCCGTGACCAGGTCACAGTGACACCTCAGATGAGTCTCTTCCACTCTCTGGGCCTTAATATCCTCAGAAAAGGATTCGGACCAGATGTCTGTAAGCCTCCTCCCAGCCCGAAAGTTGTGATTTTATGACTCTATTCTACAAATGCATCCGCTTCCTGTTTGTGACATAAACCCCCACAGAAAAACAAAATCGGTGCTAAATTATGAAAAAACCAGATGCCATGATCCGTTTGCACTTTCTAAGGTGTTCGATCCTAGAAATTCCACCTCTACCTCGCCTGCCTCTCCAGGGCGACAGCACATCCGAGGCTGTCAGTGGAGTAAGCCAAGCAGTCTCTCCCTATAATTGTATTGACAGGATATCAGCTGAATTCCGATGGCAGGAAAGGTGCGCCCTGACAGGTTCTGTGAAGGAGCCTTGAAGGCTATTGTCGCAGGATTCTACGTTGAGTCACAGAATTCTGGGGAAATGAGAATCAAGCGAGGAGAAGCTTGGTTTTTTTCTCTAATTTTATTCTTCCCAGAGAGTCAGATTTGAAGGAAAACTGGCTAATGGCACATCACTTTCTACAATAGAGTAGAAGCTCTTTCGGACAGAAGCTATTTACATCTTTGGTGGCCATATAAAACACAGAGTTGATTCCATCGACCCCGCTAATAACCGGTTGGCTTGGTTTTAAATGAGGCAAATAGTGGTCGAGCATTTGTAGATAAAACAGCGGCTCGGATGTCTGAATTTTTCACTGTGCACTTGGTAACTGCGGCATCTTGCAGACCTGTTCTTGAATAACTGATGTGTATTCGTCCTGGTAAATTCTGTGGCTGTGAAATAGCAGTGTTGGGTTTGTTTGGGTGGTGTGTCTGCATCTTAAATGAAAAAAGTCCCAATCCTATTCTGTGGAGAGCACAATCTGAGCGATGAACCCCTCAATATGGTGGAATAAATCACTATTCCTTAGGTGCTGTATTCTCCCAATGTAGATGCAACCTTCAGGTTCAGACTTAGCCAGAACCAAAATACACTTCAGTTCTAGTCATCCTCCTAAAGACACCCAAGGCAGGGGGCTCCTCCACCTCTGCTGTACACAGTAAGAAGGTGCACACAACACAGGGGTCTGGAAACAAGGACTTGTGAAACTGACATGCCACAGGGAAGAAATCCACAAGCCAAGACTCAATGAGAACTCCAGCAACCTATTATTTAGAAAAAAAATTTTTAAAGGCTCCAAAATCTTGAATATTTTTACTCTTCTCCTGCTCTTGAAAGACGGAAACTCCCAAATTTTTAAATTAAAAACAATGTATTTTTTTTTAGTATAGGAAGGTGCTTAGAGGGGTAAAAATAACGCTGGGCCAGGAGCCAGTGAGCGTAGCTTCTAACCTAGACTACTCTGCCAGAACCCTGAGCAAAGAGCCCACCACAGATGGCCCCGGATCCCCGCTTGTAAAGGGGGTTCTGGAAAAGGTAACAATCAAGGTTCCTTCTCCCTATCAACATCTCTGCAATTTTTATTTAGGTTAGGTTTTGGTAGGAAATCTTGTAGAAGCAGTTAACCCTCATACATGGACATAATCTTAACAGCTACAGAAAGCACCTTATGGCCCATCAAGAAATGGAAGGTGGACAGTAGGAGAGGCCCTCTAGTCCCTGGCTGTCCCTGTCAAGGGAAGAGCCAGGTGCAATCAGCGGAGAGCGCCTGGACAGAGCCCCCTGCCACTAGGACTCTGTCACCACTGGCCAGAGCAGTCCTATCTGCTGTCTCATGCCCTGAAGACAAAACCCCTAGTCATCAGCCCATTTTCTAAACCTAAATTCAGGTTTTCTCAGATCAGGGATTGACTCTGTCCAGGAGGCTGTTCAGCTAGTGCCACCCAGAGGCCAGATGTTGTCCTTGGAATGCAGTGGGGGAAGCAAAAGAGAAAAAGAAAATTTTACTTATGTGCGTATAGTATACATAGATTATATTTGCATAGTGTACATAGACACATGTATGTATATATGTATGCTCATGTTAAACATATGTGTATGTACATGTATATATATGTATGTGTAGTTTGGAGTGGTCATCACACACCACTAATTCACCATGGAGAGCGGTGACTCCATAATGACACTTATTTCCTATTTAGGTAGGAAGGAGTTGGCCACCAGTGACTGCCTGAGTGAAAGCAATGACCTAACATTAAAGCAGTTGATCAGAGGTGGGGAACATGGTTCTCCCCTTCATCCCAGAATGGTGAACCCCATCTGTCTGCCCCATTTGTCCCATCTGAGAGTGACTCTTCTCACTTAGAAATAAGTGAAGGACCTTGTTCTATTTTAGGAAGCCTAAGAAAGTGGGTGTATAAGATGGAAGGGTGCCGAATGTGACAAGCCAGCTTCCCCAGGCGCAGGCGCAGGAAGGTACTTCGGCAAAGGCAAGGAGAGTCCGTATTTTCACAGGAACCAAATAACTCGGCCAATTCTAGCACGATGTTAAGAAAGCCCAGGTTCCCTGCACCAAAAAACGGAAACGACCAACGAAAACCCCGGGTCTCTACCCAGCGCCTGGCGTTCAGGTAAATGATTGTTACGGAGTCCTTAGCTACCACCTGCGCCTTCCCCACGACCCGACACCTGGGGACCGCGCTCATTTTTAAAAGCACACTGCCCTCCAGTGGCGCAAGGCAACTTTGCTCCGTGACTCGCTTCGCAACCGGAGGATCTCAACTTGACTTTTCCTGGGGCCCTGGGAAAAGCGTTGGGTGTTGGGTGACCACCACTACGGGAACGAGACTCAAGTGAGGGAACGTGCAATAAGAGAGGAGGCGATCTTGTTAGAAGCCGCGGTCCCCTCCAAAGGCAGAGATTCGCGCTTTTTCCTTAGTGCTGTAACCCTGGATCAGAGTTTGATCTGGCGGAGATGAAGGTACGAAGTGATGCTTGCAGGAGAGGTACAGAGCGCTCACCGCACAGCCGCAGCCCGGCGTGCAAGGGAAGGGGAGGGGGCGGCCTGCGCCCTGGGAACGAGAGGGCTGGCAGGTGATGAGTAAGGACATCAAGTCTGGTTGCGTGCGACCTGTCTGTCACCCCGTGGGCTCACCAGCAGGCGCCCGGGTAAACAGCATCAGCCAACATTGCAGGCTCATCGCGCGTCAGCCGCTGTGCCAGGGGTCCCGCAGGAAGCACCCTACTCAATCTTCCTAACCACTCACTTGAACGAGTGCCACTTCCTTCCCACTTTGAGGATGAGAAAAGTGAGGCTCAGCGAGGCGATGCCACCTGCCCGTGACCGCACGGGGGTCCAAGTCTGCCTGCACCAGAGCTGGCTTCAACGCTGCTCTCGGACTCGACCGTGGGGCAAGGGCTGGACGCAGGGTCACCCCCGGACCGCGGCGGTGCTCAGTGGGGGGACGAGCGCGAAGGGTGGGGGGCGTGAGGACGGCTCACCTTGACGATGAGCGGGTTCTGAAACATGGAATCCCGCACGACCCCCAGCCTCTCGTTCTCCATTCCCGGCCGGATGTCGGACACGGTCAGGGGCCGCCGCGGAGGCGGGCAGATGTGGCTGACCGTGCGGCGCACCGGCTGCTTCTTCTTCCGTCGCATGAGGTCCTGACTGGAGCTCTTGGCCTCTGGCATCCTAGAGGTCGCGGGGAGTCGACCCGGGGGCTGGATCCGGCGCGCTTCCCAGCTTGGGGGTGGGCGCGGAGCTCCGAGGGGCCCACAGCCAGTCCTGGACCGCACCACCCGGACCCCGGGGTGGGCACCGAATGCCGGGCTCCCTCCGAAGCGGGTCGCAGTAACCTCGACCACCCTCTCATTGCAAGGAGCCCTAAAGGTCAATATAAGCCCCTCTGGTTCCTCGGAGCGTCTTCCGGGGGCCGCGCTGAGGTTTGAGAAAGGAGAGAAAATCAAGACCACCCCTTAAGGAAGAATGGTACGGTCCGTCTCCATGGCGACGGGACGCCAACAGTTCTGGCGCTGTTCTAGTGTGGATTCCTTTTCTTTCGGGAAACTACTGGCGGCCACCAAAGTGGACCTGTTCAGAGTTTTCTTAAATTGAGTGAGAAAACCCCAAGAATCACCACTTTGTTAAAAGCGACGGGGCGCTAGACGGTCATTTACACTTGACTTCCAGGCGGAAGATACCCTCCCTCCACCTTTCCCCACGCTGCTCACTGCCTCTTCCCATTTCTCCTCCTCGAGCCACACACACACACACACGCACGCACGCACGCACGGGACAGAGCGCCAAATGTTCACGATGAACTTGAAATCCTCATTTCAGGCCTGATGTTCCTGCTCATCCATTGAGTGATCTCGAATTAGTCACCCTCTTGAGTCCTCGGTTTTTGCCTCTGTGAGTAGTGAGGAAAGTCTTGAGTTAAAGAGTCGGCGGTGCCCAAACTGTTGCAACAGAATGAAGGGAAGGTGAAAAGCCTCAGATTCACTGAATCAGAATATCTGGAAATGGGATCTGGGGATCCGCATTTGAAAAACCCTCCTCCTTCCCTTCAGACGTTTTTATTTTGAAAAAGTTCAAAACTGCAGGAAAGTTGAAAGAACAGGACAGTGAAAACCCACGTGAATTTCACCTAGATTCTCCAGTCCTTAGTATTTGCCACATTTACTTTCTTACTGTGTGTCACACACACACGTTTTGAAAACATCTGCAGACAGTATCATATTTGACCCAAAGCACTTCAGAATGTGTCCGCCCCAAACAAGGCCCTTCTCATACGTGACTGCAATGTCATTATCATGTGTATGGATTTTAATGTGACACAATAATAGTGCCTGATACACAGTCCATAAGCAAAGTTGGAAATCTGCACTTTTTCGAAGCTTCCCACATGATTGGTGCCATGTTTTTGGAGCCATGAGCCTGGATGATCTCTCGTCTGCCTTCCAGAGCACACCTTTTGTGGGTTCATCCACCCACCATTATCATCTTCATCAAAGGTTCGATTATCCACTCAGCTCAGGGGTCACCTGAGAGGGGTTCACTACAAAAAAAGGCTGCACTTCAAGGCCTTACATACCAACAGTGGACAACATCGCCATCTGCAAAGCAGACCAGACAGACTTCCAACTGCTCGATCAAGGCCTGAAGCAGCCCTTGGGTGGTGACACATGGGTGTGTATAATGTGTGCTTATGAGGTTTCCAGCCCACTTTACTTCTGGACTGTCACAGAAATGCAGGTGGTGCACTTTTCAATCAAAGCCACTTGGCAGCTGGCACAGAGGAAGTCAGGTGGTGCGGTGAGGGGCAGGACAGTGGAGTAGCGGAGAAAGCACCTGAATCCTAGTTGGGCCACATAAGTCCCCTTGGACGAGTTATGTTAAGCCCTAGTTTTCTGACCCACAGGTGAGGCTGATAACACCTAACAGATACCTACAACACAAGGTTGTTACAGGAATAAATGAGAAAACAAGGTGCCGATATGGTTATGCAACAGGGCTATATCTACTGGCTCCGACTTGATGGCCCGGCAAAAGCTTTACTTGTAATCACAGACTAAGTTTCTTCAGGACTCCGTTGAAATGGGAAGATTCCAAGGCTTCTTCTGTCCCATCTAAGCTTCCTATGCATCACACCTGCACCAGCTAGCCCCTGCCCACCTGACTTCATCGCCTACCAGTCTCCCCCTCATTCGCTGTGCTCCGGCTGCCTTGGCCTTCTTCCAGTTCCTCCAGCAACCAAATTCGCGGCCTTCGTATTTGCTTCCAGCTTGGAACAGTCTTCCACCTAGAATTTTGTTTGTCCTTTTCATTTAGAACTCAGCTCAAACGTTCCTCCTAAAAGGGCCTTCTCTTCCTGCAGCATTCGCTGTCCCCAGTCACTCTCCATCACATTACCTTGTTTTATTTTCCTTATAGGGTAATTTGACATTATCTCGGTTGATTTGTGTGTCATCTGTCTTCCTGGGGTGAGGGACCTCACCGTCTTGTTCTCATTAGGACTATAGATAGGGAGCAGCAAAAAAATGTGTTGCATAAACAGAATACATGCACTAATTAGCAAGTCTACGGAAGAATTCTGTCTCCTTGTCTTAGTTTTAGGCTCACGCTCTATCCCACCCCATCCCACTCCATCCCACCCCAAGAACAAAACTGGCAGGCCACCACGCACGTGTCACAGTCCGAGCTGTGAGCACGTCTCTATGGCAGCGGGATGCCGGCGTGGACCGGAAGTTACGTACGACTACTTCCGGTCCACGGCGGCCGCACTTCCGGATGGGGAGAACGGCGGTGACGCGGTTCGGACGGTAGGTTGGAAGCGCATTTTTTTGTTGCATCGGTTTTCGGGCGCGCGCGTGTAACTAGAGCGGGGTCGGGGGGCGGCCCTCGTCCCCGGGGGCCCCGCCTCCGGCCTGCGGTCACCAGGGACGGGGGCGCGCGCTTTCTCCGCGGCCGCGCGCTCGGGTCTCCGGGCGCAGACGGTGGAGACCGGACCTGCGGCCACGCCGCCCCGCTGCGCCCCGCGGCGCCCGCCCAGGCCGGAGCGGGGTCTCTGGGGCGCTCCGGGGGCCGTGAGGGAATGAATGCGGGGCCGGGCTTGGGCACATCCCGCCCGGCGGGAAGCGGCGTGTTCCGAATCAGTGGAGATACACGCGCATCCGCTCGTGCCATAGGCATCCGTCGAGCCCCGGGGGCTGTTTGGGATCCCAGCCCTTTGGAGGCCGGTCTTGTCGCATCTGAGCCAAGTGCAGTAGGGAAGCGGCTGGGTTGTCGGGGAACGCTGCACGCCAGGGAGACAGGACCCAGTTAAGCCATCAGAGAGGCCTTCTTAAGCGACCAGTGATAGCGCAGAAAGGTAACGCGGAGGAAAAGCATTCCGCGCAGAAAGAGCTGCTTTTGCAAATTCTCTGCCAGTGAAAAGGCACATGGTGTATTCTAGGAACAGAAAGAGGGCAGAGTCTGTGAAACCCAGACAGAAATGAGAGCTGGACAGGTAGACGTGGACCAGGCCGCATCACGAAGGGCATGGTCTGTCTGCAGGGTGCCGGGATTTAAGAATAACGGGAAACCATAAAAAGTTTATAACGGGAGATGACTATATTTAAAAGGTACTGAGTTCAAGAAACCAGGAGAAGCTTAAGAGGTATTTACAAAATAGAAACTGATGTAAGGTAGAAGAACATTTAAAGGAATCATTGCCTCGGTTTGTCATTACTAAGAGGTCCTGAAAGATGGGCCAGGATGGTCTTTGTTGAATGTGGTGGCCTGAGGGTCACAGGCACTTACTGGAGCAGTCTCAGGGGAATTGTGGGGGTGGGAGCTACAAAGAAGTGGGTTAAGAAGTGGATGGAAGGTGAGGACATAGAGCATTTTTTCTATTAAGTAATTTTGCAGTGAATGGGGAGGAAAGAGAATAGCCAGGTGGGGCTTTCGGGTTAGAGGATGGTTGCCACCTTTGTTTTGTTTCGTTTAAATTGAAAGAGACTAGAGATTGTCGGGGTGTTGCTGGGAGGGAGGCAGTGCAGTGGAAGAGGCTGAAGATACAGGAGAGAGAGGGGTTACCTGATGGATCGTGATTCCTCTGAGAAGGCAGGAGGAAGTCGGGATCCAGCAGCACACACGTGCCAAATGGCCTCTGACAGAAGGGACTCTCTGGCGCAGTAAAAGGCAAGAGAGAAGGGGGCAGACGCGGGCAGGCTGGCTAGATGTGGAGGGCAACGTATTTCTTGTCTGATGTGTGTGAGGTCATAGGCACGTTAGTCCACTGCACTGGAGGGAAGACCGAAAATAGAAGTTTGTTGAGAGGTAAGGAGAGTTGAAATAATTGTTTCAAAAAGAGTGGGCGAGTGAGCTGTCTGGAGCAGTGCTGTCCCAAAAAAATAGAATGCAAGCCACATATGTAATTTGATATTTTTCAGTAGCCACAATAAAAAACATAGGAAAAGGTGGAATTAGAGATGTATTTTACTTAACAATATCTAAGCTATTATTTTCATATGGAAGCAATATACAAAAATTATGAGACATTTTACTGTCTTTGTTCTAAGTCTTTGAAATCCAGCGTGTGTTTTACACTTGACTGTAATTTGGCCTGACCACATTTCAGGTGGGCTAGTGGCCCCTGTATTGGACAGCACAGATGTAGAGGGACACAGTTTGATTGCTGAGCAGTGTACAGGTCCCATGTATAGTTGGCAACCAGGTGTTTAGAGTGCTGCCCATCTGGCCAGATGTGAGTTTTTTCTCCAGCCATCCTTAGCAGCTCAAGGGCAGCCAAAGAGGAAGCTTAATTCATAACAAAAAAATATTTAATAAGTCTCTCCCCCACCATGAGCCAAGCGCTGTACTAGATGCTGGGGCTGCAGTAGGATATGAGACAGGCAAAGTCTGCTAGTTTCTGTGTAGGGAGTCAGCTTGCAGAACTCACCCTTCTTATAGCCGAGACCTCAAAGAGGTAATAAGTAGGTTTCCTTGCACCTCTGGGTGACATCAGGGAGGAAGGCGGCCTTAACCAAAGCTCTAGGTGGCTCTTCGGAAGGCGAGACCCTGAGGCTGGGGGATTTGGCTCATAGTACAAGTCCACACATTCATTCATAGTCCCCTCCCTCCAGCCACACAGTTCTTACAGCTTCTTTACTACACAGGAGAAATTAGGGGCCATCTCTAGAAAAACTGCTTGCCTTCCACATGCAAAAGACCACCAATACAGAGCGATCTCCAGAACCCGTTAAGTGAAAAATAACAAAACGCAGATCAGAATACATAGATGTACCTTCTGTGTAAGAAAGCAGGGGAATAAGAACAGATTATTTTGATGTTTGAACCACATAAATGTGTCACCTTGTCAAAGAGAAATAAAATCTTATAAATGGAAACCCAGAAGCAATACAGAGCAGGGAGAGTTCTAAGACACGTTTGTAAAATCTTTTATCAGGCTCGTTTCTCTTACTGTACTTCCACTCCACATGCACGTGCTCGATGTGAGTGTTGACACTGGGGCCTTGTTAAACTTCATTCCAGGCTATTGTAGGATTGAGACTCTTTTGGGCACTAACAGGGCACATCCAGCCTTCTTCAAAGAGGCGACTTTCTGTTTGAGGTCACTGGACAGTTGATGTCCCCACCATTCAGACCCTGGTGGCCCTGCACTGTAAAGTCAGAGTTTAAGGACGTGGTCTCCGGAAGGTAGAACTGCAAACAGACTGTCTTCCTTCTAGGCGGTTCCTTTTTTAGCAGGGGAGACAGACATTAAATGACTAAATAACTATATTTTTTAAACTACAGTTGGGCTAAATACTACAAAAAGAGAAATACAGGTCGCCATGAAAGAATATCTGTTGGGGAATGAGCCAAGCCCAAGGCATCAGGAAAATTTTTTTTTTATATATATAACTACTTAATACATTTATATCCTTCAATTGCTTGTTTTTAAACACAAATGAAAGCAATCTATATCCTTACTCTGCCCCTTTTATTATGGGTATTTAAATAAATATAGATAAAAATATAATAGACACCCTGTCCTCACTATTCCAATTAAGAAATAAAACATTACAAACATAAGAGAAACTGGCTCTATACTTGTCCTTAATCCTTGAATTTGCTGGTTATAATCCCCGTACCTATATTCATAGTTTCGTTACAAGTGTATCCATTCAGAAAAGATACATAAAATTATTTGCGCATTTTCATATACATGGTATCATAATGTATACATCCTTTTAACTAGGGAAAGCTTTCTGAAAGAAGTGATATTCAAGCCAAGCTCCGAGGGATGAAAGGAGGCAGGGAGGAGGGTGGGGAGGCCGCGGAGATTGTTCCAGAAAGAGGGACTCCAACGCCAGGGAAACGATTGCGGCATGTTTGGGGAACCAAAAAAAAGTCATGTGCGCTGGAGCCCAGAGTTGGAAAGGAGAGAGAAAGGATGGAGCTGCAAGGGGACAAGGGCCCGAGTGTGCATGGCACTGTTCTCTCAACGACTGTTAACTGTTTTTTTTTCTATGTCATAAAAGCAGTGGGACCAGATAGAGTCAATTACAGTGCATCCCCCGTGCATTCAGAATAGCGTAAAATTTATAATCGTGATCCAGGCTCGTCAATTGTCATACAGTTTCATTTGTCTGTGATTTTTTTTTTCCTCCTGAAGCTAATGTTTAAAATGCTTTGCAAAAATAAACCATTGTTGTCAAGTTTCCCTATAGGAATAAAATGGAAGGAGACTCGAGCAGATCAGAAATCCACACTCCCGTTTTTGACAAGAAAAAGAAAAAGCATTCTGTGTGTAAGGAAAGGCATCGGAGGCATTCCCATGAAAATTCCAGAGACTCCCCGCTGGCAAGCGAACATTCTCACAAAACGAAGAAGAAAAAAAAGAGAAAGGATTTTCAGCAAATTGTTTCTTCTCCTTTGAAAAAATCAGAAATCTGTGATGAGACTGAAAAGGCCACTTGTACAGTCAAAAAGAAGAAAAAGAGAAGAAATAGTGCCTTGGGGGTACCAGACGAAACAGGTGGCGTGTACGTCATGATGGATAAAGAAAATATTGAGAGCAGGCCGAAGAATTTTAGAAGAGATGTCGACGTCATTTATGTTGATATGAGCAAGGGACAGAAGTCAACCAGAGAGCCCGAAGCCGAGGAAGCGCATTCCGTCACTAAGCGACATAAAAAGGAATTGGAGGAACCACATAATAAAATTAAGGAGAAAAAGAAAAAGAAGCGTCGGTTGGAAGCTGTGTCCCAGGATGCAGATGCTGGGTGGGAAGGCCCGCCCCAGCCCGAGTCACATGAGCAGGAGTCCCTGCTTCCTGCGGGCCTGGAAGACGAAGTCACACAACCGCCAGGGTCTGCCCATAAAAAGAAGTCTAAGAAAAGAAAGAGAAAATTTTCAGATGCCCAGGAATGTGAGACATTGGCCATTCCCGAGAGTCTCGAGAACGTGAACGCTGAAGGATCACACGTGGTCCATGAGGTGGGGACTGCAGAAGGCGGGATGGGACCCAGCAGGAACAGGAAAAAGGCTAAGAAAAGAAGGCGGAGGTCTTCTGGCGGAAGTGTCCTGCCATGTGCTGGCGACCCCCCAGGGCTCAGCGCCCGCTCCGAGGACCCACTCTTTGATTCCCTGGAAGGTAATGGTAGCTTGATTGAAGAGAGGGCGAGACCCAGGCCACACGAGGAGGAAACCCAGGCGCGGTCGCAGGAGGTGCAGAGGTAACGCGGGAATGTCGCGCCTTCTGAGGGTGTCCGCCTTTTGTAGGAATTCTGTCTGGGACCCCCCTATTCAGCATGCCCGTAGTAAGGGGCAGAAATCGTGAAGAGATAGGTCACAAAAGGTGCAGGGCGGTGTGCAAATATGTGTTTCTTCACGTGTAAAACAGTCAAGATGAGATTTTCACTGAGAACTATTCCAGCCCTGAAATTCTATGATGAGGCTCAAAAGGCATCTTAAGACCCTGAAATTACCCTTGTTTATCTATGTGAGTATAGACGGAAGGAAGGAGGAGTTACTTAGAAAGTTACAGGGCCGGGGGGAAAACTTCAGTTGCGGTTGTCGCTAAGAAAAGAGATTTAGATATCATTATTTATACAATTATTTAAGGACACTGTCTGATGAATAGATGCAGGATTTCTTTGAACCACGTTATCTCAGTTTCTGGGACTTGGGACAGATATTTTCTCCCCATTTATATTTGTTAGGTTGTCCTGGCTTAATTAAAATAATTCCAGTTAGAAATGAGAGAGAGCAGGGGTCCCCATGTCACAGGCTGTTGATGACAGTTGTAGCCCCACTCACGACATCCTCTATGTCGTCTTATCTGGGACATTTCCAGGATGTTGATCGTGAGGCAGGGATGTCCTGGGCCTGTGGTTCTTGGCTCGTGTTGGGCTGTGGGCCATCTGAAAGTCATTGGCCTTTTGTTTAGACGAACGCACACAAAGTTTTTTTCAGCTTCCTATCCAGGTAGCTGACACAGGTGAACACTAAAAGTAGATTCGGACATCTGGCAGAGAGTTTGGGGGTGAATTGGTGATGGATCCACAGAACATTAAGCAAAGGGGAATGTGGCCATTATCGATGACAGTTAAAACAACTGTGACTGTGGAAACCCTGCATGTCGATTTAACTAATTAGTAACCATTACTATAAAACTTAACTCATGGGAAGGATTGGGGAGAGTTGTCTTGAGTGTCCATGGGGGTAGAAGGGAACTCAGTTTATTAGGAAGTCAATATCCAACAAAAAAAAAAGTCGAGGAGTAATAATAAAGATGCCAGGCGGAAGCGGGCGTAGGGCCGCACATCTGCCCTCGGGCATGTCCCAGTGTCCGAGTTCCATGACAAGTTCACGCATCCCCAGCTGAACCACCTCTAGTCTCCGTGAGAGTCGTCTCAAGAAAGGGATTTGAAAGCTCTCAGGGCGAGTGATAACATTAATCAGTCCAGCTTCCCCCCCCTAGGTTTGAACCTGCAGACGAAGAAGAAAGCAACTTGGAGTCGGCCAGAGATTCCGAAGCAAAGCTTTCCTCGGAGGAGCTGAGAGATTCGGACGCTTCGGACGTGGACCTGGATTCCGCCACGCGGCAGCTGCAGGAGTTCATCCCCGGCATCAGGGCGCGGGCCGCCACGACCATCAAGCGCATGTACCGGGACGACCTGGGGCGGTTCAAAGAGTTTAAAGCGCAGGGTGAGCCGGGAGGCAATGGCGCCTGTCACTTCTCGGCGTGTGTCGCCGGCCCTCCTTTCTCCTTGCAGCGGTTCAGGGCTGTGGCTCCCCAAGCAGCTCTGTCTTCTTCCAGAATTGTCCGAGTCGAAAGCTTAGCCAGATGGAGCGTGCGAGTTTTCCTCTTCTTTTCCTAGCTTCTGGTAGAGGAGGCGGGGAGGAGTGGGGCCGAAGGGACCCGAGAAGCCACAGACTGAAGCCGATCCTGGGAGGGGAGGAGCGGGAGGAGCAGGAGATGGCTTGGTCGCAGCACTGGGGAGGGTACAGAAGTGAAATGAAATTAAAACGCTCAGGTTAGCGTCATTGACAGAGATGAGGTGTAATTCTTTCCTCAGGATATTGATTTGAGGGGGAGCTGGTTCAGCTGTTTCAAGCAAGGTCCAGTGTGGTCTCCTTGATTTCACTGTGCACAGAACCTCCCAAGAAAGCTTGTCAGATTTCAGAGTAAAGTACGAGTATAAGGCTGTGTGCTACAAATGAGCAATATTTACCGAGTGCCCGACAGCACTGGTCACTGAAAAAAGTAAAAATAGACAAATGAGAAAAACACAAGTCGTAGAGCAATTTCTAAAACTAATCCCATTTTATTTGTATATTCTGTGTCGAAATTTTTACGAGTGTGTATTTTATAAAAGGTATTTTAAAATAAGCGAGAATAGAAAATTATGCTATGTAATGCAGTCGATACATAAGGAAGCTTGAGCGCTTTGAGCTACAAAGAGAAATAGAACGTCAACTGCAATGACGTTGCCTCCCTGATAGACGTGCACAGAGAATTCTACGTAGGTGTCCGTGTCCATGCCAACCAACCCACAGTGCTACCTTAGGCCGAGTAGTGTGACAGAGAGTGAAGGGGGACTTCTCTTAAACTTTTATCTCAATACTGTTTGGATTTTTAATGAATGCGTATCACTTTTTAACATAAAATATAATTCTAAAAAGAGATTGATGAGTCATGAAAGGTCGCTTTGGAATGGATGACCAGGGAAGACTGGGAGAAGAGCGTAGCTTGAGCTGACCGCTGAAGGAAAGCCGAGTTTCCGGGGGTCTGGTGGAGGGGGGGGGCGCTGGGAGAGTGAGAGTCAAGGGCGCGGGGAGGGGCTGCTCCCTGGCAGGAAGGGTCTGGCTGGCAGGTGGTGTGTTGTGATTGTGGGTCGGCTTTTATTTAATGACAATACGTACTTTCTCTCGCCCCGAATCCTAGGTGTCGCCATCAGATTTGGCAAGTTTTCTGTAAAGGAAAATAAGCAGTTAGAGAAGAACGTGCAGGAATTCCTCTCGCTGACGGGCATCGAGACCGCAGACAAGCTGCTGCACACCGACAGGTACCCGGAGGAGAAGGCGGCGATCACCGACCTGAAGCGGAGGTTCGCGTTTCGGCTGCACATCGGTGAGTGGAGGACGCTCCGTCCCGTCGCCACGCACCGCCGTGCACCGAGCTGCAGCAGGCATCTGGCACAGCGCCAGCATGTCAGCTGCTGCCGCGCCTGGTGGCCTTCTTACCCGCAGCCTGTGTTTTGGGGCTTTAGGGGTGTGCTCATGCCTCCCAAGGATAGCGCTTTACAGATTTTACGAAGAAGTAAATGGCCGATTTTTGGCTTTCACTCGGTGATAATTACCGGTGGGTTTCTCTCCCTGTTGTTCTGCATGATGTGTCCTTTGCAATGACTGCACAGAGCACAGCGTCACGTGCACCAGGGTCTCTAAGTGTGTTAGATGCGGCCGTATCCGTGCTTGCAGCCGAACCTTCCTCCCGGAGCTGATGCTTGGACAGTCGGAAGGCCATGGAGCGATACAGGATTGGACTGGAAAAACTCTTGAATTGAAAGAGCATAATTCCCTGGGTGTTCTCTGGAATGCACCAGGGACCACAGCGTAGTGAGCCCGGTGGGGGCTCGTCCCACCTGCAGAGTGGGAGCGCCAGGAAAGCGTGTCTCTCTATCTGTATCTCACAGAGAACTGTTGGTGTGTGTACCCCCGCCATAGCCTCCCTTCCTCTCTATTCAGATTACGTTAAAATTACTTTGCCTTATAAGGGTCTTTTCCATCAATTTCGTTGACCGGGAGCTGGAGCTTCTCCATACTAACATCCAGTTTTCAGAGATCTCCAAG
>CM053509.1:159632691-159725857 GCA_028627145.1 Eidolon dupreanum | reverse complement strand
ACATCTCCCACGAGAGGGGTACACTCGTTACAGTCTATGGACCTACGCCGACGCGTCCTAATCCCCCACAGTTCCTCGTCGACTTCGGAGTCGTCTGGATGTCATGCATTCTCTGGGTTCGGACACGTGATGACATGCGTCCATCATTATGATTTCGTTTTTAATACTGTATTTGAAAGCAAATAGATCAGCAACGGTGAGACCGTCCTTTTATGTCTACAGAGAGAAATCACGGTGCCTGGAGTAAGGTGGAGACCCAGAAGCTCATCAAGGCTGTCGAAGAAGTGATTCTAAAGAAAATGTCCCCCCAGGATTTAAAAGAGGTGGATTCTAGACTCCAAGAAAATCCCGAAGGCTGCCTGTCAATCGTTCGGGAAAAACTATACAAGGGCATATCTTGGGTAGAAGTAGAAGCTAAAGTGGAAACGAGAAATTGGATGCAGTGTAAAAGTAAGTGGTAAGTTTTACAGCTTCTTATATCAATTTCAACATGACCCCCCCCCCATTTCTGTAGCGTGGGTAGATTGGTGAGGTTCTTGAGACTGTTTGCGTGACCAGCACGTGGAAAGCCTTCTGTGTCGAGAATGGTTGCTGCTCCAGCCACTTCAAGGTCACTATCTGGTTTAACTCGCCCTGATTCATCGTACAGCTTCCTCATAAAGAACTCGAGCTTTTTTAATGCTGAACACTGATTTCTGTTTTTTCACTCTACCCCTAAGTCTTTTAGTAAAACAAGGTAGTTACCTGTTTGCCGCATCAAAAAAAAAAAAAAATACAAAACTAACACAGAAGAGAAAGTACAAGCATGGTGATCAGTAATAGCTTAGCCTTTTCGGGTTTGCTTTCTAATTTTGTGGTTCCTCTGTCTTCATCTAAAGCAAGGTGGTCCCACTTTTCATCTTAGAACTTCTCAGGTGTATCCACCACGCAGAAGTCTTTTCAGCCCTGATCCTGCTGCGTGTTCTTTGCCTGATGCAGCTCTTCCCAGCCGTGGTGGGTGTCTGGGCTGGTCTTTGAAGCCGTGGTCCTTCAGCCACGACACACACGTCATCCCCTAAGGGAGCTCAGTCACCTTAATTAGCAGGTGAGGATGAAATCCAGTGTGGGCGTATTTGATGTTAAAAGCAAACTCCTAGGTCATACTGTTGATTGTCAATGTACCTTAAAATTCTGTTGTAGAGTATTTGTTTATTTTAATAGAAGACGACACTCAGGGGGATCAATCCCAAAGAACAGTTAATGTTTTGGGGGAAGAATGTATAAGATGGAGGAACCAGAGCCCTTTCTACACCTCCATGTTATTTTTTATTTTATTTACTTATTATTATTTACGGCCACAGCACCTGGTCTTCCTAGGTGGTCTCCCATCCAAGTACTAACCAGGCCCAACCCTGCTTAGCTTCCGAGACATCGGGCTTGTTCAGGGTGGCATGGCCGTAGACCATGGACTGTGGCTCCACTGGGGTGTGAACCCAGGACCTTCTCTGTGTAAAGCAGACATGCTAACTGCTACACTATGGAACCACATCCTTTATTCCTCCATTTTAGACCAAAAAAGGAGTGGGTTATAAGCCACAATTGGAGGATGAGCTGTCAGTGTTAAGGGAAATGATGAAGTCTGCTTCAGAACCAACACATTCAAGACTTTCTTTTTAACTTGAAGGAAAAAATAGGATACTCGTAGCCTGAACATGTGTTTACTTTATGTAACATCGAAATGACCTCAAGTGGTACGTTTCACATCGGTGAAGACGGATGGCAAAAGAACGTCAGTGTCTTTGCCGTGTGTCATGTGTCTCCTTTATCGGGAAGGTAAATGGAACGGCTAACGATCTGTCCGCCAGAGTGTGACAGATTTTTCTATGCAAGATAGGTACTTTTAAAATATTTGAAATTGGGTTGCTCCTCTCATTAAGAACTTCAGTCAACCCTTTCCTTCAGCCATTAGCTTTGAATCTTAGAGAAATCATATTATTTATCACTTCACTAAATTTGTCATATTTGGTGTTCCAACAGCTGGTAGTGTTAATAAGAGCAACATCCAGCTGTTTTATAAACAGTCGAAAATAAACTGAGTTTATACAGTGTCCTTTAGTGCCTGCTAATAGTCTTATTCTTTTTTCTCCCTTTTCAAAACTTTTCATTATGGAAACTTTATAACAACAAACGTAGATCTCCTTGTATTCATCATCCAGTTTCAATAACCGTCAACTTTCTACCATTTTCTTATCCTTTCACACTTTTTTTTTAAAATATGGGTATTCTAGGTGGCAGTAAACGTTAGCAGTGATGAGCTGCAAAAGTTAGAAAGCGGTTCTGAAAAAGACAATTTAGATGAGAAAAAATGTAGGAAATTTTAATAGAAACTTTACCCCTGAAAGTAAACTACTTTCCTTTCTTTTAACGTAGGACGGAAATTCTAACCAAGAGGATGACAAAGGGTCGGGACGTCTACCGAGGCCTCAACGCCCTGCGGGCCAAGATCAACCTGATTGAAAGGTACAGAGACGGAAAGCGCCTGTCTTCTCCCTGTCCTTCTCTCGAGCCGGAGAGTAGTTGTTGAGAGGCAGAATCTGCAGCAGGGTCGCCAGGGTTCAAATCCCTGTCCCAGCACTTTCTACATGTGTGACCTCGGGCACGTTTGCCACCTTGCTAAGTCCTGGTTTGTGCATCTTAAATGAGGATGATGGTAATAGGACCTGCCTCCTGGTGTTTTGGGGAAAAGACGTGATCTCACGTGTGTAAAGTGCCCCCAGCGAACGTCGTGATCCTAGACTCTGAAGGTTTCCGTGTGGCCGTTCGTTCTTTCCGTCCGTTGGGGATGGAGGCCAGGTACGCAGGCCGGGGCTGGTGCGCTGCAGCGCGCTCTGAGTTCTTTCCTCGAATCCCTGTTCCGCACAGAGCCCGTTTGAGGAAACCTGCAGGTCTGATGGACCTGGGCTCGTGTCGAGCGAGGAACCGCAGAGAGCAGAAGACACCTGCGGGTTCCGGCCACCTCGCGCCGCCTCACGCCCCCTGCTTGGTGACGAGCCCCGCGTTGGCGTCGTGGGCGCGCTTCCTTTTCCGCGCTTCCCTCTCCTTCCAGAGAGATGGCATAGGCTGGCAGAGCTGAGGGGGGCATCTCACGTCAGGCACCCCGGGCCCAGTGTCAGCGCCGCCCGTTAGTCGTGAAACCTCGAGGCAGTGACTCGGGCTCTCAGCCCGTTTCCTTGTCTGTAGAGTGGACATAGTCCTCGACCTCATCAGCAGGTGGAGGTCATCACATGGTGTCTGTCCCACAGTCGGTGCTGAGGGCACACGTACCGGCTGTGTGTCTGCATCAAATATCATGTGTTTTACTATGACAAAGCAACACGGTTTGGTGGGAGATGCAGAGGGCTCAGGAGGAAGAGAGGTGACCTTTTGGCCAGTAGCCCACTAACTGGCTGAACTTGGGCTGACCTTGGGTGCGTGCAGCCCCGCTAGGCCCGTGTAACGAGGGAGCTGGCATGGGGGTGAACATGCTGGTGCCTTGGCGCTCTTAATAGTCTGTGGGTCCGTGGAGATGTCTATTGTGCTGATTTTTGGTTGAAAACGTAATTTTTATGTTTTCTCATAGATTGTATGAAATCAATGTGGAAGATGCTAATGAAATAGACTGGGAAGACCTTGCCAGTACCATAGGGTAAGGCTATTTGCTTAATATTAATATGCTAATTAAAAGGTAAGACGTGACTTTTCGTAAATGACTGCCTGTCGGACTCTAAAGGGCAGGGCTGAGGTTCGTGCAGCGCGTAGAACCCATCTAGAATCTGCATCCGTGTCTTTTTGTATTTGGAACCCCCCACTGTGTGCACTGGACCAAGTAAATCCGACAGCCTCTCCCCCACTGCACCCCCCACCGAAGACGCCTGAGAAGAGCGAATGAAATGTGGGCCACGTCTCCTAGAAGCTTCGAAGAGCCAACAAGTTGTAAGACTAGTGCAGGGAATGCCTCTTGCCTTCGCCCACCACCACCCACAGTTTCTTTATCATTCTTCCCTCCCTCTCTGGCTCCCTTCTCCAAGGGAATAAAATTTTTCTCCTTAACCATTTGAGAGGTGGTAGTGGACAACACGCCCTGGAAAAGTAACCCAGTACAGTTAGCATCCTGGGAAAATTAGACATTGCTACGATAGTAGTCGCTGACAGTCACGTTCAAACCTCACTACTTGTCCCAATGATGTCGTTTACATAGCATTTTCCCCTTGATTTAAGATCCAGTCCAGGATCACACGTGGCATTTAATTGTCCTGTGCCCTTAGCATCTTTCAGTCTGTAAAGTTCTTCTGCCTTTGTCTTTGATGACATTGAAATTGTGGAAGAATACAGGCTGCTTGTCTTGTAGACCCTCACCCTGAAGTTTGTCTGATGTTTCCTACACATTAGATGAGGGTTTTGTATTTCTGGCAGGAACATGACATAGACAAGGCTATGTCTCTATCACCGATCACACTGTATCATGAGGCGTGCGATTCCGATTTTGATCTTTTGGCTCTGGGGGCATCTGCCACTTTCCCTCGCAGTATTATATATACAGATGCTTTAAGTAACGGTGTTTCTGTTGGTGGGAAGAAGGCCGTGGGGAGGTATTTTGAGACTGTGTGAAGATCCTGTTCCTCTTCTAGCTCCTCGGTAGTTTCGCTGTGCTGCTCATTTGCATTTCTCATCTGAGCCGTGAGACCAAACTTTCCTATGTTTATCATCTTGTTTATAATCGCTTATCTCTGCTGTGAGCCTCTGTCACTGTAGCCCTTGCATCTTGAATCAGTTCCTGCGCCTAAAGAGAAAGGCCGCCACTCCCAGCGTCTGGACTGGCTGCTCCGGGAGGGAGGGGAGCTAGCCTGCCATGCAGTCCCTTTGAGCAGAGCAAGTTGTTGAGCATCGTGAGGTGCAGGGTTGGGGGCCTTTTGGAAGTGGGGGTGTTGAGGGGTCGTTTGGCCTCCAGGTTTGAGAGGATGGGAGGCGGAGTGAGGCTGCTGCTGTGATGTCGCTGACCCAGGATGGAGGGTCTGCGCCGGGTCTGGTGGTCAGTTGTTTACACCTCGGGATGTCCTTTTTTCTTTTTTAACTTGTGGAACTAGAATCTTTCAGCAACAGGTCCTGGTAGGGTCACAGACAAGTGCCCGTAATTCCAAACCCTTGCTTTTCTTAGCTCCCCCAAGGAGTGGGGCACCCACCCTTGAGCATCAAGGGTTCCTGAGAAAGCGACAGTGTCAGGCACTGTGAAGGAAGCTCTGCACCCCCCCAACTCTTAGCCCGAGAAGTGTTTCTTTCTATCGACAAATCCCTCCCTCTGTTATCAAACCACCTTTTAAGAATCTGACTTTTTCAATAAATTTTTGCATGCATTGTGACATTGCTTCAGATTACATGATTTCTTAAATTCAAATGGGTTTTGGATGCTTTGAAGTAAAAATTATACATGTATTTAAAAATGATGTATTTACTTAAAATTTATAAATCTCAAAGCATAGAGATAATGGCATCTAGTTAAATACTGTTTGAAATGATACATTCCCAAATGTTAATAATGAATTGAAACAATGAGAAAGAATTAAAAGTTCAATCTCTTTAGATTCTTAGAGCCTCCCTTGTGAATTACTTAGGCAAAATTGAAAGTAAGCATCGTCACTAATGAGATGTAACACCTACGTAGTTTGAAAATTTCCAGATCAATCGTTGCTACTTCTCACAGCCTGAGCTTGGTCTGCAGGACGTCACACTGGGTGCACGGCATTGTGGGAAATGGGACTAGTGGGACCGCACCGTGCCTTAGAATTTGGGCTTTGCAGCCAGGCTGACCTGGCATTGAGCCTTGGCGCTCATCACGAGCCATCCTCGGGCAGGCCGTTCCCTAACTTGTCGCGGTTTCCTCATCCGCACAGTGGCGCAGTAGGGCCGCAGTGAGGACAGAAGAGGATAATGCATGGGAGATTCTTAGCCCAGTGCCTGGCACGGGCGTGTTCCGCTAGCGGTCGCTGTGATGAAGAGGTTAAAAGAACCCCATCACCTTTTAGCTCTACGTGCTTAACAGATAAAATGACCCACTCCGATCATTTTAACTGCTAGATTAGTTATTTGTTAAAACGTATAAGTCATGCTTTTATGGTTCAAGAAAAAGCGTAGAACAGGAAGTTAGTGATTTTCTCTTTGAAAGCAAGTTTAGATTTGGTTGTTTCACTCTTACTGTACATTAAAAATGTATTTGACTCATGAAAACATCATCAGCGTCTGCTATTATTAGCTTTACAAAATAAAAACTCAGGATGTCCGCCTTGAATTGTGATGAATACGTATTTACCCTAAACGTAGTGGTTGCAGGTAGGATTTGGAGTCAGACCACCCAGCTGTCCCAGCCCTACCACTCATTAGCTGTAAGGTCTTGGACAATTTCTCTACGCCTCAGTGTCCCCATCTCTGAAGTGAGGCGTAAGGGCAGTAGTTCCCATGTGGAGTGGTCACAAGGGTCGTTCCTTGCTTCATGGAAAGTGCTTAGGGCAGGGTCAAGTGTAGAATAAGCGTCAGCACGTGTTAGCCAGTGTTATATTTCTCCTACCGACTAGTAATTTAGATTATTCTGATTTAAACAGGACCCATCTTGCACTATTAATTTTCTTTGTGCGTGTGTGTGTGTTTTTTTTTAACCACATGCACAATAACTTTCCATAAGTGTCCTGTTTCTGTCACACGTTTACAGACATGATTTCGTGTTTAGGATCAGGAAAGCTGCTCATTTTAATTGGTATATTTAGTACATAGTACAGAAATGACCAATTTTTAAACTGATGCTAATTTTTTTTAATCTTTTTCTTTCTAAAGTGATGTTCCTCCGTCTTATGTTCAAACAAAATTTTATAAGCTGAAAGCTACCTGTGTTCCGTTTTGGCAGAAGAGGACTTTTCCAGGTCAGTATTTTCAATATTTAAATAGTTGAGAATGCAGCGTGTGATGCCACATACTTGTTAGTGACCTAGGACAAGTGACTTGACTTCTGGGAGCCTCGGTTTCTTTAGTCGCAAAGTGGTGTAAACTGGCCAGTTATAATCCCTACCTGACAGGACTTTGCACAGTACTAAAGGAGGTGACGAGCGTGTGACCTGTGGTCCCCAGGGTGCAAGCACTCACCAAATAATCGCATGTGCCTCTGGGTCACCGCCATGTGCACATGCGCGCACACACAGTGCATGCTGGCCTGCACACACTCACGCTGCACACGTGCACACGCTGTTCCAGAGAGAGCATCGGGTGCCCGGCGGCGTCTTCACAGCCATTTGCGGGTGGCTTAGATATGTAATTCCCAAACCCAGATCATCGGAGTCACGTGCGTAGCTGGGCCTCATCCCACCCATACTGACCGCTGGTCTCTAGGTTGGGTTCAGAGACTAGATTTTCTCTCACAAGCTCACAAGAGACTCCAGGGCTCTGCAAAGCACCAGTGTTTGGGGACTCCTGGTTCGGGCGACATTGCCCTGCAGTGTGTGATGAGACACCTCCTGCATTCAGCAGGTATCATCACCTCGTGGGTTTGGGTCCTGGCTTGGCCCTGATTGATTCTATGACTCTGGGCAAGTGTCATGATGTTTCGTCGTGCCTTGGTTTCTCTTCGGAAGAGCGGGTTCGTGGCAGTGTCTGCCCCAGAGGGTTTTTGAGAGGATGGGGTGAGTGAGTCAGAGTAAGGCAGCGAGGACAGGGTCTGCCTGTGGCAGTAACAGTACAGGGCCGTCGGCGGTGCCCTCTGTCCCTTGACCTTGGGAAGAGGCTTCGTACGAATAATTTCAACACTAAATCTTTTTCTTCAGAGATCATAGATTACCTTTATGAGACGAGTCTACCTTTGCTCAAAGAAAAGCTGGAGAAGAAGATGGAGAAAACGAACACAGAGGTCCAGACTCCTGCAGCGCCCAAGCGCGTCTTCCTGTTCAGAGACATCTTTTACTGTGACGACGACAGTGAGGGAGAAGACGCAGGCGAGAAAAGTTAACTGGACGGTCCTGCTTCTTGTCCACTTTCTAGGTTTGGTCGTATTTATATACACGTGTCAGTAAAGCCATCGTCAGTGTTGACGTTCGTTAAGAAGATACAATGGCTTAAGGAAGGGTACGAGAATGACACCTCGTGTGGTGGAATATTAAAAACGAACTGACATCCACAGTCAAGTTCGTTCGAATGTGAAGAGGAGCATGTGAGTTGATTTCATACTTCTGTGCCGTTATACTGAAAACAGCACTGAAGGTTTTTAAGGCAGCAGAATCCCAAGCGCGCCTGACGCAGCGGAGGCCAGAGCCACGTCCTGTGCACGTTTCATCATGTGGGTTCAAGTGCACGTGCGCGCAGCAGAAGAACGTTGACAAGTTCAAAAACACATGCCTCTGTGCTGTCCGCCTTTCCTGCCATGCGCGTTCTCGCTGTGCGTATTAGATAAGTGTCGGAAGGAGGTTGCGATCCTGCCCTTCCCTCACACTGGTTTCGGTTCCCCTGTCCGTGTCACACGTCTCGTCTTCTGGAGCGACAGTCTAGTGTTTAAAGACATGGGTTTTTTGTGCAAGATGCCCTCTCAAAGCCAGTCACTGACTTCATCTGCTGTTCAGATGAGAAAAAAGATAAAACAACACATCTGCACTCTCTTCCGTTGCTTCTAGAAGAACTGGCTCTGTTAGACTCACTGAAAGACACGCCGTGGGTCTCAGGCACAACTCATGCCTTACGGAATTTCAAGGATAATTTTCCCGGCGGGCTATCCCATCAGTCAGGAGAGCAAAAGCACTCCAAACACAGAAGGATTTAACGTAAGGCTTTAGGTCACAAAAGGCTTTCGGTTACACAGGACAAAGGGGCGAATGGGAAGGGTTGAAAAACCTAGGCACGGGGTGCCGAGGGGAAGCACTGCAGCCCCCTGCCCCCCCCCCACACACACCCCCCACTTCCTACACACCCCACCCCTGGCCTGCACCAACCCGCCTCCTGTGCTGCCTCCCCAGACTCTGGGCTGTCTGTCACTGCGCCCTTGCAAGAGCCTGTGCAACTGTGTCCCTTCTCTGCTCTGTGGCCCCAGCAAGAACCTGTGTATCCCTGAAGTACAATGGCTTCTTGTCTCTCACAAGTGCCTCCCCTTAGCAGGACTCAGCTGGTAAGGAAATCAAGGTTCCAGGTGTCTAGGTACAGGGGACAGACAGCACAGGAAGGAAAGCGTGGGTGGACAAGACACCATAGCCAGCGATGTCACCATCTGTGCCAAGATGCAAATCCGCTGTCCCCTGAGCTTTCTCTCTGATGTCATTTGTGTTGCATCATGATACATGCAATTGGTTAATCCATCTACAGAGCCAGATGGTGTCCCAAACCTGCCGTGATTGGAGAAGGAAGACTAAAGGAGTCCTTGGTCGCCACGTATCTCCAGCACCCAAATCAGTGTCATGCAAATTAGAGACACTCAGTAAATGCTCAGTGAGCAAATGAGGGTTCTGTTTTTAGCAAGCATTTTGCCTTCAGTCACCTCTGGTCTGTCAAACATACGAGTCTCTGTGCCGATGGGAATACAAATGGAATGTTTCTTTTGGAGGACAATCTGGTGAAGTACATCTAAGCCTTAAGAATGTACATGCTCTGTACTCCAGCAATTTCACTTCTAGGATTTAAGGAAATAATAGAACTAGTGTATAAAATGGCACATTTGTAACATGAAAAATAGAAAAAGGTGTAAATGATCCTTAATAGGAAATTTGTTAAATAACAGTATATATTCCTGAAATGGAATATCATGCAATAATTAAAAACGATGATAGATTTGGTTAACTCAAAAAGAGGTGAACAATATTATCAACTGGAATATTTCAGAAGAGTATATCTATTTTCTCAATTTTGTAACAGTCAAAAAATAAAGGAAATTGTGTATATACAGATGCATTAAAATGTGTGGAAGGAATTAAACCCAAAACGTCGATGGTTTTCTCTGGGCAGTGGGATTGTGAGTTTATAGCTTAGAACTCTGCGTTTGCAAGTGCCGAAAAATCAGACTCAGATAGATGTGAGGACTCTGGGAACTCAGGACCAAAAGGTTTCGTTGATGAGCTCTCACAGCAAGTAAGCGGGGGTCCAGCTACTCAGTCACCAGGATGTGCTTTCCCTCCAGAGTCCCCTTCATTAGTCACGTGTTTTGGCAGTCCTACCCCCCATTCCAAAGGGTCTCTTCCAGTTTTTCTTGTTTAAGCCCTGGGTTTTGCTTGTAATGCCCACATTAGAGCATGCACCCAACTCCGAAGCATCCCTGTAACCAGGGGCACAGGATTGGCTTCGACCAAGGTGGGCTCACCTCTGGAGCTAGGATTTAGCTCAACATTCTGGAGCGGCTGATAAGTAAATCCCCCAGTGGAAAATCAGGGTCCCATGAGTGGCAGAAGAGGTGAATGGACTGAGGAAGCAAACTACAAATGAAGCAGACCACGGGTGATTGCCTGAGCTGAGTTTTACACCACGTCCCCCACCCCACCCCCCACCCCCCACAAACTTGTGTATTTTGTAAAAGTTTGATTTTTATAACTTTTTCTCACCTATATCTCCCATGTGCCTCTCCGCAGTGGGTAGAAAATTATACCATACAAAGCTTCCTTTTACCAAACACGCTTTTTTACACATAACCCAGGAATTTGGAAGAAAAGAAAAGATCAGCTAAGTCAAGTGCAGGTCCAGGAGAGGAGAAGGTTGTAACGGGAACACCTGTTTGGTTTGGGACATGCGGACTTCGCTGTGCTGATGGGGTACATTTGAGGGGACTCCCAGTCTGTACTGTGATGAGAAGGGGCAGAGGAGGGACCTTAAGTAATGTCCCTATTTGGGAGGAAGTGAAAGAGGAAGAGGTGACTCAAAGTGAACAAGATAAAGAGAGAAAAAGAATACCTAACTCACAAAACCAAGCCACAAATCTAATTGTTTTCATACTGTCTTGACTGCATTATTTCAGTTCTTGGTCATTTTGCGCCTTGCAATAAGCATGTTTTTTTAGGTATTTATCTTCACTTACAGACTTCATTACCCAGCAAAGTGCCCCAGGACTCTGCAGCAGGGTGTCATAATCAGACCAAGATATTGATTCCGGTCACACCACTGCTTTCAGTTCACCAAGCGTTGTTGACCATACGCGGTGAGCCGGGTGCTGTTTGAAGCTAAAGATGCAGGAGTGAACAGTATAGATTTGGTGCCTGTTTTCCCAGAGGCTGCCCAACCTAGCACTCTCTGAACTCCGTTTCCAGTTCGTTTCCTGAAATACACACCACAGTCGTAATTCTTTGAGCTCACCAAACAGTCCCCTAGTCCGTCAGCCCACCCCCAGCCCATCCAAGCAGCCCCCCCAATCCGTCTGCTCACCCCACCCCCATCCAAGCAGCCCCCCAGTCCGTGGGCCCACCCCCAGCCCATCTGAGCTGCGCAGAGCCCGTTAGCACAGGCCTCTTCTGGGCATCCTCACCTCTTTTATCCTCCCCCTCTGTGGTACTTCTCTGTTCAAGACCCCAAACCTGAGTGAGCCCTTCCATCTGCTTCCCACCTGTACCCCAAGAGCTCAACGCTCCTGGAAGACAGTCACACAGCTGAGCTGGCTGGCTTCACTTTGATGGCTGTAAACCTCAAATGGCCACACGTGCTACCAGAGGCTGCTGCTCTAATTCTCTACGAGGCTTGCTTTGCATGTCTCCTGTCGGCTCTTTCATCCGTGCGACTTTCCCACACCCCTCTTCTGCCCTTTTCATAATTTACTGAGAAAATTGAAGCCGTCAGGCATCAAGCCCTCCCCCCCTTCACCGACCAGACCCATCTCCCTCCAGCTAAATTCACTCCTTCCGCGAGCAGATCCCCTACACCAGCCCCGCAGCCTGTCGCAGACTGTGACCCTCTGCTGATCTGACTCCTAAGTTGTCGGTCTCTCCTGTTCTGGACTGTTATCACCACATAAACAAACTCTGGGATTAAGCATCTTTAAATATATTTGTGGAATCAGCATTTCCTTCTGCTCTCCTCCCGCTGGGCCCACCTCACAGGCTCCTCGGGGCTGTTTTGTTGAAATGACATTGACCTGCCTTTGCTCCCAAGCGTGTACTGACAAGTCAGTTTGTCCCCATAGCTCCAGGCTGAAAAATTCGTCTACCTACTTGCCATCTCTGTTTAGGTGTCTTCCATGTCCAGTTTAACACGTCACAAACAACTTCACAGTCGCCCACACACACCTCAAAGTCTGTCGCCCGCCCCGAGGCTCTCTCTGCCCGTGGGGTCGCTTCCACTTAGTTGAAGTCAGAAACTGAGCGGTCATCCACCTTTACCGCTGTCCTCCAATACTCCCTCAGCCAGTCATTAGCACATCCCATCAGTCTGCCTTCAAACGCTCAGTGGAATCCACCTCCGCCATCATCTACCATAATGGCAGGTGTCATCCTCCCTGTCTGAACTACACTGATCTCTCTCCTTCCACTGTTGGCCCTTCTCCGATCTCTACTCCCTGCAGCTGCAAAATTGGTCCCATTATCACCCTTTTAGAACCCTTGAAATGGTTTCCTACTACATTTGGTGGTAATATTCAAACTCTGTCGTAGCATCTGCACAGTATTCCATTGTTTATCTTTCCAACTCTATCTCAGGCCCCAGTTCCCCTCCCCTCATGAAAGAAAAAATTAAAGAAGAAAAAAGAAAGTCCATCAGTACAATTCCCCATGTTACTAAAGAATAAAAACCATATGTAGGGCCAAAAAATAAGAAAATTGCATTTGATAAATTCCAAATCTATCCAATGAAAATAGAAGGCAGCTTCCTCAACCCAATAAAGGGTATCTACAAAAACGTGCACCAAAAATTATTTTTGAAAGTAAAACATTGAAAAATTTCCCTCTGAGATTGATAAAGAGGAGGATGCCTACTCTTAACACTTCTCAGCGTTATTCAGCCAGTGCAGTCAATCAGGAAAAGGAAGTGAAAGCTACGTGGCTTGGAAATGAAGATGTAAAACTGCCATTATCCATAGATGATTTGACTGTGAATACAGGAAAAATCCAAAAGAATCTATAGAGAATGTGTTGGAATTAGTATATTAAGTAAAGTTGCTAGAGACAAGATCAATATATAAAAATCAATTCCATGTCTATACTGATGGCAAACAGAAAATTTTAAACTTTAAGTAAATCTTTATTAAATTGCTATGCTGCCATAACAAATTATCACAAATTTTAAAACCACACAAAATCATCGTGCAGTCCTATAGGTCAGAAGTCCTGTATGAGTCTTGCAAAGGATAAATAGGCAGGAGCACAGAGGATTTTTAGGGCAGTGAAAGTCCTTTTTGTATGATATAATGATGGAGACATATCATTATACATTTGTCCAAACCCATACAATGTACAACACCAAGAGTGAACCATAACGTGAAATACGGACTCTGGGTGATAATGATGCATCAATGTAGATTCATCAATAGTAACAAATGCTGTACTCTGATGAAGGATGTTGATAGTGGGGGAAGCCATGCACATATGAGGGGCAGGGGAGAATGCCAGAAATCTC
Source organism: Eidolon dupreanum (assembly GCA_028627145.1). Taxonomy (NCBI): domain Eukaryota; kingdom Metazoa; phylum Chordata; class Mammalia; order Chiroptera; family Pteropodidae; genus Eidolon; species Eidolon dupreanum. The sequence continues at coordinate 159,712,297 of CM053509.1, read as the reverse complement.
TACCTTCTTCTCAATTTTGGTGTGAACCTAAAACTGCTCCTAATAAATAGTCCTTTGAAAAAAAAATGGTCAAAGGACTCATGCAGACAATTCATAAAGAAGATATACCGATTCCAATAAGCATATGAAAAGATGTTCTGCATCATTAGATATCAAGGAAATACAAATGAGGGATACTTTTAAGCCCCTGGGATGACTGATATTGAAAAGATTCACAACAGGAAGTGTTATGCAAGGTTGTGGAATAAATGGAAGTCTTTACAGTACCTGGTCTTCCTAGGTGGTTTCCCATCCAAGTACTAACCAGGCCCAACCCTGCTTCTTCCAAGATCAGACATCGGGCTTGTTCGGGGTGGCATGGAAGTCTTAACACCTTGTTATAGGAATGTAAGATAGTCAAATCATTTTGGGAAATGGATTGCAAGTGCTCATAATGTTCGAGACAAACCTACTTAAATCTGGAAATTCCATTCCTGGATATTTATCCAAGTTTAATGAAAACGTACGTCCATGAAAAGACTTGTACAGTGATGTTCATGACAACTTTATTCATAATAGCAAAAAAGTTAAAACCACCCAATACCCATCAGTGGACGAGTGAAAAAAAACAAATTGTGGTATTTTAATTGTTGTGGTTTTATTCAAGTCTTACAATTGTAACTGTTATTTTAGCCTTTTCCTTTTTTGGTCTTACAGTCTCACGCTCATATTTTGAGTACATAAAAATGCCTTGTTAACAAATGTCTAACTTGTAGATAACAGCTGGCTTGACTGAGAACTCTAAAAACAGACTTCAAAGGGAGCTAGCAGTCCCCAGCCCGTTTGGTGCCCAAGGATTGACCGCAAGATCCTCCCCAGACTCGGTGTGGCCAGCTCCAGGTGCCTTATCAGAGCGGCTGCGAAGGAGAGTTCATCGTGCTGACTGTTACCCTGAAAGAGGGGCTCCCCACTCCTCCTTAATTCTTTTGTTTTACTTGCCTCCCCTCTGGACGGCCTGAGAAACAAGCCAAGGCCAAAAGAAAAGATAGATGGCCTTGGCCTCCCCCGTCCCTCCAGGATACAGCTGTCTCTCTGGGGCTTTGGTAGGTTTCCCTTATCCCTTGCCCAGACCTCTCCCTATAATAACCTCTGCCTGCAATGAAGTGGCAGGATAGCCCTGGTGACGGAAGCCCGCTGTCCTCTCAGGATGCTGGCTCTTGAATAAACTTGCTTTCCTTCTACCAAACTCTTATCCCCTGAGTTACTGGCTTATGGAGAGCAAGCTGCCAAACCTGAGTTGGGTAACAGTATTATTCATTTAATGATACCCTACTCCACAATGAAAATGAGTTGCTGATATATGCAACATCTATGAACCTCACACACTTCACGTTGAACGAAAGGCTGACAAAGGTACCTAATGTGTAATTCCATAGATACAGAGTTCTAGAACAATCTAAATGATCTATGAGGATTGAAGTTAGATGAGCAGTGCCATCGAGTAAGTGTGGTGAAGGGGATTTACTGCAAAGTGGCCTAAGGGCACTTTCTGGAATGAAGAAAATGTTTCATATCTTAATTGGAGATGGTTACATGAAATTATGGAGTTGTTAAAACTCCTCAAACCATTCACTTAAAATCCGGGTATTTTATTGTACATAACTCTATATAAATTATATAAAGTTGACAAAATTAATGGAATATGAGGCAAAAGTGAGGATAAATAATGATGGAATCAATAGAAATTATTTTAAAAATTCAATAATTCATTAGAAGACATCCATTTGAAATAGAAATAATGAGTAATAGGCTTTTGGATTGTTGATAATACAAATAATGAGTGAATCACATGATCAAACTGGAAAAAGTACTGAAATTTTAACATAAAATACTGACATTAAACTCACAATATGGATTGAAAAATGACAAGATCTATGATAACCTGTGGTAATAAGATGTCATCAGTCTGAAGTATTTAGGTTCAATCACTACACCTGACACTTTTTGTGCTGATATCTTACAGCTCATATATGGAAAAAAAGCTTGATTGGAATTTAATTTGGCAATCCTAAAATTTTACATGATATGATAAAATAATTAATTTAAAACTTTTATAAGCTTGACAAAATTTCATCAACCTCGCTAGAGAAAAGACTGAATTATTTTTGCATTCCCTCTCTATAAAATGATCTTCAACTTCATTGTCGAGGTAAAGTTTATAAAGCCAAAATATGTAACTTTTACAGAGTTGTGTTTGCACTATAAATATTTTGTTTTTTCCCCCCTTGGATTTTGTTATATCCGTGGGGTTTGTCTATTTTTTAAAAATTGTAATTTTGCCATTTTACTCCAAATAAACAGTCTCAATTTTTTATTTATAAATTGTATTGCGGTATTTTTAAGAACACCCCTCAAATTGTGTAAGCTTTGGGCTCTACAACTCCTGACTATACTTTGGATCAATCTTGGGACATAATGTTGAGTGTAAAAAGCAAATGCATTTAGTATAATTTTATAAAGTTAAAAAGCATGCAAAATTTAATCTATTGCTTACATATTAAAACCAAACATGGTAAAAATATGAGGAAAGGCCAACAGAGGGCTCAGCGAAAAGATGAAATTATGATTTTAGTGGACACTAGGCACTTTTTGCCTTCATAGGCACTTTTGTCCTTAATATAAAAAAATCATATTTTATGACTTGTTATAAAGACAAATATATTAATGCTAAATTCTAAAAGACTTTTTATCCTAAAATTCCACTTTTCTGATCTTAAAACATTTTCATGTGTCCCTAGCCCCAACTACCATGCCTGATGGAAAACTCCCCTTTGTTTGGTATTCAGGGTAATATTCTACTTCTTACACTGTGGTAAATAGCTTGGAATTTTATTATATTCTTTCACATTTACTTAAAAAAATAGGTAATCAATTCTACAAGGATACACATAAAAACGGTTTTCTCAAGTAGAAATTCAGGTGATTTTTGCCACCTTTTCTTCAAAAAAAGTTTTTTTTCCCTAATAGCCACCTAGATTTTGTTAAAAGTATTACATAAAAAATATTTTTTAAAGGATACACAATTTATAACGCACTATAATGTGAAACAGCTTTGTAACTTTCTCATTTGAACATTTAGTTTGAGTAGGGCCTATTTCACAGGGTAGAAAAATCTAGACCGGAGGAGAATAACGGTTTTTGCCCTGTGCTCCAACTGCCAACTCCGGGATTGTTAAATTGCCATAACGGTCGTTTAATTACTATAACGGCTTATTTAATTACCATAACGGTCATAGAGGCTTTCCAGTAAGCCACGCCCCTTACTAGAACGTTTGAGTACTATTTAAGCCTTCGCCCTCGAATTTTTCCTTGGCTTGCTCCTTCTCTCTCTTGGGTTAAGGTTCTCCTCGGTAAGCCCATCGCTGACCAACCAGACTGAATCGGCCCATCTCAGTCTCTTCTTTTCTTTACAGCATTGATCAGTATTAGGAATTCTTTCTTTTTTTTTGTCTTGTCTATTAGATTGAAAGTGGAAAAGCTAGTGGTGATCATCAGTCAGTAGTAGTTGTTAAAAAAAAATGAGTAGGCTTTTCGATGGTGGTTTTACTGTTACAGTCTGTATTTTTCGTTACAATATTTAGTATATCCCTTTTCTAAAATACGAAGTATATATATTCCCAATTACAATACTTAATGTATCCGTTTTCTGTAAAGTATATCTATTCTTCCAATTACATGTTGATTACGTATTATATTTTAGGTCTTTAAAGGAAATCTAAAGGGAAAAAAAATATTCCTTCTCAGTCCGTAACCCACCCTGCTGAAACACCTAAGGTGTTGAAAACAGAAAGGGACAGGACGGAAAAGGCAGAAGGGTAAGCCCTGAAGTCACCTGGGCCTGGACCCGTCGGGGCGCGCGCGCCCCTCCGCCCCGCGAGAGGAACTCCTGGGCGGGGCCGCCCACCAACGCGCGGACGCTTCTGATTGGTCGGGCCCGGCGGCCGGAAGTGACGCAAGCCAGGCGCCTCGGCCTCCCGTCCCGCCCCTCGCCGCACGAAAACAAGAAAGTGGAGGCTGGGGCGGCGCCGGCGGCCGGCGGACGGCGCGCAGGGGGCGGGGCCGTGGCTCTGGGTTGGGTAGCGGGGTTCGGCCCCGCACTTCCGCTCTCGGCCGACTGTTTCGCGGAGGCATGGAGGCAGGCTCCGGCCGACGCGAGGTCAAGCTGGGTGAGGCGCGCGGCGGGCTCGAGGTCGCAGGCCGAGGGGCGGCCGCGCGCGCGGGGTCGCCTCGAGTAACCGTCGTGGCGCGTGATGGCCGGGCGGGCGGGAGAGGGGCGGCGCAAGCTCTGCAGCTTTTCTTCAGAGGGTCGCAGGCCTCAGGCGGGAGCATTCCTGTAGCGCCCGGCGGGGGGTGGGGTCCCCCCACCCCCCCGGTGCCTCCCCCCTGGTGCCTCCTTGCAGCCCTGTGTCCCGAGCGCTGGGACTCTTCCCCCTCCACACTCCTCCGTGTTGTCTACACTGTGGTATCGTGTGAGCTACTTTTGGTCTGGGCTCTGCGTGGTGTCCTTGGGTGGGTGGGTGGGGGGTGAGGGGGTCGCACTGTAGAAAGTCGACTTCTGTACTCCCCTTCTTTCCTTCTGCCCCGGAGTCTCGCTTTGGAGAGAGTCCTCTCGAATGGCCACCTGAGCCTTCCCTGCTCCACCTGGAGGTGATGAAGCGCTGACAACCAGCGGAGGGAGCTTTGTCCACCCTCCTCACTTTCCAGGAGCGGCGGTGTGCCGCAGGGTGGCATGGCCGGAGGGGACTGGGCACGGGACTTGAAGAACCCTACGCTTAGGAAGAATTGGCCGTTTAAAGTGACAAGAGATGTTAATTACGATCCTAGGGCAGATCTTACGTGCATTCGCTCTCTTGGGGAGTTTTTGACGGAGGGCCTTAGCTGTTCCTGAGTAGGGCCGGTCCCCTGTGGAACTAATCCCTGTAGACTCAGAATCCCAGTTGCACCATTTCTTCATTACTTGCGTTCCCACAGTCAAGTTGTCTAATCTCTCTGAGCTTGAGCTTTTTCATCAAATGAGAACATCTGGCTCTGTTTAATAGAATTGATGTGAAACTCAGATGAGATAAAGAGTAAAAAAATCGTTTCATCAGTTTTTTTTGTTTTGTTTTGTTTTCTGATTTCAGAAATGTTCCTTTGGGGCCAGAGTCTGGTTACATGTGAATGCAAATCTTCACCCATTCACAAGTAAGCCCAGGAATCTCAACTGAAAGGATCACTTCTCTGTAAGCCTTAGCCCAGGTAATTATTTTTTAAATAAACATTTAAGACCTTTTTTCAGTCACTGAATATGTGTCAAGCCCTGGAGTAGAAATGATATACAAAAGAGATTCTTGCACTACATATTCATAATTTCTGAGGATGGAGCAGGTGAGTAGTAGAGGTGGGGAACATAAGTAAACAACTCAGTCCGGGGTACATGCAATGATAGAATCACATGCAGAGTCCTGAGATGACAGAGGAAAGTCATCAAAGACAGACTGGCCAGGAGAGGAGGATCCGAGAAGCTCACAGACATGATAACACTCAGGGTTGGGCTGCACATTGGTAGTTCTCAAATCTGGCTTTTTATCAGAATCTCTGGTGGAATTCTTTAAACAAAATGAATTTGAATTTTAACATAGTATCTCATCTATTTTTTTAAAACTTTCTTTGGTGAGTTTGATGCACCTTCAGGGTTAAGAACCAGGCAGAAGTATGAAGGGTGGGTGTTCAAGGCAAGTGGAGGAACGTCCATAAAGGCAGAGAAGCTTTGTAGGAAGAGCAAGGGGGAGGGGAAGGGGGTGGCTGGCAAGAGATGGTGCTGAAGCCACATCACGGAGGGCCTTGTGTGGTGAGCTCAAAATTTTGAATTTTAACCCAAAACTGGAGAAGTCATTTGTGTTTTCAAAGTCTAGTTTTTTCTTTCCCCTTTGGCAGCATTTTGGAGGAAGAATTGGTGGTGGATCAAATAAGAGGCAGAAGAATTCCATTTAGGCTTCTTCTCTGATCTACACAAATAACGGAAACGTGTTAAACTACCGCAGTGACAGTCTCGCTGAGAATAGCGTACGGACGTGCTTGAGGAGGTAGACTCGAGCTCAGAGAGATGGGGCTGAGGGAGAGGAGAGTACAGGCTAATTCCCAGGTTACTGGTTTGAAAACTGAAGGGAGGTAATGCCACAGGTATAGAAAATACCACATTTCAGGGAAGGACTTTGTTCTGTTCTGATTGTTTATTTTGAGGTGCCTGTCAGGCGAGTCGAGATTTCCTGTGTGGTTGGATATTGGATATATTTTTGTGGAATTCTAGGCTAGGCTGTCGTGTATTGAGTAGCTGAAATAAAGTTAAGCATTGCATTACGAGGGTTACACACATTCTCAGTCCTTGAGATTCAGTGTTGGTGGTAGTTGAAGCAGTGGTTTGAATTAGGTCACCCAGAAAGAGGATATTGAATGAAGAGGTTAGAGTCCTGAGGAGAAGCTTTTGGAAATTAATATTTAGTGAGGTGGGGATTCGGGGGGGAGGAAAAGGTGATTGTGAAGGAGATTGGGTAGAGGAATGGAAAGGAGAGAGATGCGTTGCCTCAGCTGCGGAATGCAGGGCAGCGTTTTCATATGCTGTCAAGGAGTCAAAGGACCCAAAGGACCTCTTGGATTTGGTAAGACAGAGTTAATTAAGGACTGTGGTGAGAACAGTGAAATAAGCGTAGAAACCACAGTGCAAAGGGACTGAGGAAGTGAATCTAGATTACTTTTTCAAGAAAGTTGGGAAGGAAAGAAGAAAGTGATGGTTATTTGAAATGATATCCTCAGGGTAAGTCTGTGGAAAGCTGTACCGTGAGGTCTCCTGTATTATTGGCACATCAGCTTGTTTGTACAAGGTAGATATTAATAAAATGAGCTCCTTTTTAAAGAACTTTTTTAATTAAAAAATTTGGGTGACATTGGGTGGTAAAATCAAATGAGTTTCAAGTATACAATTCAACAATCTGTCATATATTGCATCATGTGTTCACCACCCCAAGTTACATTTCCTTCCATCACCAAATATTTGATACCTTTTACCCTTAACCTACCTCTTCCCTACCCCCCACTTCCCCTGGTAACCACCAGTCCACTTTCCACAAGTCTGTTTGTCATGTCTGTCTGTTGCTTTCAGTTTTATATCTCTGAAATCATATGCTTTGAAGTTGTCAGAGAACCTATTGGATTTGGTAATGCAGAAATAATTAAGGACCATGGTGAAAACAGTGAAATAAGAGTAGAAACCACAGTGCAAAGGGATTGAAGAAGTGAATCTAGATTACTTTTTCAAGAAGTTTAGTGGGGAAGGAAAGAAGAAAGTGATGGTTTTCAACTTTTTCTGTTTTACTTAATTCATTTAGCATGATTATCTCAGGATCCATCCATGTTGCAAATGGCAGCATTTCGTCTTACGGCCGAGTAATATTCCCTTGTATATATGTACCATATCTTTTTTTATCCATCTATCATAGGTTGCTTCCATGTCCTGGCCACTATGAATAAGGCTGCTATGAACATTGGGGTGCATATATCTTTGTGGATAAATGTTTTTTTGGGTAAATACTGAGAAGAGAGATGGCTGGGTCTTATGGTAATTCTATTCTCAGTTTTTTGAGGAACCTCTGTACTGTTTTTCATAGTGGTTGTACCAGTTTACATTCTTACCAGCAGAGTAGGAGGGTTTCTTTTTCTCCACATCTTCTCAACACCGGTTATTACTTGTCTAGTTGATAAACAGCCATTCTAACACTTGCGAGGGCGTATCTCATTGTGGTTTTAATTTGCATTTCCCTAATAGCTAGTGAAGTTGAGCATCTTTTCATATGTCTGTTGGCCATTTATATGTCTTTTTGGGAGAAGTTTCTTCAGGTCTGCTTGTTTTTTAATTGGATTGTTTTGTTTTTTGTTGAGTTGTATGAGTTCTTTATATATTTTGGACATTAGGTCCTTATCGTTGTTTGCAAATATATTCTCCCATTCGGATGGTTGCCTCTTTGCCTTGTTGATGGTTTCTTTTACTATGCAGAAGCTTCTTAGTTTGATATAGTCTCATTATTTATGTTTTTACTTCCCTTGCCTTTGAGGTCAAATTCATAAACAACTCTCTAAATCCAAGGTCCATGGGTTTAGTACCTCTGGTTTCTTCTATGCAGTTTATTGTTTCAGGTCTTATATTTAGGCCTTTGATCCATTTTGGGTTAGTTTTGGTATATGATGACAGGTAGCAGTCTAGTTTCATTCTTTTGCATGTGGCTTTCCAATTTTCCCAGCATCATTTATTGACGACGCTTTCCTTTCGCCATTGTGTTTTTGGCTCTTTTGTCGAAAATTATTTAAATTGCATTTTAAAGCTATAATATTAAAGCAGTTTGGTACTGATGTGTAAGTAGACACAAAATAGTGGATCAGACTAGAGTCTAAGAATGGAAGCAGATAGTTCAAAAATTATTCAACAAATGGCTTTTGATGGGGGATTGCATTAAATCTGCATAATGCTTGGGGTAATAAGGTCATTTTCACTATATCGATTCTCCCAATCCACAAACACAAAATAACTTTCCATTTCTTTGTGTCTTTTTCATTTTCTTTTAATATTATCATAGTTTTCAGTGTATAGGTTCTTCACATGTTTCATTAGGTTTATTTCTAGATATTTTATTCTTTCTGTTGCAATTGCAAAAAGAATTTTTCCCCATTTTATTGAAAATTCATTATTAGTATAGGAACACTATGATTTTTTTAAAATGTGGAACGCTTCACGAATTTGCGTGTCATCCTTGTGCCGGGGCCATGCTAATCTTCTCTGTATTGTTCCAATTTTAGTATATGTGCTGCCGAAGCAAGCACCACTGTGGATTTTTGAACATTGATTTTGTATCCTGAAACTATTGTATCTGTTTATTATTTCTGGTAGGTTTTTAGTGGGGCCTTTCGGGTTTTCTATATAGAGAGGATCGTGTTGCCTGCAAAAAGTGGCAATTTGACTTCTTCATTCCCTATTTGGGTGCCTTTTATTTCTTTCTCTTGCCTGATTGCTCTAGCTAGGACTTCCAGTACTATATTGAATAATACTGTTGATAGAGGACAGCCTTATCTTGTTCCTGATCTGAGAGGGAAAAATCAGCTCGTTTTGATGCGTGGGAGGTGGTTCTTTCTTCTGTCCTTCAGCTCGATGGTTCCCTGGATACCTCATCTGTGGCTCAGTAATGGTGCCAAGCAGTTGCAGTGAATAAAACTGACCTCTAGAAGAACTGAGTTGTGCAGAAACTGAGAAGATTCACGGTCCTCTACAAGTAATTTTCTCTCAAAAGAAAACTTACGACATACCCTATTCAGAATTTGTTGGGCTTAGCTTTCAGGCCTGTGATGATTTTCAATTTGGGGACATAAGCACACACATTATGGCCATTTGGGAGGAATCACAGAAACGTTTCTGTTGCTGGTGCACGTTATAGCACCATTCTCTCTGTTCTGGATTCTGTGGCACTTACAGAGTATGTGGCAGTAACTCCCACCTACTCTGAGAAAAGTTAGTCTTACTTTTTGGAGTGGAGGTAGGCTAGCTCTGTAAGGGGAATAAAAAGCAGACTCCATAATTTTCTTAATGGAAAGTTTGTTTTGCTAACTGTGCTTTTAAAATGTCATAGAGGTGTTATTTGTACTTCAGTCCCTTAGTTTTTTCAGTTTTAATTGACTTCAGTCTTTTACTCTTGTCAAATCATGCTCAAAACAGTTGTTTAAGAAACCTCGAATAAGTTTCACTTTCTATTCTTGAATCTGAGTTCACTCCCCACATTGAATTAGATAACCAGAAAAAAACTAACTTCTCTGCAGACTTCTTAGTATTATAAAACTGGCCTTTCAGATATAAGAAATTCTCCTTTGAATAAAATAATTTTATATTCTGCAATGACTAGTAATATTCGCTGTTACTTCGTAGTCCCTAATTTGCAACAAGGCAGGCATCAGCTTAATTGAATTAGAATCAGGAAAAGGCATCCTTTTTTTTTTTTTTTTTTTTTTTCTCAAATGAGAACTGTGTCCCTCATGTTACCTTTTGCTCTGCTTTTCAGGAAACCAAATTTAGGACTTAACAAAATTAAATTTCTTCTATATAAATTTAGATTGCTCTCTCTTTTTAAATCTCCTTTTTAAATGCCCTTGTCTATATGTAGTATGTTAACGTTGATAGCTTCCCTAAATTCTTTTTAGGAGCAGGAAGAAGGTACGTAATATTTAATAAATTCAAAAATTAATTCATAAGTATTTGATTATAAAATCAAAATATGTATTTGATTATACTTATACGTTTATATATAATTCTTTAATCATGGATGTAAGAAGAAAAGTAATTTTTTTAAAAAATCAGTTTAAAGAACTGGCATCATGCCACAAAAACCTGAGCATTTAAATGATTTCTGTCAAGACGTCATCAGCAGAGATTACGCACTCTGAAGTTTTGGGCGATACGCATTCACTAGCCTCACTGCCAAGTTTCTGTGCTCAAATATTCAATGATTTGGGTCATGTTTCTTAACCTTTTACTGTCCTCTCTCCCTCCCTGAAAGGAAACATTTTATACATTTTTTCCTATGACTTTTAGTATTAGTAATATATTGTATATCACTCTGTGTACTGTATGTTTATCTGTGCTCTATGTATAAAAAGAGTAAGACTTTACATAATTAAGGTCAGGTTTGTAACTTTTTTTTCCCATTAGGCTGATATTTTACATAGTTAGGGTCAGGTTTCTCCAGATGACGTTTGGTAGCTGATTCCTCATAAATCAGTAGTCTCATGAAAGAACATTTGCTTTGATTCCCTTCGGGTGTGGTTTTCCTCTTCTGTTGTTTCAGACTGGCTGGTACCTGTTTAGATAATTCATGTTTTCCTCATGAATAGACTGGGGTGCTACGGGTTTGGAGAAGCAGACTGCAGTCGGAGCTGCTTCCTCATCACATGTCACATTATCAACATGATGTCACCGGAAATGTTGCCTCTGATCACTTGGTTTGGGTCATGTTGGCCAGGTGTCTCCACTGTGAAATCACTGTTTTTCCCTTTCTGTACTCTCTCTTCTCTGGAGGCGGTCCACCAAGTCCAGCCCGTGTTCAAGACGGGGTGGGGTTAAGTTCTGCTTACTGGAATGGAGAATTCTGATAGATATTATTTGAAATTCTTCTGTATGGAAGATTTGTCCCTTCTCCTGCATTTGTTTATTCAGTCATTTATTTATGCCACTGGGAACTCAGGCGTATTAACTTTCTACCGTTGGCTCTACTCCACTCTTACATTTATTTTGTCCAGAATGTTTGAGCTTTGGCCATTGAGAGCTCTCTCAGGTTGGCTCCTGGGTCCCTTTGATGTGCCCCCACCCTTTTGTATTTTGAGTGCTTTCTGGCTCTGTGAGGTGCTCTGGGCTCACCTTGTATTGTTCTTGCCCCAACTCCTCCCTCTTTCCCTCACTCATTTATTTGTTTATTTTCTTGCAAACATTTGCTTTTTGTTTAACCACAACATACGCTCACTGACAGCACCTTATTGGCTTTCCTGTGCATTTAGTTAGGGATAAAAATAGAGCATCTGAGCTTACTTTTATTATACCTCATTAGAGTTCAAAATCTCTGGATTCTGGCTTCCATCCTGTTTGCTGGTCCTCAGTTTCATGCACACCTGCAGTTCCAATAAACGTGCCTCGCATATCTTTATTTACATCTTTGACACATTTGGTTCTTGGAATTTCCTGGTACCATCTTGCTACTTTCCTCTCCTTGAGATTGCTAGGATTTGGAAAATTATTTACTCTTAACCTTTTCACTTAAGTTTGGATGGTGGAGGCTCTGATGGTATTATAAAAACTAAAGTTGGACACAGTCAGAAACTTGAAGTGTGGGACTTAGTAGCAACAGGTTAACGTTTGTTGTTGTTACAGTGCGTTGATGAGCAGTGATGCACTATGGCAAATTCATGTATATATACTTTCTAAACGAGAAGGCCCTTCTCTGGGTTTTTGTTATTGGCGTGGATTAATATTTATGGATTTTTATGCCTCCCAGGATTTCTGGAACATGGCATCTGGGAGTGTGAGATTCCCTGAGGTTTTGACTGGGTTCCAGTCCATCCCTAGCTCACTCCCCACTTTGCTTCGACAGTACGGATAATTCCGTCTCAGTGTATTTTCTATGTGTGTAACGTAGTTTCCAGCCTTCTTAATAGCACAGCTGTATATTGCCTTATGATTACAACTAACAGTGCTTTCACTTCATTATATTTTTCATGTGTCATAAGATTTTAAGAGTGGGATCAGAGTTTAGTCAGTGATTGACAGGCTGGCCAGCAGATGGCTGCGGAGGTGCATTTTTAGTGCGGGCGATGGACATTAGGCGGGGGCGTACCCATTCACACAGAATGGGCCCAAGTATTGCTTTGTTTCTTTCCTTCATCTTTGCCATCTTTTCTGAACGTAGGTGCAGAATGAGCACATGCTGTTGGTGTACGCCAGGTGGCGTTTCCACCGTCGACTTCCTGAAGCTCTACGCATCTGGAACCCCGTCCGGTGAATTTCAGACCGCGGATGAAGACCTCTGCTACTGCTTGGAGTGTGTGGCCGAGTACCACAAGGCCAGGGATGAGCTGCCGTTCTTGCACGAGGTAATTTCCAGTAGATGTGTGAGAGTTTTCAGAGCTTGATACCTCGGAAGAGAATAAATTTGAACTCTGTTGGAAGTGTTCAGGGAACTGGTCATTTACACTTCGAAGGCTCATAGACTTTTGGTAAATTCATTGCTGACTTAATGCTTGTTGAATGATGGAATGGAATTGAAACAAAGCAGAATTTTCTGACTTCTCACCTTTAAGTCATTTTAACAGGAAACAGTTTTTTGAAATGAAGCGATGTTTGGAGGTTTTTCGGTTTATGTTTTTATGTCAGATTTTGACAGTGTTAGTCATGTCTGAATGGCTTGGTTTATTTTATTGATCTTTTTTTTTCTCATTTCATTTTTTTAGTGGGTAAAGGGTATAAACCTCTAAAGGCAAGTATATTTTTCTAGTTGTACTAACCAAAATGAAATGTAATTTTAAATACATGGCTTTGAATATTTGGTTTATCTGATGAAAAACAATACAAACCACAGAGATATCTACAATATAGAAAGAAGGGGAAGGGTGATTAATTATGGATTTGTTGAGAAAACCTTTGCATTTGCAAAATTTCCTGGTTGTGAGGCTAACCAGTGTCTTAAACCAGCTGATGTGTAAGATGAGTACCAGTAGCTGAACATAGAAGGGAAGAGGTGGAAGGCGTGGCTTGTGCCTTTGACAAAGAAGCTCCAGCTTCTCCTTTCCTTTTTAATAGAGTATACTTGGTAGGGGTGTTGAGATATTTACAGCAAACCTGCAAAAGCGGTGTTAAACATCTCTTACTCTACATCCTCATATTCGTGTATCATAAAAATGGCCATGTTTAGTGATTATTTTCTTCAAATCTGATATGTGATATTTAGTACTTCTGAATTTTTATAGTTAGGACAAGGCTTTCTAGAAAGATCTTCACATCCAGTGTATTTTGTTGATAATAAGATATATAAAACATATTGCCCATTTTTCTTTTCCTGTAGGTTTTATGGGAATTAGAAACCCGACGTCTCATAATTCATTTTGAAAAATCCATGAAGGCAGAAATCGAAGATGATGATGAATTATACATAGTGGACAACAATGGAGAGGCACAGCTGTTTGACTTTACTGGCCAAGACTTTGAAAATAAGCTTCGGGTTCCTCTTCTTGAAATTCTGAAATATCCTTATCTGCTCTTACACGCACGTGTTAGTGAGTATCTGCATGTTCCACGAGTTACGTCAGATTTGTTATTTCAAGGATTGTAGGAATTTAGGTTTATCTACATTGAAAATCTTTTCGTTAAACATAGACTACTTAATATTTTTCCCAACATTTTGTTACTAAAAATTCTAAACAAAGTAATTATGTGGTGAACACCACATACACACCACACAGATTCTGCAGTTGCTAACATCTCGCTATATTTGCTTCATCACATATTTATTTATCCATTTGGTTAATTTTTATTCTTGTAATTTGTAACAGGGTTTCTCAATGTTGGCACTACTGATGTTTTAGACGGGGTAATCATTGTATGGGGGGCTGTGCTGTCCATTGTAAGATATTTACTAGCATCCTTGGCCTCTATCCACTAGATGCCATAGCATCCTGCTCTCCCCCTACCCAGCTGTAAAAACCAAAAGTGTCCAAATACGGCCAGATGTCCTTTGGAAGTCGGGAGGAGCAGAATTGCTTCTGTTTGAGAACTGCCGGGCTGCAGTGGTTTTCATTAATCACTGTGGCATAGCATATCATGGCCGCCTAGATTTTGATCATTTATATTTGCATTTCTTAATATGAATCTCTTAAAAGCAAAGACATTTTCTTGATCTGTTCAATTTAACAAAATAACAATACCTTTAAGGAATCTGATATCTAGTTCATTTTAACATTTTTCCCAGTAATTGCAAAATGTATTTTGGCCGATTTGTTCAGAGTTCAATCAGAAATGATACATTGCATTTGGTTCCTATTTCTTAAGTCTCTTTTAATTCCAAACAGTCTATTTGTACATACACACGCACACACCTTTTTGTTGTTGTTTTTTCTTAACTGGTTGAGACCACATAGTTGCCCTGTAGAAAAAATAATGCACTTAGGGGATTATTCTGATTGCTTTCTTGTGATGTTATTTAACTTGTGTCTCTATCCTCTGTATTTTCAGTAAACTGGAAAGTTGATCTTAAAGATTTGATTAAATCTTTCTAAATTGAAATCATTAGATTTTAAAATTCTAACAAGTCATTTTTCAAACATTAAAGACTATTACATCTAGGAAAGTATATGAGCTTAGTAGTTTTTCACAAACTAAACACACTTCCGTAGCCACCACCCAGATGAAGAAAATACCAGTACCCCAGGAAGTCCCTTCACGCTTTCCTAGTCACTATCTCTTCCACAAAGCCAGCCATTGTTACTGTTCTTTGAAGCTTGACAGACTAGAGTTGATTCAGCTGATAGAGTAGATGTGTGGTTGATTCTGTTCATGACACTTCTGAAAGAGTAATGAAATTTCCATAAAGCAGCAGGAATTAAGACAGTGCTGGCATGGATAGGCTCGTGGGACAGAGCAGAGTCCAGAAGTGCACCACGTGTGTTTGGGGAATTTAGTATCTAATGGCAGTACTGTTTCACACCAGTGGGGAAAATGAATTCTTCAATAAATGACAGTAGGACAGAATAGTCATTGGAGGGAAAAGCTGACTTTATCACTCCAGTCCATGTGAATGAAAATGTAAAATGCCAATGGACTTGGATCTGTAACCAGATTTCTAAGCATACACCCTGTGGAGATAATTATGCCAAGAGTAAAAAAAAAAAAAACATACATATACTAGTCAGAATCATTCATAGGAATCACACTGTGATGAACCAGTTGGTCTTAGATAGGTAAACATTGTTCCTAAATTGACATGATCAGCCTTTTTATGCCACACTTTAAAAAAAAAAGGAGCAAGTTTTCATTTACTTGAAACAACTGAAGGAGCCAGATTTAGGGAATCTTGATGAGTTGATAAAATTTATGTCTTATGTGTATTGCCTTATTTCTTCTGTTTAGATGAATTATGTGTTGAAGCACTTTGTCGGATGGAACAGGCCAATTGCTCCTTCCAGGTTTTTGAAAAGCATCCCGGGGTCTATTTGTTTTTGGTCCATCCCAATGAAATGGTGAGTATGAGCGTCAGGCAGTGGAAGGACATATTCTACTTTCACATATATAGATAGCTGTAGTAGAAGTGTTGGGTGTACGTTTTATTGAAAGTGTTCATCAAGATTATTTTCATTTTGTAAAATTACTGTAGTTAAGTGGAGGTGCTATGGGGTTAAAGAAGAAGAGATCCAAGAGGGTAAGAGAGTATTTCTGGCGGGTGATGATTCAGCTTAAAAGATAGATAAGGGAATACTTTGAACTTCTTTCAGTATGTCGACCTGAACCAATGAAGAAGGACTTTCTCTCTTGCTTTCCTTGCCTGCCTACCCTACTCCAAACACATGGAAATACCAGTTAAAATATTTTGCTAATTGAAATAATTATTTTGCTACTAGAAGAGATTTTTAAAAATCTGGGGGATGGGGGCGAAGGGGAGGGAAGGGCAGGAAATCCAGTTCTTAGGTACTAGAAATGAAGAGGGGCAGGCGAAGCAGAGCAGAGCAGAGAACAGCACCAGAGTTTCGAAGCCCGACTTTGAGCCTGTTGCCCAGGTGTTTGTTTTGACTTTCTTCTTTCCATTTTTTCTTTCCTTTTTAAAAATTTGTTATGGAAAATTATAAACATACAAAAGTAGAATGGTGTAACGAAATCCCATATATTCATCACTGGGCTTTATCAACTATCAATACATGTCAATATTCTACTACACCCTTTTTGGATTAGTTAGAGCAAATCTGAGACGCCAGAGCATTTCATCCATAAAATACTTCCGTATGTGTCCCTAAGAGATGAGGACTTCGTATTTTTTTATTCTTATCGTCTTGATGTGGCTGCTGCTTTATATCCTTAGTTACAGTGGTTCTCCAGGGCGATTCTGTTACTGGGTTGTGATTTTGATGTGGTTTTGGGGGGAGGCGAGCACGGCATTTACCTACTCCGCCATCATGACCGGGAGTCCATAAAGACTTTTTAAAACAACAAAGCGTTGCTGTCGCCACACCTAAAATAATCTTTTAACGTCATATTTCTAGCCAGTGTTTAAATGAATGCAGATGATTGCCTCAAATGCTTTCTTAGGGTTAGTTTATTCAAATCGGGATCAAATAAGGTCCACACTTTGCATTAATTAGTATCTCGTGTCTTTTAAAATCTGTAGAGAATCCTGTTCTCTTACCTAGTTTTTTGTTGTCTGTGGAATGAAGTAGCAACTCTCTCTGCTTTCAGGTTCGGCGCTGGGCCATCCTGACCGCAAAAGGCCTGGGGAAAGTGGACAGGGACGATTACTATGACTTACAGGAGGTTTTGACCTGCCTCTTTAAAGTCATCGAGTTGGGGCTTTTAGAAAGTCCAGACATTTATACTTCCTCTGTCCTCGAGAAGGGTAAACTGGTTCTTCTGCCCTCACACATGTATGATACTACAAACTACAAAAACTATTGGCTGGGTGAGTGTTGTCCCTACACAGTTATAATTAGTATTTTTCTATAGTTCTTATGAGTATCCTGCAAAGAGAGTGATCTCTTGGTAATCTTATCAAAATGAGAAATACAGGATTTCATAGTTTCCAGTTCTTCTGTCATTGACGTAACTATTACACATCTTGTTTTTAAACATTTATCCTAGAAACCTTCTGTGTAAGAGGTAACATTTTCAAGTATGGCAAGTAGATTTCTTATGTAAAGCAATATTAGATATAACAAAGTGTTAATAGAATAGGTGACTTTAATAGATTCGATCTGTTTAAAACAAAGGTTTAATCCAACTCAGAAGAGGCCCACACGCCTTATTGAGTCTAAGTCTTATAGTCATATATTTGGCAGTGAGTGGCACTTGAAATATGATCTTAAAATTGAAGCTATCTTAGATTTAATGAAACATAAAATGTGTGGCAGCCATCTTAGATATTATTTTCTAAGCACATTTATACTGCATTCCCTTTTTGTTTTCAAATCAGTCCGTTATCCTGTTATTTAGTTAGGAGCAGTTGTGTGTGAAAATGCCAGAGTTAAATGTGTGAGGAACTGGATACTGTTGTACTTTATCTTTCTGCCATGTTGTTATTCTACCAGCTAAACCAGAGAAGGCGTTAGAATAGAACTTAATTCAAGAAAACTGTGAATGATCTTACAGGTATCTGCATGTTGCTTACCATTCTTGAAGAGCAGGCCATGGATTCACTGTTGTTGGGCTCAGACAAAGAGAATGATTTTATGCAGTTGATACTTCACACCATGGAAAGGCAGTCAGACGGTAATGAACTCTATTTGCTAAATGCTTTTGAATATTGTGATGATGATGCACTTTTAAAATCCCAGGGTCACTGTGAGAATTGGGGATGCGGTGTGGAGAAAAGAGGAATGAATGTTTTGTGGTTTAGGTCACAGATTCAGGATTCTAAGTTGGAAGGGACGTTTAGCTTGTAATTCAGCACCTCATTTTCACAAAAGAAGAGACCGGAGTGCAGGGAAGTGAGCTTGCTTTTTCACGTGAGAACACCCAGTCCGTGGTAGAAGCACACTAGAACCTATAGGAGATACGTTTCTAATGTATCCCGTCGTCCCCTGTCTCCCTTTTTCCTGATTCTTCATTTCATTTCTCTCTGGTTTCACTGTCCAGCCTGGTGAGTGCTAGCTGAATATGGCTAGTTCAGTTTAATCGAAATAAAATAAAAAATGTGGTTTTTCAGTTCCACCTGTACTCCAAGAACTCAGTAACTGGATGTGCCTGGGGGCTACCGTACTGAACAGTCCTCATGGGACGTTCTGTTGGACAGCACTGCTCAGAACGTCTAGAAAATAAGATCTAAAACTTATAGCCGTGTTTACTATTAAACCCCATCTTTCTTTGCTTGGGGTCGTGTCAGATGATCAGGGAAGAGTTGTGCTTATATAAGTGTTTCTAATCTTTATGAAAGAATGAATCAGTGAAGACCAAGCATGCTGCATCCGGTGAAAACAGTATAATTTTTCCTATTTTGGCTTTTCTTTAGAAAACTTCAGTGTGAATATAAACTCATTTGTGGGAGATTCTAAAATATGTTCTTTTTTTTGATCCCATATATTTTCTTGCTGGATTATTCCTGAGTAAGGTTATTATTAATTCATTTGCCAACATTTACTACATAAATTGTTCATTTCTTTCCATGTGTCTTGCACAAAAAAATTTTGTTCTCATTAATCTAGCTCCCCTAACCTTCAGAACGTGAGGCATCTCTTTAAGAAAACTTTCTTAATTGTCTTCACTTTAATCAAGGACATCCTTTAATTTGAAAGCTCACTAGACTTAAGACGGTGTGTCAGCTGCATTAGAGGATAAAAAAAACACGTGAGAAGGTGTACACGAGTGACTTTTGCAAAGTATATAGTCTGAGAGTCTTAGAGGGAAATAAGCAGAGGGTCCTCACCCTAGAAGATGCTGGGAGGGAAGATTCCGTGGCTGAGGACCATTTGATATAGGAGGAAGCTTTCGGGCTGGACTTCGAGGACAGGTAGGATTTTGATAGGTGGCACTAATAGTGAGGCATTCTGGTTCGTATTTGGGAAAAAGCCAGCTAGCTGTTTTTGTAATGCCTACCTGATGAGGACTTTGAATTTTCTGGGAAGACATTGAGGGGCTATTGAAGGTCGTTAAGCAGGGCAGTGTCTCTCCGCTGCTTGTCTGATAGAGAGGGAAAGGACAGGAGGTTAGCGCTCCCGAGTGATGGGAATTCCTGCCAACTGGATGAAAGCAGATACCAGCAAAGCCGCGTTACGATACGGGCGGATGGAGGCTCTGCGTCTGCTCACCCACTAGCTAAGGGATTCAGTCCTTTAGGCCAGCCGGTCACGCTAAACCACACTTTCTTGTAACATGGAATTTCTTTAGATCTGTAAGTACCAGTCTTTCCTCTTTTTCCCATTTTTCCCTCTACTTCTCTTATTTATTGGAGGGAGTGTAAAGTTCTGGGAGAAGAGCTGAGTAGGAAAGATTGTTTCAGGGGTGTTAAAATGGTGAGAAAATTGAGTTTACCTAGATGCTCTCATTTGTTCCCCATTTAAAAATTTCTTACGGAGGTGTATAGTATTGAAAAACGTGCAAAAACATTTAAAAATTTGCCAGTTTTTTGAAACCTGTTGTTGGCAGCACTTTGCTAAACTACTTGCTGCTTTGCTTTCGGCTTTGTTGCTCCCCAGATAAAGAATGAGTAATTCTCAATATATTTTAGCATCTCTTCTAATCGTTCTGTAATTTGGCAATAACTCCATTGTATTTCAGACGATAGTGGGGATCCTTTCTGGCCAGCGTTACACTGTTTCATGGTGATTCTGGATCGCCTTGGATCCAAGGTCTGGGGGCAGCTCATTGACCCTATTCAGGCATTTCAAACCATCATCAACAACGAGAGCTACAACCGAGAGATCCAGAGTATCCGGAACAGCTCTGTGAGGTTCGTGCCATTGTACAGCAGGGTTTAGAAATAGCCTCCGGAAGGCAGGCTGTTGAAGCTTAGTGTTTCTTCTTTTTTTTTCTTTCATTTCCATAATTTCTATTTATTCTTAATATTTAAGGACCAAGTTAGAACCGGAGTCATGTATGGATGATATGGTGACTTGCAGCCAAATTGTATACAATTATAATCCCGAAAAGACCAAAAAGGTATAAAACATTTTGAGAATTCTGATGACATTGTATTGCTTTTATCTTTTAAGACGGTGTTTTACGTAATTAGTTAGATCGCTGATTTTATGATGGGAAGCTATTCTGAATCAACTGCTGCATAAAGGCTTTCTGACTGAACCGATTATTGTGCAGGGGGAAAAGTGGACTTTACCTACAATTTGCACACTTTTGGAAATTCATTTTTAAGTGCAGTTAGGAAGAGTAGAAAGTTTATGGGGTCGGGGAGATAAGTGACATGACCAGAAATCAAAAGCAGCAAATGGAAAGGTCAGAGTACATGGAGGTGTTGCAAATTTACTTCTTCATGAAACCTTAACCTCAAAATTGGACTATATCTTCACTTTCTCGGGGCCGTGTATGTGTATGTGTAAACCAAAATAGGAACATTGAACCATATATTTTCTCGTTTACCACTTATGAGCTAAACCTGTCATGAACAGTGTTTTTTTTTTAATCTGAATGTCAATGTTTCTTTCATTTTAGGATTCAGGGTGGAGATCAGCCATTTGCCCAGATTATTGCCCTAACATGTACGAAGAGATGGAAACATTAGCCAGCGTGCTTCAGTCAGACATCGGTCAAGACATGCGTGTTCATAACAGCACATTCCTGTGGTTCATCCCGTTTGTTCAGTCCCTCATGGATCTGAAGGATCTGGGCGTGGCTTACATAGTAGAGGTTATCCATCACCTGCACTCGGAAGTCAAAGATGTCCTCAACCAGACGGTTGTCGTATGTGACAAAGTCACCGAGTTTTTTTTTCTAATTTTGGTGTCAGTGATCGAACTACATAGGAATAAAAAATGCTTGCATTTGCTGTGGGTGAGCTCCCAGCAGTGGGTGGAGGCTATCGTGAAGTGCGCCAAGCTCCCGACCACTGCCTTTGCACGGAGCTCAGAGAAGTCATCTGGCAGCGGCTCCAAAGGAACACCGATGATATCGTCTCTGTCCCTTCATTCAATGCCATCTAACTCTGTACAGCTTGCTTGTGTGCAACTGATTAGAAGCCTCCTTAAAGAAGGTTATCAGCTTGGGCAGCAGACTCTTTGTAAGCGGTTCCGGGATAAGCTCAACTTATTCCTGCGAGGGAACTTATCCCTAGGCTGGCAGTTGACTAGTCAGGAAACCCAGGAGTTGCAAACTTGTTTAAAGCAAATTATTAGAAACATCACAGTCAAAGCACCACAATGTAACGCTATTGTGGACCTGACTCCTCCATGTAAAATTCTTCCGGCGTCTTGTAATAAAGAAGAAAGTGAGCAAATAGGGAAGAAGTGTCAAAACATGCACTGTGTGGAAAGTTCCAGCCCAACGTTTTCTAAAGAACCAATGCAAGAGAGTATCTTGAGCAAAGCAAGCAGCGCTGTGGAAGAGGATAATGAGCAAAATTACATTAAAGATTTGAAACTAGAGGACCATCTCTCAACTGAGTCATGCCTAAAGCAGAGTAGTAAAAACCTTTTCGCCGGAAGAGCCCAAGAACAAGTTAAAATGCGTACGGGGAAGCAAAAGTCTGTCAAAGATAATTCCTTATACACATCAAAGAACTGTACTGCAAGGAATGGTCCAGAAAGGGGATGCAGCAGAGGAATAGTAATGTCAGCACATTCATCAACTGATTCTAGCACCGATTCTCAGGAGAAGGCGTCCACATCAAATGAGGATTTCTCTTTGAAGGATGGTGGTCTTGGCAAAACCTCAAAAGCAAAATCTAAGGCCCAGAAAGATGAAATCTGTGCTAAGTTATCATGTGTAATCAAGAAGCCACACAGGAAAAACACCTCGGTCAGTAGTACTGTGAAATTCGAAGGAAACCTGGCCGCATCTAACGTTGAGAATATCTGTTCAGCCGGAGGTCAGAAAGCGGATAGTTTCATGCACAGTCTCTCTTCAGGCCCCGACGATATTCTGGATGATAAAAACGGAGAACAAAAATCTCGTAACACTTTATTGCTGAAAAAGAAGCAATTGAAGAGTGAAGAGTTAGATGTTTTTTCTTCCCATGAAAATGATTGTGAAATGCAGGAACGTCATGTCAGTGGTAAAGATTTGGTGCTGTATACAGAAACGACCAATACGTTCATGCATAAAACATCTCCCTTTAAAAGTCCCGGGACTGTACTTGAATCAAGAGAGGAGAGAGTCAGCAAGAATACCGACTTTAGAGAACAGGCCCCTAGCATCGGCCCTAAGTCTGACACCTTAACAGATTCTCAGGTAGACAGAGACCTCCACGATTTATCTTTAATAGCTCAAGCGAGTGTCAGTAAATTTCCATCAGATTCAAATCAAAGAAGCTCATCCCAGCTACAAAGAAAAGTGAAAGACAAAAGAAGTTTCACAACCAACCAAAATAACGTCGGGGACACCTGCCGTGGTCAAATAATTATTATTTCAGATTCCGATGATGATGACGCTGATGAAAGAATTCTGGATTTTGAGAAATTAAAACACATTAAAGATAAAGTAAGCATAAAGAAAGAAGGCCCAGAGCCGCGTACATCAGAAGCTCATACGAACACAGAAAGGAAGCTGATCAAGGAAGAGAAGCCAGCTTCTCCTTTAGAGTTTGAGGAGTGTGACTCCCAGGTGTTTGAGTTTGAAAGCCAACATGAAGTGTTTTCAGTCTGGCAAGATCAGAAAACAGAAGACGACAGTTCAGTTCCAGGGGACGGAAAGAGCTCCTGCTTGACTCACATAGTCGATATCACAAATGATTGGGGTTACGAGACAGATTATCCTGTTACTGAAGAAGTTGCCGAAGTCACAAAGGACATCAAAAATGCGGAGCCACGGAGCAGTCGTGTTTCTGTTGAGAAATTTTGTGAAATCAAAGTAAGAAAATCTAAGAGAAAACAATTTGAAAAGCCCGTGGCCGAAGATCCTTTAAGGCCTTCATCTTCTGCCAGAAATGAGGACCAGCCTGACATCCTTAACGACAGAGAGCTGACTGAAAACGATCTTAAAATTGCAGACGTGCGGACGACGACCCCTGATGTGCGTATCCAGCGGGCCACCACTGCTGCCCTGAAGAAGTCCCCGCAGAAGCTGCGCGCCTACTCCAAACCCATCCGGAGGGTCCCCGTGTCCAAAGCCGCGAAGAAGACACATTCGGATGCCAAAAAGGGGCAGAGTAAAAGTTCAAATTACATAAGCTGTAGGACAACTCCTGCTATCGTGCCACCAAAGAAATTTCGCCAGTGTCCCGAACCCACGTCCACGGTTGAGAAACTGGGTCTGAAAAAGGCTCCCCGCAGGGCGTTTGAGCTGTCTCAGCGATCTTTGGAGTACATAGTCCAGCTGCGTGACCATGGCAAAACTGTTGGCGTTGTCGACACCCGAAAAAAGACGAAATTGATTTCTCCTCAGACTCTTCCTGTCAAAAATAAGAAACTGCTTACAAGTCAAGATCTTCCGTTGCGAAGGCAGGTAAGACCCAAATCACAGCAAAACAGACAAGGAGTTTTTGACTGTGAAAGCACAGATGCCACACGAGCAGGCCCAGATGCGGCACAGAATCCTGACGTGTTGGTACCGGAATCAGATAGGTCAGATTGTAGTAACAAAGCAGGAGCTGAGGTCATCGCCAGCAGTAATGGAAGGCAGTCAGTGACATGCGTGTCTTCCGAACAAGAGCCCGTGAAAGTGAAATTCATTTCCCAGGAGACTGAGGATCCTTGTCCCTTGAACCAGCATGAGTCTGTCATGGTAAATGGAGGAATACTGACAAATGAAAGAGCTCTCTCTACTTCAGAGGACCCTTTAGGTGGAGGTGACCTAACAGCACATCATTTAGAAGTGGCAACTTTGAAAAAGGGAGAGCCCGAATTCAACAGTGACATGGAGGAAGATATATTTTTAACTCAGTGCGATCCTGAAGATATGGATTTATGTTCTCAGATGCAGCACAGTGATAATGACAAACTCATTGAAGTAGTTCATGGAAAAGATACAGTCCAGGTAGAAGAAGATTCACTCAACCGGCCTCCCTTGGAGTCTTTGAGCAGCACAAAATGTAAGTATAGAGATTGTGCCGAAACTCTGAAAACCCAGGGCGAGTACTGCTCGAAACACTGTGAAGCCAAAGCAGCGGATGAAGATGTGTTTCGGAAGCCTGGCCTGCCTCTCTCCGCGGCTAAACCCCTGAGACCGTCCACGACGAAGATTTTTAGCTCGAGTAGTACCTCACGACTTGCTCATTTTTCGCGCTCTTTGGAAAAAGCCTCCGCGCTCCTCCCAGCTTTGAAAAATAAGTCAAACGGGGCACAGTCCGTTTTGAAAGCGCCACCGCCAGCCCCTCTGCCGCCTCCTCAGAAGCCATTGGTCGAAGTGAAGAGTTTGTGCAACATTCTTAATTCTCCAACTTCGAATAATTCCAGCAGGCAAGGTTACAAACTTCCGTTCAGTGAAAGCAAACCTTTTTCTTCTTCTCCAGTAAACATGCTCTTGTCATCACAGTCCATCTCCGACGCCTTCGTGAAAGAGATCTTAAAATGGAAGTATGAAATGTTTTTGAACTTCGATCAGTGCGGGCCCCCAGCAAGTCTCTGTCAGTCCATCTCAAGACCTGTGCCTGTCAGGTTCCAAGATTGTGGAGATTATTTTGATGTGTTTTTCCCTTTGATGATATTGAATACTTTTGAAACAGTAAGTATGGGTTTTAGTTGCAAACTCGTCCAGACTTTGAAGCCGTGTCTTCCCGTGCCGAGCGGTAGAGCCCAGTTACAGTAATGGGCCTCCCTGGGCTTCAGACCCGGCTTTTAGATTTCATGGGGAACAGATGTTCATGCCACACCCTGCCCTAGGTGCTGGTGACACAGAGGAAACAGGTTCTTAACCACTGCCCTTCCGGAGCTTAGAGACGAGCTTAGAGACGTCTTGAGGGTGTTAATGTACATAGGGGTACCTTAGGAGGAAGTGGTTTTCACTGCAAAGGGAGGGAAGATTTCTCAGCAGGTGGTCTGTCTGCAGGATTTTGTTTTGTTTTTTTTTTTTTTTTGAAAAGTACATAGTACTTAAGTTTTCTTGAGGTGGCAAAGGATCACTTACATTGAACAGCACAAAGCAGTAACCCCTGAATTTCTCGTAACAGGTCTTTCTCCCCTCAGCCGCCTCCCCTCCCTGCACGCCCTCTTCTGCTTCTCTCCCTTACTCCCCCCGACTGGGTCTGCCCAATTTGAAATACAGCGTTCCTAGTTAAGTTTGGACCTCAGGGAGACAGCTAATAATTCTGTAGTGTAAGCACCCAACAGCATTTGGAAGGATGCTCTTGGTGTTCTCAAAGCAGGTAAGAGGTTGGATGTAGATTTTCACTCTTTCAGATTTTCTAAACCCAAAACCTGAGTATGCGGTAAGACTGTTAAAACAAGTAGCAGCCAGGTGAACATTCATAGTCAATCCTAGTGCAGAATCTGTAACATCAGCCTTCACAGGTGATGGGTGTCATCCTTGATGACGTCCAATTATGATGGTTGATTGTAGCTTTAAGTACTTAACGACTAAACTTACATTAAGGTAAACCACTTAAGCCCAAAAGGTAATTTGTTATTTTGACTTATTCACACAAGTAGTCCCCTTTCTAAAATTGGGATTGTCCCCATTTCTCAGAAGATCCTCATGGGTACTTCTGAATTTGAGTTTGGGGAAAGGATTGGAAGATGAACATAGAGAATTATAGAAGCTGGCAGGATAACGGAGCATGTTGGTGAGAATTGGGATCATTTGGATTTGTGAGAGGCTGTGATTGGGAAGTGACATTCTCAGTGCTTCCTGCAGTACGGAAGATGCTTTGCAGCTGCAATGTGTAGTGACCTCAGGTGGCTCTTGTGAGCATTGGACATGTGGCTAGTGAGACAGGAACAGGGGTGATTTTCTAGCTTTCTGTTTCCGATTTCTAGTAATTTCTATAATTGCATTATAGTCTGAAAGCAGACATTGTATGATTGCTATCCTTTTGAATTTGTTAGAATGTTTTTATGCCCCAGAATGTGATCTGTTTTGGTGACTGTTCCATGTGAAGTTTAGAAAAATGTGTATTCTGCTGTTAGATGAAGTCGTTGATGATGCTTTTGAGTTTAACAATGTTTTTACTGATTTTTCTGGCTGCTGGATCTGCCCATTTCTGATAGGATAGTGTTAAAGTCTCTAACTAAAATATTAGATTAATGTCTTTTTTTTGCAGGTCTATCAGTTTTTGCCTTACTTATCTTGGTGCTCCGTTGTTGGACACATACATGCGAAGGCTTATTATGTCTTGAGCGTTGAGCCATCATTTCGGGATGCCCTTCATCCCTGATCACTTTTCTTATCCTGAAGTCTGCTCTGTCAGAAATTAATATTCTTTCTTCATTTTTTTTCCCCCAATTGCTTCTGTTGTTAACATGTTTGAAATGTAGACAATGAGAAGTTTTTTAAAAATCCTATCTGACCAATCGGTAGCAATATTGCCTTGGGCATGTTATTTGAATTTTTTAATTTCTTCGACTAGAAATGGCATCTACTGGCAGGGTGTGATGGTGTTATAAATATATGTAAATTGCATTGTGTGATACTACTTCTGCTTTCTTTTGGTTAGTGTTAGCATGCTTTATCTTTACCCCTTTAATCTGAGTTTCTTTTTAGACCCCAAATAATTGGGTCTTGTTTTTTGATCTCTTCTGACAATCTTTTATTTGGTATATTTAGATCATTGGCATTGAAGGTGATTACTGATACAGGTGGATTAATTTCTCCTGCATTTATTACTATTTTCTATTTGTTGCACTTGTTCGTTTTCCCTGTCTTTGTTTTCCCTGCTTTTTCTGCCTTTGTGGTTTTCATTGAGCATTTTATATAATTCCTTTTTCTCTCTTTCCTTAGCATATCAATTATTTTTTTAACTTTTTTTTAGTGGTTTCCCTAGAGTTTGCAATATATTTTCACAACTAATCCAAGTCTAGTTTCATGGGTAATAATAACAAAATATAATAACATCATAACAGAATATTCTTAATTTATCTCTCCTATCCCTTGTATCATTGCTGTCATTTATTTTGCTTGTGCATGAGCATAATAAACGTGTACAAAGAGGTACATAATTGAATACATCAATGCTCTTTTGAATAAATTTCTGTCTGCTAGATCAATTAAGAATAACAAGTTTTTATTTGTTATTCTTTTATTTCACTTATTCTCCGATGCTCGCTCTTTATTTATTTAAACCTAAGTTTCTGACCTATATAATTTTCTTTCTGAAGACCTCCTTTTAACACTTCTTGCAAGCTAAATCTAATGGTGACAAATAACCTCAATTTTTGTTTGAGAGAGAGATTCTTCACTTTTGAAGGATAATTTTGCAGGGTTCAGAATTCTAAGCTGGTAGTTTTTTCTCTCAGCGGTTTAAGTATTTCATTCCACTTGCTTCTTATTTGCGTGTTGCTGAGAAGTCAGATGTCACTCTTAGCTTCTGTCCTCTATAGATAAGGTTTTTTTGTTTGTTTGTTTTCCTACTGGCTTCTTTCAAGATTTTTCTTTATCTTTGATATTTTATGTTCCTGATATTTGAATATGATGTGCCTAGGTGTTTTGTGTTTTTTGTATTTATTCTACTTGGTGTTCTCTGAACTTCTTGGATCTATGATTTGGTGTCTGACATAATTAATTTGGGGAAACTTAGTCATTATTGCTTCCATTCCTTCCTTCTGGTGTCCCATTACCTGTGTGCTGCACCTTTTGCAGTTGTCCCCCAGTTTTGGATAGTCTGGGTTTTTTTCCTAGTTTTTTTTTCCCTTTCTGCTTTTTAGCTTTGGCATTTTCTATTGCTTTAGCCCCAAGCTCAGAGATTTCTTTCCTCGCCATGTCCAGTCTACTAATGAGCCCATCAAAGGCATTCTTATTCTAGCATTTCTTTTTGATCTCCAGCATTTCTTTTTGATTCTTTCTTAGAATTTACATCTCTCTGCTTACATTATTCATCTATTCTCACATGGTCTACTTTTTTCAGTAAACGGTTAGCATATTATTTACAGTTTTTGAAATTACTGGTCTTATAAATCTAACATCCCTGCCATCATTGATTCTGGTTCTAGTGCTGGTTCTAGTGCTTGTTCAGTCTCTTCAGACTGATTTTTGCCCTTGAGTATGCCTTGTAATTTTTGCTAAAAGGTGGACGTGACATATTGATTAAAAGGAACAGCAGTAAATAGACCTTTAGTGATGTAGTGAGTGTGTGTTTGGGGGGGACTAGTATTCTATAGTCACGTAATGAGGTCTTGACATTTTAGTGAGCCCGTACCCCTGGACTGAACTTTACACAGGTGGGACAGGATGGCCAGAATGGGCAGGAGTTGGTTGTTTCTCTTCCCCCAAGTATTAACATACTTGGCTCTGATTGAAACCCCAGCAGGTTAGGCTCTGGTGTTTCCCCATAGAGCAAGCCTTGTTAAGAAGGTCTCAATGCTGTGGTGTATAATCACAGTGGTGCCTTTGTCCGTCCTCCTGCTGGAAGCAAAGGGATTGCTCTCCAGTATTCCCTGAGGACCTTGTCCAGCTCCTAGAGGTAAAACTTACCAAAGTGTGGGGTCCCCTAATGACTGGGTCCCCTAGAATTTTTAATGGAATTGTCCATACTGAGCGTCCAGCTACTTGTCGATTACAAGTTCAGATTTTCCTATCCTGACACACAGGTTTCTACCTGTGGGGCTCCACTCGGTGAGTTGAGATTATCTGTATCCACCTGTCTGTCTGCAGTCTGGGGCAGCAGTTTGCCCTGTGGCCTTAATTCTCTGGCTGAATCTAAGAAAAGTTGCTGATTATTCGGCGCGTTCAACTTTTACTTGTTAGGATGGAGTGGTGACTTCTAAATTCCTTACACGCCGAGCTGGAAACGGAAAGTCTCAAATTAATTTTTAATGTTTCTGTCACCTGGGACTCTAGGTTCTGAATTCGACTGTTGCTTATTTTGGAAAATTTTGTTGTTCAGTACTGGCTTTCCGAATGTTTTTACTTTCTTAATTTGCTCTTTTTACTTTCTTAATTTGCTTTGCGTAGGTAGCACAGGAATGGATCAGCTCTCCAAGTAAAGAAAAATTCTATCAGCTGCATGTACGAAAATTTCCTGCAGATTATAAAAAATACTGGGAGCTCGTGGGTAAGTTCATTCTTACGTGACTTGGAGCATACATACTAATTGGAGATTTCTCTTCGTGGAAACAGTATTGTTGTTTGACTTTTCTGGGTTGTGGGTGTCCTAAGCTGAATTTGTAACCTCTTAAAGAATATTTTAAAGTATTAATGTGGATAATTACTGGGACAGTTATGAATATAAAATTTATGGTTTTAACCATTCTGCAATTAGAATACCACAGGCCAGAGTGTCTATGGAAACTGGGCATGGGAGAGAGGGTGGGAGGAGGGTGCATGACGGGGGGAGGGCAGGTGGCGGGCAGGCAGTGTTATAATAATAGTGTTTATAGATTGAATAAATCTTCCTGCCATCTCTCTTCTCATTTCATCATAGTTTTTACTGTTATAAACATTCTGAATAAATTACATATTCAGTTGTAAATAAACCACACATTCAGAACTCTTTAAAATAAGATGTATAAGCTCACCCCCCCACACACACACCCAATACATGTGTGTGTTTATTTTTGGGAAAGGTACTATGTGTTCACTGTAGAACATTCAGATAATATTAGCAGGAAAATAACCATCACTCACAATTCCCATTATTTAGAGATAACCCTATGAATATACTAGTGTATACCTTACTGCCAGACTTTGTACTAACCTGTGTGAAGTGTGTGTGTGTGTGGCGGGAGAGGGGGGGTGTCCTACCTATTTTGCGTCCATTCATTTAATCAGCAGATATTTATCGGCTTCATATGTGCTATCTGGTAGTATACGATTCTCAGTGCTGGGTATGTAGCTGTGAAGAAAACGAAATTCCTGCCATCATGAAGTTTAAATTTGACTTATTTTTATGTAGAATATTATAGATGTCTTTGCAGAGTTATTAAGTAATGACAGTATGTGTAATATTTGTAGCTATTTCATTGCAACCGTACACCATGATGCCATTAAGCATGTCCGGTTAGACGTCTGCACTGTTTACAGTTTTTTACTATTATGACACTGTGAATAAATCTTTTTGCCAGGTCAAACAGTATGCGTATTTTGAGACTTTTGATTCACATTGCCTCTGCCTACCAAAAGGAATATTATTTTCACTAATATAGGATGTGAGAATGTATATATCTCCCTCATTTGCTAATTTTTTCTCCCCCAGTTTTAATATATGAAAATATACCTTATTTGAGGTGTAGTGGTTTTTGTCCCCAGATTTTTGCTGGTCATTCGTAGTATTGGGGGTGGGGAGCAGGGATAAAATTATTAAGGCCCTCTGTCTTTTTTTTTCTATTAGGTTGTTTTTTTCTTAATTTGTATTTGTTGTAAATATGTTTTTTTCAGTTTCGTTATTTGCTGTTCAATTTCACATGCAGTTTTTGGGACATAGACAATTTTATCTTCACATATTCAGAACTATTTCTTTATGTTTCTGTCTTTGGTCTTAGAAATCAGATAAATACTTTTATATATTCCCTTGTACAGGCTTAATATTTCTTTTTAATGTTTAAATCACTGATTTATCTGGCATTTATCTTTTTTTTTTTTTTTTTTTTTTTTTTAACACTTACAGCACTTGGTCTTCCTAGGTGGTCTCCCATCCAAGTACTAACCAAGCCCGGCCCTTATTAGCTTCCAAGATCAGCTGTGATCGGGCACGTTGAGGGTGGCAAGGCTGTAGACTGGCATTTATCTTGATTACATGATAGAATCACATAGTGTTTCCTCTTATGTCTGGATTCTTTCATTTAACATGTCTGTACAGTTCATCAGTTTTGTGTGCATATTATTATTTTTCCTTGAGGTGGCGTTATGTCATTCTGTGACTGTCATGATTTTATTGCTGATAGACATTTTTTCAGCAGTTTTGACTTGTGCGTCGGGTCCCCAAGACCATCCCTGGGTTCAGTAATTCGCTAGGAGGACCCGCTGTGTTAACTCTCTTACACATGGCATTTATGAATCATGCTATCGTGGTCAGTCACGCGTCTCAGCCTTTTTGTCAGAGTCTGTAACCGGAAGCAGATTGCTGAATCTCACAGCATGCCTAAGTTCAACTCGGGTAGATAACACCAAGCCCTTTGTATGAGATTACACCCCACCAGCCGAGTTTGAGTTCCGTGTCTTCAACACCTTTGTATCAATTGTTGTGTTAATTTTAGCCATTATGGTGTACTGATGGCCTTTAGTAGTTTTATTTTATAATAGCCTTTGTAATAATCAGTGAGGTTGAGCACCTTTTCTTATATGTAGTAGGTGCTTCAATTATCTCTTTTGATAAGTGCGTATTCAAGGCTCTTGTTCATTTTCTGTTATCTTTTTCTTAGTGATTTGTAGGAGTTCTTTATATGATCTGGATACAAGCCATTCTCTCCCTGTGGCTGCATTTTGAATCTCTTAGTGATATCCTAAAAATCTGTATATTATTCTTAAGAATTTCTTATTTTTACATGACAAACGCACCCCCCACACACATACCTCCTGTGGTTAGTCATCTGTGCCTCATTTAAGAAGCCTTTTCCTGCCACAGGGCATAAATATGTTATCTTAACATCTAGAAGAAGCATCAGCAAACTAGTTTGCAGATCTACCCCATATCCTGTTTTTGTACTGCCTTAAAATAAGGTTTTTACATTTTAAAGGGCTCTGAAAAAAAAGATGGTGCTGAATATGCAACAGATACCATCTGTGACCATTGCCTTTTCTAGAGGATGTATCGATTCATCAGCCGGGAATTGATTTTTGTGCAGGAGTGAAAAGTGTATGGGTCATGTTTAATTTTTATTTCCCAAATGGAGGTGGAGTTATCCCAGTCCTGTTTATTGAATGACTGTCATTTCTTCTTACTCCTCCTCGCCATAAACGTCGTGCCCGTTCAGGGCATGGGGCTTTCTCTGGACTTGGTTCTTCATTGGATCACTTGCCTGCCCTTGCATTGTATCACGTTGCTTCGTTACCTAGTCTAGCTTTATGATAAATTTTAATATTCAGTGAACAAGCACCCCCGCCCCCCACCTAGTTTGCCTCAAGAACACCTTGGTTATTAGTGTCCTTTTGTGTTCCCATATAAATTTTAAAGGAAAAAATGTGAAAACTTTTTAAAAATTGACATCTTTCTAATATTGATTTTCTAACGCGTGAGATATGTATCTTCAGTTATTTACTTAGGTTTACTTTCAGTAATGTTTTATAGTTTTCTGTTTTTACAGATTATCTTTGGTTTGATTTTTTTGTCCTTTGCAATTTCATTTCAGTGAATATCTAAATGACTCAGACTTAAAACTTCAGAATAAAATATTTTATTGCTAAAATATTAACGATTCATTAATATCAGATAATCATTGTTCGGATTTCCAATTTCTTCATAAATATTTTTTCAGCCTGTTTGAATTAAGATCAAAATTAGGTTCACTCATTTACATTGGTTGATTTGTTTTTTTTAACTGTAATTCTCTCATTAGTTTTTTTCCCTTCGTGATTTATTCGTTGAAGGAAGTGGGTAACTGTGGGTTTTGCTCACCACGTACCCTGGTGGTGTTTAGTATGTTCTGTCCTCTGCATTTCCTGTAAATTGATAATCAGATCTAGAAGTTTGATCAGATTCAAGTTGGAGTTATTTTTGGTAAAGCTCTTTCAAAGGTGGTGGTATTTTCCTTTATCGGGATGTGCACGATGCCTAATTTCTCTCTTTGTAATATTTACAACCGTTGATGCTTAATAAGCTGTTAATTTATTAAAGGATATAAAATAGTGGTTTTATCTGATCCTTTCTTCATTAATTAGCTGTATATGCTTGTACTTGGTACAAATTTTAGTCTCTTTTAAGTTAATCGTATTTAAAATAATTCTGTTAGAGTAAATGCTTACATCTCATTGTTTCCTAGTTTATCTTGATGAAGGGGAACTAGCTAAACAGCTCCACCCCAAGGAGAATGATTTGGTGTTTTTGGTCTCTGGAACACTGAATGGAGAGGAGCGCGGCCTGGAGCGCGGCCTGGAGCATGGCCTTCTGCAGGAGCCGCACGAGCCTTACTGTGGTTACGTTCAGAAGTTTCGCCGCACTTCCGTCAGTAAGTAAATTTGGAGACATTGACAAGAAATCTGTCAGATAAAGCTCATTTTCAGCGTCCCTCTGACTGGCCTTCACCAGCCACGCAGGTGCTGTAGAGGTGGCTCCTGAACAGCACAGGTTTGAGCTGGGTGGGGCCACCTACACGTGGGTTTTTGTCAATAAATACTGGAAAAGTATTTTCTTTATGCTATCCTTAATAACATTTCTCTTTAGGTTAATTTATTGTAAGACTACAACATCTAATACATATAACAAAAGTGCGCGTTAATCGACTTTATGTTATTTGTAAGACTCCTGGTCCACAGTAGGCTACGAGCAGTTAAGTTTTCGGGAGTCAGCAGTTAAATGCAGATTTTCGACTGTGCAGTCGTACAAGTGTCAGCCATACTTTTGCCAGACATGAATTTGCTAGGTTGATTACTTGCCATTCAGAGTCCCTTTTTAAAATTTTTCTAGACTCATCTAGAAAGGCCCAGTATCCATTGCTCTAGACTTACAGTTTTAAAGCTTTCTGTTGTGACGTCCTCTGCTCTGGTATCTTCCTTCGTCTGTGATTGGTGTGTGTTGTAATGCAGACAGTCTGTAAGCCATCTGTTTGTTAGGTCTCAAATCACATTCCAACCTTAGCTTTGTGGCTCGTTACTAATGAGAAGACCAAACATGGAATTCATTTCGAGTCCACTTGAAGGCATCACTGTTTCCATCGTTCCCACCCATTGTGTCTCAGGGACTTCTCCCCCTAAGGTAGCTTAATGAAAATGATGTTAGCTTGACTTTAGTGAGCACCTGTCACGTGCCAGACAGTGTGCCTGTCCTTCCTGCTAACACTTATCCGCCCCAGAGCCCTGCAAAGCAGCAAGAATTACTTGTTTCCTGCTCATCAGGAAACCAGGGCTCAGGGATGTTCAGAGCACCGTGCCCAGGGCTGTCCCCATACTAAGTGGTAGGTCCTCTCGTTTGACGGTGAAGTCCGCCTCCTTTATCATATGCCAAGCTGCTTTTCTGACTTTGCCGCTTTCTTAGTCTCAGTTTTGTGACAAGAACGAGATTTCATTATTTCTTTGTCCTTTTGCATCATATTTTAAAAATAGCAACAAAGCTCCTTAGAGTTCAACCATCATTCTGCATTATAACTGGTGTGTCTTGTTTTAAGTGTGATCAGAGCTCACTTTGTGTAGAATGTACTTAGAAGAATAGTAACAAGGATATATAGCTTAACGTGTGCTTTGGACTCTTGCAAATGAAATCATTTACAAAATTTCTATTTCTAAGGTAGTCTTCTTCCCTGAGCTCCTCACGCATCCCACTGTCAACACCTCCACTTGGAAATCTGTCAGACATTTCAAACCCGACCCATAAAGAAACACTTGGCTTTCCTGCCTGACATCTGTTCTTCCTCCACTTTTCCCGTCTCAGTAAGTGGGGCCTCCATTCTTCCAGTCGCTCAGGCCAAAAATCCTCAGTCATCAGAATCCTTTCTTTCTCTCACACCCTACATCCAGTTCATCAGTAGATCCTATTGACCCTTCCTTTGCGACATATCCAAAATGCCGGCCCCACCTCTGCTGGGTCCTGGCCCATGCCGCCGTCAGCTCATACCTCGATTACTGCCATGGCCACCTAAGTGGTCCTTTTGCTTCTGTGCTTTCCCATTGCAGTTTATCTTGCATTCTGCGATGAAAGTGATTCTTTTAATGTGTAAGTTAGAGCATGTCACATCCCCGTGCAGGGCTGTCCTGTGGCTTTCCGCCTGAGTCAGTGTTCAGAGTCATCACTGTGGTTTGCAGGGCTCTTTAAAACATAACCCTGTTTCGCTCTCTGCACCTTCTGGCACACTTCTCCCAGCTTTTTCTTCTAGCCATACGAGCCGCCTCCGTGTTTGTAAAACACTCCAGCCATGTCTTTGCCTCATGGTCTTTGCACGTGCTGATTCTCTGCCTGTAACTGTCTTTTCCCAGATAAGGGCAGGCTTTTCACTTCTTTCAAGTCTGCTTTAGTATCATCTGGTCAGGAAGACCTTCCCTAACTCTCCCACCTGTGGTAAGAGCCCCCCACACTCCACGCCTGCCTCTGTTCTCTTCACAGCACTTACTCCCCAGCACATAACATGGGTGTTTGGCTGTCTGCCTCCCTCTTCCGAAAAATAAGCCTCTTGAGGACAGAAACATTGCCTGGGTCTTAGGAGGCATTCAGTAAATATTAATCGAATTATTTAAATAATATGCCATACAAAAAGAAGTTATAAAATGCTTAATTCAGAACAACCTTTTTAACTGGACCGAAACTGCTTTTTCTCTTTCTCGGTAACAGTGCGTAATGGGAAAGCTGAGTGTTGCCTTTCCATCCAGACTCAAGATAATGTGGCGGTCAACTTAAGTGAATTTGTGAAATGCATTGTAATCAGTTCTCTGGTGACTACACAAAGGAAGTTGAAAGCCATGTCTTTGTTGAGTGGTCGGAACCAACTGGCTAGAGCTATTCTGAATCCAAACCCCATGGACTTCTGCACAAAAGATTTACTGACGACGACATCTGAGAGAATTGTGAGTGATGGTTCCCTAACAGGGAAAGTAAGACCGTCTCATGTCGGGACGTTAAAGCACCACATTATGTGTATCTGCTACAGATTCCCATCTGTCTGTAACAACACGTGTGTGTGTGCGCTGGGATGCTGTGTAGTGCGTAGTTTTCTTTAATATTGCAGAGTGAGTATTAGATGGGTCAGCTGTCCTCAGGAGGAAGGGATGGCACGGAACTGAGAGTTTGCCTGAAGAGCAGCAGGGTTAGGTGAGCTTCCTACGGAAATGTTCGTTAGGCAGTCTAAACTCAGAAGGGGGAGAATTTGGTGGTATTGTCGCAGATCCGAAGATGAAGTTGTCGTATTGTGTGAACACACGTCTCACTGTGGGAGCTGCATATGAGTACCAGGAAATTAGTACAGAGGAAGGCAAAAGGAAAGAATATTTTTGAACCCCGGCTGGGTGCTAGGGCTTTGTGTGCGTTATCTCAATCAGTTCTTGTCCTTTAAGGAATCCCAGATTTAATGGATAACAAAGGCTGAGGCTAATAGAGGTTAAGGAGTTTGAGCGGCCTAGCTTGTGATTAAAACAGAGGTTTAAACTCAGATCTGACCCACAATCATGCTCTTTCCACTGTGTCACTCGTGTTAGGAAAGAAAGTCTTTTTTTTTTTTTTTTTTTACTAAGGTGAGAGTTGACTAGAATGGGAAGAACCGAAGAATAAATAGGAGGAAAGTATAGAACAGTTTATTGTCATCCTCTTTATAAGAATCACAAATAAAAATACAGTTGTAGTGTTTGTAGGTGGGCTGAAGCGACAGCCCATGAGTAGCTTGCCTTCCAGGAGTGCGCGTGGTTTCTAGATTAAAGGCCACTGTGGGGTCTCGCCTGGTCATAATGGGAAGAATAGCCCATTCTCCATGATGTTTTTTATATAGACTCTCTACTTAAAAGATTTCAATGAAGACCAAAAGAAAGCCATAGAAACCGCATATGCCATGGTGAAACACTCCCCATCTGTCGCCAAGATCTGTCTGATTCATGGACCACCTGGAACAGGAAAATCAAAAACCATTGTCGGCCTGCTGTACCGCCTGCTGACGGAGGTAGAGTGTGTGAGGGTGTCGGCTGCTCACTGAGGGCCTCGTTTACGTGAGTTAACTCACCCGTAAATAAGGACTAAGGTGCCTTTCCCTTCGCCTCTGTGCGTCTCTGTGATGCTGTGCAGAACTCGATCAGAGAAGCGGGTAGCAGAGTGAGAGGAGGGTACGAGAGGTCAGACGAGCAGGGAGCGAGCCCTGGGGCCCGGAGAGGCGGTCCTCTGGCTGTGTTCCAGGCCACAACTAGGACCAGGGCCCATCCGGAATGACTTCCTGGGCTCATTGTGGCCGAGTTGAGTGCTGAGTGAAATCAGCGGGTAGTGAGGTGAGGCTCAAAGAAGTTGCGATAAGGTTTAGTGTCAACCTAAGACGTAGACGCTTAATTATTTTTAACTCTTCATAAGGGGAACTAGCACACATGACATGGAAGTAGAGGAGAACTATAGAACTTCACAATAGAGCTCATCGGTATTTTTATTTTGTTCGGGGTGTGTGTCTCCAATTGCAGAACCAGAGGAGGGGGCATCCCGATGAAAACTCCAACGCCAAGATCAAGCAGAACCGCGTCCTGGTGTGTGCGCCTTCCAACGCGGCCGTCGACGAGCTCATGAAGAAAATCATCCTTGAATTCAAAGAGAAATGTAAAGACAAGAAGAATCCTTTGGGTATGATACTTACGTGGGCTTTTAATTTGTTTTTGTTTTGTTTTCAGTGTTGAGCGTGGGCAGCTTCAGACAGCAGAGAGCAGGCCAGTTGTGATAACTTCTGCATGGGCCGTGGTCGTGTGTACCTCAAGGTGGTTTTAGCAGATGTTACTGAGTTCGGTCTGTCAGGCCTCCTGCTGGGGACTGAGGTTCAACAGTGGAAACTTCCAAAGACTGTCAGATATAGAAGCGGAGGTTTCAGGGGACAGTTAGCGCGCAGAGCCGTGTGGTCTGCAGTAGGAGTGAGATGTGGGTGCTGTCAGACGCCTTAGCGCAGCCTCGATTCGGCCCTGTGAGGCTCAGGGAAGGCGTTTAGGGGAACAGCATCTAAGATGAAACCCAAAGAGTAATCAGGAGGTAGCCACGGGAAGGTGACGGCGGGAGGGGACTCCAGCAGAAGGGGCCAGAGGCAGGTTCGGTACAGCTGGACTGCGATGAGCTCCACCAAGGCAGGGTGTTCGATTCCTCTGCTGTAGGGTCCCAGGGCCTAGCATGGCACCCGCTCTCAGCTGGGGCCTGGTGACTGTGCTGTGTCACCCTGTACACCACTGAGGGAGATGTCACTGTCTGAGTTCAGTATACACTTTATATCAGGTTAAAGAAGTTCTCATTAGAGTTTGTATCATGAATGGTTGTTGAATTTTATTGCATGCGTTTTTGGTGTTTTTGCATTCATTGAATTGATACTGAAGCTTTAATCAGTTAATATGGTAAATTACAATGTTTTTCTAATATTAAAATATCTTCAATTCCTAGAATAAAGCCAATTCAGTGATGTATTACTATTTTTTAACACATTGCTGGATTGCTAATGTTTTATTTAGGATTTTTAAAATTACCATTCGTAAACGAGGCTAGCCTGTCATTTTTCTTTGTCATATTCTTGTCTAGTTTTAATATTGAAGCTAACAAATTGTAAAAATGTAGTTGGGGAAAAATTTTCTGTTTATCCTTTGGGATGTTTTGTATAAGACACATTAGTTCTTCCTTAAAGATTAATTTGGTTGGTTGGTTAGTTTTTTTGTCTTTTTGACAGACGGGTAAGGTATTATCTACTGTATAAATATCTTTAATCGTTAAGAGTCTATTCAGATATTTTAGATTTGAGTGAGTTTTGCTAATTCACTTTTCAAGAAAAATTTCACTTACGTTTTCACATATGTTGGCATAAAGTTGTTCATTGTATTCTGATTTTTAAAATCTCAGCTGTCTTTCTGAGGGTCACCTTTGTCATTCCCTGTGTTACACATTCAGTCTCTAAATTTACATGTGGCACAGGCCTGCGATTGGTGAGTCTCAGAGGAGAACGCTTCCCGAGCTAAGCCCAGGCCAAGATGGAGTCACTCCTCCATTCCACCACCCCTTTCAGGCCTTTTTGCTTTCTGGTGGGCGTTAAAGCCCAAACCCCCATCATGAAGTGTCTTTATCTCGATTGCAATGGTACTTTTGCCATTGTAGACATTCATCAAACTCTGTAGAACTAAAGATTTTAAATTCTCTGCATTTCATTGAAAGTAAATTTAAAAAACACCTGAGCGCTGAGACAGTGACCAGCCCTGACCCCTCACCCTGTCCCTCGGGGAAGCCACAGCCTCTCAGGGCTTTAAACTCTGGTTTTCAGCTTTCTCTTCATTGTTGGCACCTGGGAATTTCTCTTACATTCTTATGAACTCATCCTGCAATTTAAAGCATGTTGGTTATAATTTTTGGAGCATTTCTCGGTGTTTATAGTGGGCAAGGTTCCAGGTAGTCTCATCTACCTTTCTGGTGGAAAGATAAGTAATGTAACAGTTTTGAAACCTCCAGGTAAATGTTGGCCAGAGAAGATGGCTTCAAATTTCAAAGAATGAGCTAAACTGGGAACAAAAATATGTTATAGACAACTGTTGTATAAGTCATTCACTCCTTCATCCAACATGTGTTTGTGGTACTTATGCGCCACCACTGTTCTAGGCAGTGACCAAAAATCCCTGTTCTTCTGGGTCTTACATTCAGTGGAAGGAGATAGTGAACAGATAAGTCTGTGATGTGTCAGATCGGGATGAGTGTTGATAAACTTCGTGATTGCTCTAATTAGCTCAATAATGCAGTGGGGGATTTTTAGATGACGTAACATCTAGAATGTGGTAACCTAAAATTAAAACGTGGTTAATAAACAATCCAATTAAATGATGCTTACAGTTTTTGGAATGATCATACTCCAGAATTTCTAGAGTAGCAGTGTGATACAGAGCAGAGTTTCAAAAATTTTGTTCTTAGTATTCTGCAGAAAAGGATTAATGGTCAAATAAGATTCTGTTTTAGAAATTCAAATATGTATTAATATATGTAAGCCTTTATAAATCTTTGAAATATCCTAGGGTTAAGAAATCTTTTATTTTAACTCTCCATTTCCCAAATAGACTTTACCATGGGATGTTGTACAAAACATAATTTGAGAAACCGGGTAATAGAATGTCCACTCTGCCACATACTGTTTAGACAGCACGGGGCCCCGGCTTCTGTCAGGTGGGGGTGGTAAGTGCTCACGTCACAGGGGTGTTAGGAATCCTGAGTCCCTAAGGCAGCGCGTCTGATGCGGTGGGCGGTTCCAGGTCTCCTGCCGACCGGTACGTGCTGGGCCCCTCGCTGCCGTGCACGTGTTTGCTGAGGAGGAGGAATTGTGCAGAGACATCGCAGTGTCCTTGATCTCTAAGTGTGAATTTTTTTTTATCAACAGGAAACTGTGGAGATATAAACTTAGTACGTCTGGGTCCAGAAAAGTCGATTAATAATGAGGTCCTGAAATTCAGCTTGGACAGCCAAGTTAACCACAGAATGAGTGAGTGCTGACGGAGGTGCCCTCCTCGCGTTAGTTCCGTTTGCTTTTGGGTGGTAGAAAATGGCTCGACGCTAGAGGCAGTCTAGCTTCGCGAACTGGTTTTCCTTCTCATCATGTGTGCGTCTGTGTTATAATCCTGTATAATTATTCAGCTTTTTTTTTTTTTTTTTTTTTTTAGAAAAAGACTTACCTTCTTATGTCCAGGAGATGCACAGAAGAAAGGAATATCTGGATCATCAACTCGATGACCTTTCCCGCCAGCGTGCTTTATGCCGAGGCGGGAGGGAAATACAGGTATCTAAGTATTTCTCGATTCGCATTTTTTGATAAATCCTAGGCACACAAACTAATCGAGTATTCGATGCCATTTTTCCATTGTGGAATAGCATAACTTGTGTATAAAAACGTATACAGAAGCTATATGCCTTACATCAGGGGCTAACAAACTTTTCGAAAAGGACAAGGCTCTGCACGTCTCCGTTTCAAGTGCTCAGCTC
The DNA here is from genome assembly GCA_028627145.1 of Eidolon dupreanum. Taxonomy (NCBI): domain Eukaryota; kingdom Metazoa; phylum Chordata; class Mammalia; order Chiroptera; family Pteropodidae; genus Eidolon; species Eidolon dupreanum. Next base: position 159,671,006 of record CM053509.1, on the reverse strand, counting down.
TGCCGCTGCGGCGCAGAAGCAGCAGTGGACACGTGTAAATGGGATGCGGCTGTGCCAGCGAGGCCGTTTGTGAAAGTAGACGGGGAGATGTCGTTGGCCCGCAGACTATGGTTGGCTGGTGCCTACCTTATGGTAAAGTTATATTGAATGCGTCCAGTGTCTTGGTTACATGTTAAACCCAGTTCAAGTGGAATTAGAGAGAATTCACTGGCTCACAGCCATTTCTTCTCCAGGAGAAGACGAGTGCCGGAGTCTCTAGGCTCCACCATCCCAGCTCAGAAAACCCACAGGTGGAGAAGGTCTTTCCCATTGTCTGAGCATCAGTGCCAAGAAAAGACTCTGCTTAGTCCCTGTGTTTAAGGAAATCGGTGCCACACTCGACCAGGCCTGTTAACGTGCCTTTAACTGGCCAGAGGAATGGTTGGGTGTGACTGGCAACCTCATTTGAACCACCTAGAAATTGGTGAAGGGTTGGAATGCTCAGCAAACAAATAGCGTATGTTATATACACTGGGCATAACAATCTGACGTAGTGCTAAGGATTTATCAAATTGACACTAAGTGGAGCACAGGGTGCTAGATGGTGGGGTACTGGGTGGTGAGCCACTTTGAACAACGGACCTCACAAGAGACATTAACATGGAGAAATGGATTACTCATAGGTCCTGGAGGAAGTCCGTGGCACGCCGCGAAGGGCCACATGGGGAGGTCAGTGCAGACAGAGAGGCAGGACATGGGGCGCACGCGCCTTTATTAGAGTCTGTGGGGTTCCCGGGCTAGTGCCGGATTGGCCAGCTGAAACCAGAAGACATTATGTGAGGGGCACATGAGCGGAAGGCACTAGGAGACAGGGCAGACTGCTGATCACTAGGGCTTTGTGGGCTGCTGCCTGGGGCGTGCGCATGCATGAAGGCGCTAGTAAGTTTGAGGTCTCTGCAGGCCGCGTGGCCAAAGTGGCTGCAGACGCAGCAGCACCAGGGAGTAGCTGAGCTAAACTCTGGACGCAGCGATGCAGGAAGAGTGGGGACTTCACTAGGAAGAATATGGTTTTCATTGGTAAAATAGAGGCTCACCCTTTTGAACTGTGAAGCAGTCCAGTGGGAAAGCATTTTAAAATGCTTAGTTGAATTTTAATGATCGCATTCTAATTTTTTCCAGAAACAAGAACTAGACGAAAAAATTGCCAGAGTTTCAAAAGAAAGGCAGGAACTTGCTTCTAAAATTAAAGAGGTGAGTAGTTGTAGTTAGCCTATAGCATTATTCTGGTTTTTCTTTTTTCTTTTGTTAATTATGAAATAGTTCAGACAACCCTGTGGGCTTTTATCAATTACATTAAAAATTTTTTGTCATGAAAAATTTCAAACAAATACAAAAGTGGAGAAAGTGGTGAAATTACATGTACATTTACTTTTTTTTTTTTAGTCTAATGCATTCTTATCACCACCTGAGATTTCTAAGATAAAATACCTTTTCTTTTTCTAGGTCTGGGTAAGCATTAAATCTCTTAAGGTGTTCTCCCCTCCTCTCTCTCCCCTCCCCAAACTGCAGAATCAGCTATAATTGTTGTCAGTTAAACAATAAATAAAAATAGGTTTGTGGCTGTTTTCCCTATTAAAAAGAAAGTCACATGCATCAAAATTGAAGTAGAGTGACAGTCACAACTCTGTTGGACTTGTTTAAATAATACAGTATTTCATTCGGGTCAGGGAGAGACGGTAATATCAACTGGTAATTATTAGTATTTTTGGTGAGACCTTTCTTTTGAAGGTATTATCAACTTTATGTGGCTAAATAAATAGTTGATTTTGATGCATATTTCCATTAGCAGTTTATTTAAATTAAAAATTATATGGAAAGGTTTTCATTAAAATTTTAAACAGAGCCCAAAATTAATCTTCCCAAATTTAACGTTGACAGGTCTTATGGGTTTTGCTGCCTGTCAGGTTCTGTGGGCTGTTGAATCTGCTGCACTTGGCAGCTTTACTCCCGGGTGGTTGGAAGGAGACGTAGGTGACAGTACTTCAGACACGTGAGCACTGCAGGGCCACAGTTGCTGCCCACTTCCTGAAGCTCACATACCTCCCTGGTTGAATATACCACATGCAGAGATGAGTCACTGCTGTTTTGCAGGAGCAGAAACAAGCTACCCGGCTCTCTGGAAAGAATCCACTAGCTTATCAATTTGAGCACTGAGGTCATTCACACTGCCTGGTTCTACCACACAGTACACATGTAGTTTTGATCCAACGTTGGGAATCCACGTGTGCAGAGGGCCGACTTAAGTTATACGAGGGTTTCCACTGGCGTGGGTGGTCGGCGCCTGGCTCCCCGAGGTGTTCCAGGGGTTCACTGTACATTTCACTATAGACATGCAGACTAGGGTTTTTCTCCCTGTGGAAGTAGGGTGCTCATCAGTTTTATAGGCGTTGTTGGTACTATCCTTTAAATAGGGAATAATACTAAATAGTTAAAAATTAACAGGAAAACAAGCTTAGTTCTGACCTAGGTTTTACTCAAATAATTGCTTTGCAACTCAGTAGAATGATTTAATCTCTACACATTCTGATGCCTGCTGACATACACCTGGCTATAAGAACTGTAATCTACTTTGACTATATCAGACCCTGAATAAGTTTTTCTTAAGTGTGCTTAAATCATATTCTAAGCTTAGACCGTACTGCAAAGCAGTGTTCTGGTGGCTTCTGATGACCTTGACTGTTTCTGCTGCTGTTTAGATTTGGGGTTCTCCCTTCATATTTACTAAATATTATTCTGTAGCATAATAACGGGTGGTTGCTTTATAGTAAAAATAGGTCCATCGTAGTTGAGAATTTATGTACAACTGAATGTTGAATGTTTGTTGCCTTAGGTTCAAGGCCGCCCACAGAAAACACAGAGCAATGTCATCCTGGAGTCCCACATCATCTGCTGCACGCTGAGCACGAGTGGCGGTTTATTGCTCGAGTCCGCTTTTCGGGGACAGGGAGGGGTCCCCTTCAGTTGCGTCATTGTCGATGAGGTCAGTGAGCCCTTGCGCATACAGCTTTGACCAGTGCTCTGAGGAGTGAGTCTCGGATGAGCAGCGGCTGCTGAGATGTTGACAAAATGGTCTTTTGCATCTAATTTTTACCTGCCATTAATGTGTGTTGCCTTATGTTGAAATATAACTTTGGTCAGCTCTGACCTACAGTTTTTTCAGCCTACATCCTTTATTTCTAGTTCATTCGTTGAGCAAACATTAGGTACCTGCTGTTTGCTAGAATGTAGAGCCAGAGATGGAAAATGAGGTAGAAAATTGACCCAGGAGGTCCAGGATCTAGTAGTCACCAAAATGAAAGAGTACAAAAAGTGGGAGTGATGAAATAATTGAAGAAAATTTAATTATTGAATTATTCGAATCATTGAATCGAAGAGATGCTTGAGTCTTACAGTTGAAAGGCCTGCCAGGGAGCAAGGAAGGAGGAAAGGGGTGGGGTAGGGACACACAGACCCACAGTTCCCTCAGGCACAAACCCTGGACATGACGTGGCTTTCTAATTGTGGCTGGTTCCCAAGTGTCAGTGGCACTTCAGCGGTGGCTGACTTCAAAATACACATGTGAATTTTTTTAATAGAGTGTTTTCGTTTTTGTTGGTTAGTTCATCTTTCTAACTAAAGAAATTCCTTTTTATTTTTGATATTCGGTGCAGAAGGAGAAAGCGTGGTACTTTTGTGAATGGTTAGAACGTTTGAGAATTAGACCATACGCGGATAAATGAGGAGGAGAGAGAACTGAGACACTCTCTCCGTCTGTCCTTCCTTCCCCAGGCCGGGCAGTCTTGCGAGGTGGAAACCCTCACCCCGCTCATCCATCGCTGCAACAAGCTTATCCTCGTGGGGGATCCCAAGCAGCTCCCTCCCACCGTCATCTCTATGGTGAGGCTTTTTATACTCTCATTTCTTTCAAGCGGTGGAAGGGGCTTGGGGAGTTTTTGAGGGGATCTTTCTTGGTTCGTTATCCCTTATTTGCAGGGAAAAGTGGGGAAGGCTGAGAAAAGAGAACCGCTGTTTGAGACATAGTCAAAGTCTCTGAAAACGTCCCTTTGTTCATAATTGTGCTCATGTATGTGCGTGACAGGAGCCATGTAAGAAGAGACCAGAGGACTAGAAAGACCCCGTTCCATGTGCACTGGGCTTTTTTCTTTGGGAACGGCAGTGTGCAGCTCTTTGAAAGGCTGTATGTAATTCATTTTAATAATGTAAACACCACAACAATACTAAAAGAACTTTAAAAGCAAGGAAAAGCATCTCCACCTACTGATTTATATTTAAATATATGCAAACTTGAAAACATTATAAAGAGAAATTATTTTTAGAGTACATTTCCACTTTTAGAATTCTTTATCCTGTAGTGCAAGAAAATGTCTGTGGCCCTCACATCCTCAGATAGCGAAGGTGGGTGACAGGACGGGAGTGGGACTGTGAGCTGCGCCTATGTGGGAAGGTCACCTGCACTGTGTGATCCACTCTGCTAGGTTTTTTGGTCCCTGAAGATGGCTCCTAGATACACATACTAGATTCCAGATTTAGTGCAGGGGTCCCCAACCCCTAGGCCATGGACCAGTTCTGCTCCGTGGCCTGTTAGGAACCAGACTGCACAACAGGAGGTGAGCGGCGGGGGAGTGAGCGAAGCTTCATCTTTATCTGCAGCCGCTCCCCAGCACCAACATCACCGCCTCAGCTCCGCCTCAGATCCTCAGGCGTTAGATAGGAGCACCGGTCTCTGGTGCCAAAAGCATTGAGGACCGCTGGTTTATGTTGGGTAATCTGTGTAGGTCTTGACCATGGTCTTGGTGAAATTTAATTAACTTTGGATATTTTACTCACCTATAACTTATACATATATAGAGTAGCAGCTGCATGACTGATGCCATAGAACAGATTGTTTTCAAAGCATTTCTTCTGTTCAGTTAAGGAATGAGTACATGTGGATTTTGTCGTCCTCATTGTTTTTTGATGTTGCGGTCACTCTAAATGGTAGCACAGTTCTTTGACGTCTGAGCACATGTGCATGGTTGTGTTTGGGGTGGCCTGGAAGCTCACTGTCTCTGAGTAAAAGCCTGTGTCAATAGGAAAGCTGCCACAGGTGACTCTCTTCGTGGAGGACAACGAAGAGCCAGCTCTGTTTGCATTTCTATAAATGATACAGTTTCTGAATATGCTGAAGGAACTTCTTGAAGGGCTGCTGCACGCAGCGAAAATGAATTATCGCTGGGCCTCACCTTGACTGTCTTCGTTGGTGATTGATTAAAAACAACAAAGATAAGAAGAATTCATTTGGGCTTTTTTTGTAATTGGAAAATAATACAGGTTTATTGAAAATTCAGAAAATAATTACAAAGTTAATTTTCTCAATATGCCGTTCTAGTGACCCCTTTCAAGGGGTAATTACTGTGAACGGTTCAGTGAGTAGTTTAACAAACCTTGCCAGGCATGTGTGTGTTCATTTCTTTACCTTTTTCAGTCTGTATTGAGTGCCAGCTTAATTCAGGTACTGTTTTAGGTTCTGAGGTTATGACAGTGCAGAAAACAGACAAAAGCCCCTGCCCTCCATGGAACGTGGAGCTTATGTTCTAGTGGGCAATGCAGTAACTAAGTTACTGAGATACGTGCATCAGGTGGTCGTGAGTCTGCATGCGCGTGTGCACACGTAGCCGTGGCTTTGTGTAAAGGTGGCAGCGTCATGCAGGGCCAGTCGACTTTTTTCCAGTCAGTACGTAGGTCAGGTATATCTTTCCATGTCGGAACATATACGCCTACCTCATTTTGTAGGATGAACTCCATTTTTTTTCCTGGAAGTAGATGTGTTGCCTCCTGTAAGTTGTTTCTCTCAGAAGATTAAAAAATGAGGTATTTTGGCTAACTTGAATAGATAAAATCTTGGGGATGTAAATGAAATTGTCAAGTGTCTACTAATATTTTCTTTAGTTATGCAAACCTTTTTAAAGTCCCATATCTGAATAATATTTAAGAAGTAATACCTTTTCTCTGGCTCTCACGGTTTGTGAAACAGGTGTATTCAGACTTCGCCCTTGTGTTTAACTTCACTCATGAAGAATCCATCATCTCATTGTGTTTGTCAGTGCACATTTTTGCTTCTAGGTTATTTTATATAATGCTTTTTGAATTTTGGTGTGATGCCGACATCGAAAAGTATATCCCAAGGCACAAGCATGACGACGTTAGGACAGTTTTCTTCATTTGTCAGTTAAGTGACTGTTTCTCACAGCAGGTTGTAATCCGTTCTTTGGTTTATGCATCAACTTAGTTGTTGTCAGTTTCCTCCACCGGACTGTAAGTTCTGAGAGGCTCGATCTTCCTCACGGTAGCGGTCTCAGGACCCCAAAGTTTAGATGCTCAGTGTCTGTTGGAGGGATGGATGAAGAGTTGGGCTTTTAAAGGGCTCGTTTACAGTGACAGTGAATGTTTCTGTTGGTTGAGAGCGTACCCCAGAAATAGTCTATGTCATGTGTCCCTGCCTCTTTCATCACTGAGTCAAGCGACCTGTGTTAGCATCAGTGTGGCTTCCGTTGTGGTCCTTCACAAGGTCCCATCTCTTCCTGAGCAGTGTGTGGGTTTCCCAGACCTGGAGGAGATACCTCCACCATCATGGTCACACTGCCTGGCTTTTCAGGGGCAGAATCCCCGCTCTCTCAGGGTCTCTGCTTGTTGGTGGCGGCACCTAAGCTTCGCCACGTGCTTATGAAAGTCAGCAGCTGTTGTTGTCACGTGGGAGAGTGCAGACAAATGCTTAGAGGTTACGGCTTTGTCTGCCCTACCAGAAGGCCCAGGAGTATGGCTACGAGCAGTCGATGATGGCCCGCTTCTACAAACTGCTGGAGGAGAACGTGGAGCACAACGTGGTGGGCAGGCTGCCCGTGCTGCAGCTCACCGTCCAGTACCGCATGCACCCAGACATCTGCCTCTTCCCGTCCAATTACATCTACAGCAGGAGCCTGAAGACTAACAGGTGGGTCCCGCCCTGCTCGTTGATGCTCAAAGCCTTGTTGCTCACGGCAGATGAGGCTAAGGGGAAAAGGGGGTGGGGGCGGGAGACCGCCCGCATCTGTACTACTCAGATAATCACTGGTACCATGTGGGAATGTGTCCTTCCAGCCCTGTACCACGTGTATAATGTTTTACTTTTTTTTTTTTTTTTATTAAAAAAGGATCATACCTTACTTTACATAGTATTCTATGGCTTACTTTTCTCATTTCCTCTACTGTGAGGAGCTTTCCAGTCATAATTGTTTTAATTACATAGATCATTCCCCGTAGCACTAGAATAGAAATAAAAATCATTTCGAACCTTTCACTAAAGCACATTTCAGGAGAAGGTCCTTCTTGTCCCCGTACTTTCCCCAGTTCCCTCTCCTACAAAAAAAAAAAATGGTCACAATAATTTAAAAAACGTTTCTCCTCACTTGACTCGTATTCTGAATGGCGATGGCGGCTGCTGCTTTGTAGGCAGACGGAGACCATCCGGTGCTCGTCGGACTGGCCGTTCCAACCCTACCTGGTGTTCGACGTCGGAGATGGCGCAGAGAGACGGGACAACGAGTACGTTCTCCCCTTCCGTACCCAGCGAGGGGCCCAGAAGTGTTAGATGAGTTTTGTTCGCATTTATGTTCAAAACACCTTTCCACACACAGTTCTCTGCTCAGGCCAGGCGCAGTCATTGGATTCAGCTGGGTTGATATCTTCCTTGATCGTACATCAGGGACATTTTTCTCTGTGTGTTTCGGTCTCTTCTTCGTCTGTGTGTGAGGGGCTCGTACTACCTCACAGTTGGCAGGCACTTGAGTAGGTAACTGCCGAGATCATAGCCGTGAGGAGGACGCTCGGTGGCCGTGCGAGGTCGCTGTGCTCTGACGGGAGGCAGACATCGACCAAGTAGACACTCGGGTCAGGTTCAGTGTCATGAAGGCTGAGTATGGGTTTAGCTGCATTAAGGTGTGCGGCAGAGGCGGACGGTCCTTGACGTGTGTTGCATTGTTCAGGCGGCCCATGAATGGCAGCACGGGATAGCTGCTTGCTGGTTAGGAAACAACAAGGATCCAGAGCTGCTGGGAGAGGAGGGCGTCTCGAGGAGGCCTTTGTTAGCGCAGGTACAGACACCACCTGTGTGTCGTGAAGTTCAAGGAGATGCAAACTCCACCTGTGTCGTGATGGCTGCAGAGCAGATCGCGTCCTCGGTGAGAGTCAGACATCGGCCAGTAGAGGTGGAGAAGGTAGCAACACAGAGAAGCAGCCAGCCGGGGTCTGCGAAGCAGAGGGGTGGGTTGGCGGGGATGGAGCAGAGGCTGAGAGTTGAGCCCCATAAGCATGATGGGCGTGGAAGGTCACAGAGGGACGTTGACCTGAGAGGGGACCAAGCAAAGTAAAGATTTCAAGGACAGAAGAGGTGGCGAGCTGTGGTAATGTTTGAAGTTACAGCAGTGGGTATTTAAGGCTCGTGACCTCAGGAGTAAAGGCGCAGGTGCAGCGCACCCGTGTCCCTGCAGGCCGCATCTGGCGTGACGAGGGCACACGTGCAGTTTGGGAGACGTGTCGGGATGAAGGAGGCGGCCAGCGAGGACCTGGCCTGCTGTGGGCCCCATGTGGCTCATTCCAGGGGCTCTCACTGTGTTCATTTGTGCAGGCGGCGTCCACTTGGTCATGTGGGGCGTGACCTGCGGGGCCGGCGGTGGGCAATTAGGGAAGGTGACATCTAAAGCCTTTTCTCAGGCTCTGGAAGGTAGCAGGTCTTTAATGGTAGCTATTTATGACATCTTCATCTTTTTCCTTCCGTTCTGACTGTTGCTGTCCCCATGTTAACAGATGTTTAAGAAATTGGTGCCTAAATTTCAGTTGACTCCACACTTGTTTCTCCCTTACGACCTCACGTTCCGGCAGGGAGTGAGTGATTTTTCTGTTTTTGTGCACGTGTGGTGTCAGCGGTCACTGCGCCAGCCTCCCCCAGCCACTGCTGCCCGACCAGCCTGCTGTTTACTGTGGTGGAAAGCAAAGTGGGGCTTAAGGTAGCACTTGGACTGCTCTTAGTTATGACGTGTGCATTTTTTTTTTCCATCTTATTTAGCTCGTATGTAAACGTTCAAGAAATAAAACTGGTAATGGAAATAATTAAACTTATTAAAGACAAAAAAAGAGATGTCTCTTTCCGAAACATCGGCATCATAACTCATTACAAGGCTCAGAAGATGATGATTCAGAAGGAGTTGGACAAAGAATTTGATGGAAAAGGGTGAGGCATCTATATTTTTACAGATATTTCCAGCTTTTTGGATGAAGGAAAGAGAAGAAAGGGAGATAGAGTCTCGCTGTGAAGCCTGTTTTCTCTTTCCTCTGCCCCCTCTCGCAGGGGGTGCTGTTAGACCGCAGTGGCTAGCCGGCGTCCGCAGGCCTGTAGACAGCTGTCCCTCCAGCCGCAATGTCAGCACCGTCAGACTTGACAGTGGGATTGACCGAGACCCACCCCCAAGGCCTTTGCCTTTAGTTCCGTGACTTGTTGATCCGAATTCTAATTCTAGCGGCTCATGAAGTCCCTTTTCACTTAAATTACTTATCCCTTTTAGTGTCTTCATGTATAGGGTGAAGGTCACATTTTTGTCTTCTTTGTACCTCAGCAGCAAAACTGAAGTTTAGATTTTAGAAATCTAAGGTTTCTTAACCTAGAAACACAAACTACTAAAATTTACTCTAGAAAAAAATAGGAAATTTGAACCGACCTACAGAAAGTAGAGGTGGAGCCAGTAATCGAACACTTCCCAACAAAGAACTCAGGACCAGGTTTTGTAAATGGATAAATGAATTTTGGTATACCTGTGCAATCAAATAGTCATAAAAGGCATGAGGCACTGACACACGCTGTGACATGGATGAACCTTGAAAACATTATGCTCAGCGGGAGAAGCCAGACATAATGATTCTATTTACACGAAATGTCCTGCATAGAAAGTAGATCATTAGTTGCCAGGGTCTGGAGAGAGGGGGAAATCGAGACTGAGGGCTGGTAGGGCTTCTCCTTTGGGTGACAGAGATGTCGACATGAGAGAGTGGTGAGGGTCGCCCAGCACAGGGAATGGATGAGAAGCCACTGAACGGTGTACTTTGACATGATGGGTCTGTGTTAGGCGCATTATATTTCAGTAAATAAAGATACAGTGAAAATTTTCTGAAAAATACTATGTACATATATTCAATACTTACCTTTTCCAGTAAATATGTTTCTCTCTCGTAAATAGGCCTGCAGAAGTAGATACTGTGGATGCCTTCCAGGGTCGTCAGAAAGATTGCGTCATTGTTACATGTGTCAGAGCGAATGCCATGCAAGGCTCAATCGGGTGAGTAACTGTCATTGATTTTTTTAAGTTGTGAAATTGATCCACTCTTGGGTCTGCTTCTCTTGCTACCTTATATATTAATCCGTGTCACAGTGTGAACCTGTTCTTTTATTAAATAAGTGAAATAAATCATTGAATCAGGCATATTTTGCAGGGACGTGTTATTCTCCCGTGGGATGTGGTTTACGTGTTTTTCCTCCTCTCTCTCTGTTTCCTGCTTTGCCTAACTTTGTTAACCCTAACTACTGTCAGTTTACTTGCCGCGGATGCTAAGGACGTGTAGTGGGTGACAGGAAACTCCCGAGTCTCTGGGGCCCTGAGATTTTCTTCTCATGAGTAACGGGTGGAATTTGTAGATTGTAAATAGGTTTAATTGTTCTTAAAATAATAATTTAAGTTATCTCTGCGCCCCTAGAGATAGTCTGCATATGCAAATGGAGGCCAGTTTTCTCAAGACCATTTTGCAAATAGTCCATTCTTTTCCAGCTAATTTGAAATTTCTGCTTATCATACATACACCAGTTGTTACTTCTGAGCTTTTTTCTGATCCACTGTTCTGTTTGATGTTTATGTATTTCCGTACTAAGTTCCACAATATTTTAATAATCTCAAATATATTTAAATTTAAGACAATAATATAGTATATTCTTAGGATGTCTTTAAGACTTAGAAATCACACTGTTAAAATTTCTAGTATCTCATTCAGGTCAAGATAGGAAACTGACAGACAGACGCATTCCTCTGATGGTAATGATGCCCTCAAAGCTACGGGACTTGAAAGCACCGGGTGCTTTGATCACTGTTTAATGTGGAGTTGCGTCTGGGCCAGGGACCTTGTGCTGTGAAAGGAGGGGAAAGCTCTGCGACTTTAAGGAAGGAGGAGGAGCCTGAGAAAAACACTAGAATGCTGCCTGCGTCTCACCCACACCGGTGCGCCAAGCCATACTGTAGAGAGAAGTAACTCTTCTTTTTTCTTTTTTATTGCCTAGATTTCTGGCAAGTTTGCAGAGATTGAACGTCACCATTACACGAGCCAAGTACAGCCTCTTCATCCTCGGACACTTGAGGACCCTGATGGTAGGTGCATTTTTGGGAACCAGAGAACTCAAGTTTGCTCATCGTTCCTGGTATGGGTTGAGGTTTAGTGTTTATTCTCCATGAAAATGGAAATGGTTTCAGGGGCACATTAAGTAATGCGCCTCTTCCCCCAGTTGCGTGTCCTCCAGCGACTTCTTCCTGGAGCTTTTACACCTGGAAGCCTCTCACCTTTTCTCAGCCCGGGCCCACAATGTGCTCTTGGGTCACCTTTTTAAAAAAAAGTCCACATCGTAGGATCGCTAACACGATACGTGAGTCCATGCGTGTAAAAGGCCGGAAGAGGCACTCAGCAAGCACGAGTGTTTGCGGCTGCTCTTGGCCCAGCTTAATGCCAGAGAGGGGGACCTCACAAGAGTTATTGGATCTTTTTTTCCATTTTGGCACTTAGAGCAATACTGCTAGCTCTGTGTCACTTGAAAAGTGAGCGATATCAGAGTACAGGTAGGTGCCTCTAGAAGAGGTGGCAGGTATACCTCTTTGGTAGACAGATAGTACAGCTTAATCTGGTGGTATTACAGCTAGATAAACCATATATTTGCTACCTGTCTCCTTAGGGTCAATAACTTCAGTTTTTCTCATTTGTAAATTTAACAGTCATTGGTTGGTTTACCGGACAGAAGCCAACTCAGTAGACTTCTCCTCTTTTGGTTAATGCCACCAGGGGGCGGTCAAGTACAGCCTTTCATTCAACTCTCAGATCTGTGGCCTTCAACTTTTGTGTGCCTCCTTGAGAATTTTTAAAAGCTGTGTACCCCCGTTTTTAAGTATCGCTAGTGACTGTGTTTCTATTAGGTTATAAATGTTGATATTTTAAAGCTTTTAAAAGCAAATCTAAGCAAAAAAAAAAAAAGTAAAAATAAAAAGTAAAAGTTAATTTATTACATCAGTCTTAAATGCCTCTGATGGACCGGAGGTCAGTATTGCTCTTTCTGCTCTTTGAAATTGAACTTTCGTTCGTATTTGTTGAGGGTAAAATTCAGTGGGGTAATATGTTAAAATTAAAAGTTTTTCTGTTCTCACTACAAAATCCCTCTGCTACAAAAATTAACATATAAATTAACAGTTTAAAAAGCTTTTTCCATAACTATGTGAAGAAATTGCAAAGCTGTCAGTAGCCTCTGCAGACTTTTTTTTTTTTTGCAGCTTCCTGTGAATCTATATCTCAAAATAGAAGGTTTTTTTAAAAACTATTTTTCCTGTGACCATCATTAAGGATCTAAGTGTTAAAAAATGACTTATTGTCAACTGACTAATCTGTTACTATCATCATTTTCACACAGGTGAATTTTGATGACAACATTTAAACCTATAAAGTAAAATGTTAGAGCTGATCACACGGGCCCTGTGGGCACCCCGATTTTTACTGCCCCCGTTGCCTGCCACCTGGGAGTTTTCTCGTGCCCTGGCAGCGCACCCCTGTGGGGTTTGGGCTGGCCGAGAGCCCTGGTGACGAAGGGCGGGTGGGCAAGGCCACAAGGACCTGGGAAGCAGCCATTCTCACAGCCCGGGAGTCACACTGGCACAGACTGGAAGTCCATGGACCTCCTGGTGTGACATTGGCTTCACTCTAGGGACTCAGGCTACAAAAAGAGACGGAAAGAATGGAATAGAATAGAAAATCTGCCAATTCATCCTCAGGCTTTCAGACGGACTTTTGTTGGCCTTGGGGCTTTTTACGCTCCGGTTTCCTTACGGAAATGGGATCAGTGGATTGATTGATTTCCTCAAAAGCCCTTCTCAGAGCTGTTTTTGTGGCCTTAGGATTGGATTAAACACCAAGTTCAGGTGTAGTAGTCCTGGCCACCTGCTTCACATCTGTGTTTCAGCTGCGGGGTGAGAATTTCTAGAGCTTTCCTGCGTGTGAAGACATCCGAGCATTGCATGGCACTGCCCATGGGGGCCTGTCCGGTGTATGCCCGTCACTGCATTCTGTTTACATGATTTCCTTTAAACCAGACAAAAGCCCTGGGGAGTCAGCATTGTCACCATAGTTTATCAAATCCAAGAAGCCATTAGGACAACGTGCAGCATTATTTCACTTACTACTATTACACTGATACGACACCTTATTTTCACTTAGAAGTTTCGTTTTATATTTATTGAATTTAGACTTATTCAGATAGATTTTCGCTATATCATCCCCGCTCATACGTAAGGGAAAACACGAATGAAATGAATAGGCTGGGACCCTCCTAAAAGCGTTCCACTTGGAGCGTGTGACATACACCACTTAGTCATCTCCCAGGTCGAGGATGCGTGTCCTTGCTCGCACACGTCCGGCCGCCCCGTGCGGTCAGAGGCTGGTGGCGCGGCGTCCTCTGAGCGCCCCCACCATGGCCTCTGGGGCTTTTGTTCAACCTGCGTCTCTGTTCTCCACGTTTTAAAGCTGGTGCTTCTAGAGTCTTATCAGATGATGTCTGTGGACAGGTTTTTAGGCCAGAGCCAGATGCAGTTTTTTAAATCATTTCCTGACCGAAAGCAGGGGTCGTAGTTGCCTCGCCATAGATTCCTCCAGGACTAAATGCGCAGCAGCGCCACCCGGCCAAGAGGCACCCCAAATGTAGAAATGGTAAAGTGCGAAGACAGTGCACATTTAGAATCGGTTAAATATTCCGATTTTACAGATGAGGAAACAGGCTCAGAGAGGCCATGTGACTTGGTCACGCAGCAGTGAACCCTGTGCGTGCCCCACTGACCTCACTCACCCCATGAGTAGCCCGGGGCCCCTGTGACGGGAGCCCCCCTTTTTCTTCTCTCTCCTCTAACTTTTGCCCTTTTTCCCCACCTCGTGCTTGTTCTATCTTCTTTCCGAAGAGGCCTGAGTTCTGGAGGCCGTGAAGAGGCAGTTCCTTGCCGAGGAGGCTGGAGACGGGTGCGGGAGGCGCGTGCGGTGGGCTGGCTTCCCCCTCAGACGAGCTTTGGTAGCTCAAGCTCCCCTGGAAGGGGGACGGACGGAGGCCTGGCGGCTTTGGTGTGGCGTTTCAGGGAGTGAGGTGCTTATTCCCCAGAGTCAGGGCCTTTGGGAGCTTAGTAAAAGCCGTGGACCTTTTTCTAGAACTGTGACATACTCAAAAGTTAGGGCCTTTCCTGCTCCGGCTTGTCAGCCTTGCTAAGAGGCAGGCAGGACTCAAGATCAGCAGCGTCCAGGGAACTTTCTGGGCCGATGGCGCTGTTCCGCGTCTGCACTGTTCAGCATGTTAGTGGTTGCAGGCGGCCGCCAGGCACTGGAAATGTGGCTGGTGCAACTGAATTTTTCATTTCATTTAATTATGATTAATTGAACTTTAAGTAGCTGCATGAGGCTGCTGTCAGCTGGTGCAGATCTGCGTGGCGTCTGGCCGCACGAGTGGCAGTGGCAAAAACAGAAGCGGTTCTCACGGGCGGGGATGTCTGGGGACGTGGTGTGTCGCTCTGTGTTCTAACCTGTTTTTTCTTTCAGCCTCGTCGAACAAGTAGTGGATTCTTGAGACTCTCTTCATAAACGTGGGCTTACCTGTTAGGGATCGAAGCCGGAACCGCGCGCTTCGCAAGCAGGTGCGCGCTTCTTTGGGACGTAACTGTTTCTCCCTCTTTGTTTCAAGGAGAACCAGCACTGGAACCACCTGATTCAGGACGCACAGAAGCGTGGTGCCATTATCAAGACCTGCGACAAAAACTACAAGCATGACGCAATGAAGATCCTGAAACTCAAGCCCGTGCTGCAGAGGAGTCTGACGCACCCGCTGACCGTCACCCCCGAGGTGTCCAGACCGCAGGGCGGCGACCTGCCCGGCACCAAGCTGGACAGCGGCTTCGCCAAGGTAGCTTTTGCTTTGTCCCTGTACCACCTAGCCTCTGACTCCAAGGAGGCTCTCGCGACTGTTGCTGCAAAGGACTCCGAAAGGCCGCCTGCGAAGGACCAGCCTCGCGACCCTCGGCTTTTTAGGAGGATGGGCGTGAGCCCTGAAACCAAAGGGAGGTCCCTGCAGGACCCACAGCCCTCGAGCCCCCAGTATGCTGGAGCCACGCCTCCCCTGGGGGAGCCAGGCTGCGCGAGTCCCCAGACTCTGGGCAGCCTCGCAGAGCAGCCCTCTGCCACCGGCAGCAGCCACAGACCTCGCGTGCCGAGCGAACCTCCAGCCACTGATACCGATGCTGCCAGCGATCAAAGGAAATGTGACCAGGAAGGGGAGCACGGCCACCGGAGAGAGACCAGGGCTTCCAGCGAGGGCAACCAGGAGCGCCGGGGCTCTGCGAGCCGTCACGCCAAGAGGACCTCTTCCTGGGACGGCCGGGTGCCGGAGAGGGAGGACCGCAGCTCCAAGAAGAGGAAGCTCCCGTAGGGACGCCGCGGCCCGGACCCCGGCCCGAACACTGCTGCAGGTCAAGGTGGCGGCCGATGGTCTGTCCAGATGGGACTGTCCTTAAAGGGAGGGAGTGTGTGTGCTGTTGGGAAACGTGGAGACCACGTGGTGACCCCGGGGCCTGCGGGTCATCTCCGGTGCTTTCGTCACTCGCAGAAACTCTTGAGAGGGCGTTTGCGTTTCGGTGTCAGTGGCCTCGAAATGCCAGACGTGACTTGTTGATCTCTTGTTCTTCTTTAAGAAAGTTAGGGCGAATCGAAGCGAATGCTGTGAAAGCCGAAATGTGTATTTGTATAGCAAATAACAAAATCCTTTTAAAATTGAATCTAGTAGACCACTTTTCTTTCTTCTGCTTAAAACGTTAATCATTTTCACTAGAACAAATTTTACATTTAAAAAAATGAAAGAGAGCCAGGAGGAGGGCAGGGCCTGTCAACTGTCATGGCGAGACAGGTCTCTGGCGGCCCGCCTGGCAGCTCAGACATCCCTAGTTCTGTTGAAAAAAAGACCCTGGAAGCTGCGGGAAGCAGATTTCCGCTGGGTCAAGTTCTGCCGATGTGGGACAGTTCTAGATGAGGCGCCTTGGCACAGGATGTTGCATTTCTGTGACAAGCTCGCCTTACCTGTTTAGTGAGCACATAGTTCTCTAGCTGCAATTCTTCTTGAAATAGGTGTGAAATGAAAGGGTCGCTCCCAGATTATCTCTTCTCACGCCCCTGGCAGCTCGTGAGCTTCCAGTACGGGCGGTTCCAGCTCAGCGGGTGCCCGCTGCTGGGTCAGGACCAGCCGCCTGCGAGTTGCCAGGGGAACCCAGCCAACTAATTCGTTTTAAGCAGAGCCTGGAAAGCCTCGTGTCAAACATCTTCCCAAGGGCTTCCGTCACCAGGCGGCTTGGGACCATGAGGGCGTCAGGCCCGGTGTGATAATTTAGGTGGAAAGGAAACACCCCTTTAAGGAGCGGGCTCAGCACTCAGGACCAGGGACGGGCTGCAGGTCGTCGGGGGTCGCGCTGTGAGCGGAGGGCTGAGGGGCTGCCTGGGGTCCAGCCCCGGTTTCCAGGCACGCTCCGGCACGAGTTCGCGGGGTGAGAGGGGACAGTGCAGCGGTGGCAGGGGACAGTTGTTAGAACCCGGCTTGTGCCGTGTGGAGCTCTCTGCGCCCACGGCCAGTTCAGCTGGAAGTTGAGTCCCTGTTAGGTGGATGTGTGTGCCATGTTCGCGTTTCTTTGTCATTCGTTTTGAAGCACAAAGGGCTTTGTGTTCGAAGTTCTCCTGAAGTTACCTGAGTTAAGAGCTTCTAAAAAAAACTGTTTGGTTGCCAAAAGTTCAAACATCCTGTTTCTTCATTACGTGTCCCTGTCATTGGTGTCCAGACACCTGCTGATGCCGAGCGAGCCCTCCTGTCACTTGAGGCGCACCTGCTCCCCACTCGCGAGTGGAGAGTGGCCCTGGCAGGCAGTGGGGGACGGGGCACCCCATCCAAGAGTTCCCTACATGTGCCTTTGGCAAGAGATTTCATTGGTTAGGTTTACTTCCCGACTCGGTAAAATGCTCAGTTTAGCAGATATCGGAGTGGTGACAGTTCAGTCCCCAACTCTGTAAATGTGTACAGGTGGCAGGACACACAGTCGGGGTCAGTAGCTTCTCCCGCTGCGCTCGTGCACACAACACGTGACTTAAGAAAAGTGTCCCCGGGCACACGCTCGGCTGCCGCCCCAATGGCATTCCTTCCGGTTCAGTTTGACGCCTGGGCTCACACGCAGCGCTCACCTGTTGGCTCACCTGGTCTGATGATGCAGGAGTGAGTAGGGGAGCTGTGGAACCCGAGGCGCAAGCCCTGGGTCCCCACGGCCTCTCCCAGCAGGACACAGTCCGGGTGACCCATTCTTTGTTGCTCTTTGTTGCTCCAGCTGGTAAAAGTATTTGCGTACCGCATTTCACACTTAGAGTGTGGCTCTCAGTGTGGCTGTCATAGCAGCGTTGTTGATTGGTAGTTAATCTCATCACGGGGTGAAAAATGGCTGTTTGCTTCCACCTTGCCATGGCGTCGTAAGAACGTGCCCTGTCTTTTTTCAATATTCTTTCGACATGAATGTATTCTTATTTTGCTTTTTTGTATATAATTTGCATAGGATTTATTATGCACGGTTTATTTAGTTAATATGTTTTCATGTATTATCAGGAGCAAATTTGATAAGTACATGTGAATAATCTGGAAATGTTTTATAACAAAGTGTACTAAACTATTTTCTAAAATTAATTGTGTATATTGATAATTTTTTGCTATAGCTTTGACTCTTTCTATGCTCTTAATTCACAGCTGGGATTTGGCAAACAATAGATCTGTTGTCTATTAAAAACCTGAATTTTATGAGAAAATGGCAGAATTAAAAAATGGAAACAAAACTGACATGGGTTAGGGGTTCTGTGTGTGTCACTGAGGTGCAGCGGACGAGCCGGCTAGTCCATCTGGTCTGCCATTGGACTTGCTTCATGCTGAAATTATTTGGTGGAGATTTGTTTTATTCAAGTTTATCACCCAGCCCCACCCCCACCTCTCCTGCCTACCGCCCCTTTTGGAATCTTGACCTGTAGGCGATGAGGTGGCTCGTGGAGAAGCATGGTCTCAATAGGTGTCGTAGTTGGGTCCGAGGAAACACATGTTCACCACTAGACTGAGACGGGGGAGGGAGCGAGGGAAGAGGGACAGATGTGACCCGTGAAAGGCGCTCCCAGGCACTGCGGGTGGGGCAGGCAGGGTGTTGCTGTCCCGGTCAGGGCTCATTGCTGATGGGCACAGAGGTGCAACGTGTTTTATAAAAGTAACTTGGGGAGGAGTGTAGTCAGCATTTGCCACACTGTGCCTGTCTAAAGTGTGCCCTCAGCCTCTGTCACTGTGCCCAGGGTGAGCGTGCAGACAGCCTCCCCCGACCGCTTGCTTATCCTGGACGCGTGCACACGGCACCCAGTAGGGTCAAATGACGTGTGGCAGTTAACGGGGCTTACTTCACCAAATGACCCCATGAGAGGTGTGCGCTCTGGGATGGCTGTTCTCTTTGTGGAATTTGTCACTGCTGCAGCTGTAGTGATTTTTAAAGTCACTTCTGACCAACCCACATATGTGATCACTGCCACCTTCTGGGTTTCTCCATTCACTGAGGAACGAATAATTGAGAGGAAACTAAAATTTAGCTCCAGCTTAGATAAAATTTATAGTGTTGGGCGGCACCATAAAAGCAGTTTCTGTACACGGGGGACCCCTCTATGACTTTTAAAGGACCTGAGTTATTGTCACCCTGTCCTGCCGTGCAGTGGGCATTTGCCAACTCAGATGGCATAAACGGTACCCACAGACCGACAGAGCTGGGAGCCTCGGGAGGCGACCTCAGTTTACTGGTGCCCCCTAGCTCCATGCTCAGAGGTCCTGCTGCCACCAGCTCAGGTGTCGGCCCAGAATCACCCCAACACCTAACTAGATAAGGAGAGCCTGCTGGTTGCACCTGGTATTAACCCCATCTTGGTAGAGGATGTCATGAAAGGTTTTATTTCTGGTTGATCAGGTTCTATAATAATGTCAGATGATAAGAGCAACAAACGATGCAAGAACTGACATTTCCCAGGTCTGCAGTCCCCAAATCTCATGCCTGAGTCCTCAGCGCCACAGCTGAGTTAGGTCACACACTGGGTGAAGCAGCAAGAAAAACAGGATTCGAAAAAAACGGGCCACAGGGACAGGTTTCCTGGTTCCTCTGGCTGCGGGATGGGTTCCCAGGGGGATTTGGGGACCCCAGGCTGCAGCTGCCACAAGCAGGTCCGTGATAGGGTCAGGCCTTGGGGCGGGGTGAGGAGGTAAAAAGGAAACCAGCCGGAAGAATAAGCAGTGATGACACCCCAACTGCAGTCCCATTCTACTCACGGGGCCTCTTTTCCTGGTCCCCCCGAAACTGCAAAACATCGCTGCTTCCTCCTCTGCCAGACACTCCCCTGGGCTCTGCAAGGACCGACTGGGTTCTGAAATAGTTCATTCTGATCTTACTGATCGCTTGGCGCAGGGACCAACTCCTGGAGCTTCCCGTCCTGCCATTTTCCAGGATATCACTTCTTTTAAAATTGCTTTTTAAAATTAAATCTATTTAATTTTATTTTCAAATCCTTCAAATGCCTGACATCTTCTATCTTTAAACTGTTCTCATAATCTCATAATTTAAACTTGTAAACACAGTGAGTCTCAAGTTCTTTTAAAAATCCCATCGAATAAAATATTCTTAAATTCTCCAATTTAATCCTAAACGGAGTTATTCATTAGGTTTTGAATTGAACTAACAATACTAATCTGGCAGATTAATATGCCAAATTGTCTTAAACGTTGAAAACACCTTAATTATCACATGCACTTGAATAGAATTTGATATACCACCATTAGTGGTTTGTTTATATGGTTCGAAGTTACTACATCAGCTCTTGTCATTTTCAGCCTTCCCACAGTAAGAAAGCAGCCACTGAGGGATGTTTTCATCTTCCTAAGTGAATCAAGGCTAGCATCCCAAGCAACACAGAGCTAGATTTGTGACCAGAGAACTGTATGTGTCCACAGTGATGCTCAGGCCACTGGTTGGCACAGACTCAGCTCTTAAACTTCTTGTGAAATGAAGCATATATATCAGAGTGTATATAAGACCGGTGCAGAACTAAAGGCTGGTGAAGTAAACACCGGTGCACTCACCACCCCAGCCTACGAAACAGGACGCGGATGCCTGGAAAGGCCGCTCATGTTCCCCACTGATGCTCCCTGCCCCCCGGCACCCCCCTCCGCCCACCTTGGTGCAGCCACTGTCCTGGATTCTGTAGAGAGCGAGGAGATGGCACCCCCTCGGGGGTGGGGAAATGGGTAATAACAGCCAAGGTGCCACACACTTCTCTAAACACTGCACGGACTGACCTGTTTAATCCTCACAATAGCCCATGACGTTGTGACTATTTTAACATCCCCATTTCACAGGTGAGGAGACTGAGGCACGGAGAGACTGCTGTGGTCATCCAGGCGATGGAGGACGGAGTCTAAGCCCTTCACCGCCATCCTTCTGTTTTGGGGACCGCCTTCCCCTTGAGGGCCAGCGAGCTGCGAAAGGTGCAGCACGGGACAGGCCCCAGTGCCTTCGGGTGTCAGCTGCAGAGCTCCTGGGACTCCAGGACCCATTCCAGCTCCACCTGCTCGGTCAGCAGAGGAGGTGTCCCCTGGCCAGAAGCCATCCGAAGTGCTGCCACCTGGCCTTCCAGCCTCGGGCCCACCCTTGCAGGACCGCGGGATCTGTGCCACTAGGAACACAGCCGCAGACTGGGAGCCTGGCCAGACCCTGTCAAGCCCGAGGGATACGTGGGCGACAGTGACAACTTGCTGCCAGCAGCTGGAGTCTTGCTGCCAGCAGACCTCGGTCCTGGGTGCGGAAGAGGGCGCTAGGAGGGGGCAGAGGATGAAAGGGTAGGGTGTCGCATTTCTTTTTTATTTTAAAAGGCCGCCTTTGATATTCAGGTTATATTGTTCAGTGTTATCAAGCAGCAGGCTAAGGAGGGCAGATGTAAGACAAGGCCATTATTGTTAAAAATAAATAAATGAAAGAGGGGTGCGCTATGCAGCTCAGTGAGCCTGGGATTTGCACCTGGACTCTGCCCTGCTGGCTGTGACCTTGGGCAACTTGCACACCCTCTCTGTGCTGCATAGTCCGCTTCTTCATGCCCTTCCTCGGCCTGGGGAAGGGGGCGGCAGCCAGGGTGCTCCAGCCACTGGGGACAGGATACTGGGCGTTGCTCTGGCTTCGTGAGACCCTCCGCACGCATTCAGCTCCCCTGACGTGATTCTGGGAGTCCTGACATCCTTCAAATCATCCCTTTTTCTGCTTAAATCATGCAGAGTCGCCTTTGGGTGCTGTGTCTCAGCTCTGTGATGGGGACACTTTTGGAGCCTCTGTGTCCTCAGCTGTCCAACGGTGAGTTCTCAGCTATGGGGAGGGAGCCACTCTTGGCTCGCTGCCAGCACCCTTGAAATAAAGACGGCAAACCTTGGCACAAAGCTGAGCACCGGGCTTAAATGCTGGGGAGACTGCGTGTGGGTTTGTTTTATGGAAAAGTACTAGAAGCGTATATCAGAAAGTCTTAGCAGTCGTTAGCTCGGCCTGGAGGATTGTGGGTGATTTTAACTTAAAAATTATCATCATTTCACTTTTCTGTACTTCTAACTTCTCTACGGTCGTGATTTGTGTTTTAAAAAGGAAAAATAAGCAAGGAACGCTTTTCTTCCCTGGGCCTTTTGCCTGAACTCATTTAGCGGAAGGAGTGTTGGGCGGGGTAATGGGGGGCAGAGTACAGGCATGCAGTGAGCCCCCTCTCGCCCCTGCCTGCTCCAGCCTGGCCCTGGCCTGCCAGGAGATGCCCACAGCTGCTCCCTAGGTGCCCATAAATGCCTCACAACTGTAATGCATGGCGGAGGAGGCAGGAACCCTACAGGACACAGCAGTCCTGCTTATTTAGAGGGGGCCGTGGGGGCAGGGCTGAAGATGCCTTGGAGGGGTGTCCGGGGAGAGGGCGGCTTTTCCCCTGACAGCAAAGCCATTCGGATGAAGCCTGGCTCCCCCAGGCTCCTTTGCTGCAGTGGGGAGGAGGGAGGTGGCAGGAGCGGGTGCAGGCCAGCCTGGGGGGTGCCCCTGCCTGGGTTACCATGTCCGCTTAAGCCCTGGGACCTGGAGTCAGGCCGTCTTGAGTCAACGCCTGACTTCAGGCAAGTTCTGTCCCCTCTCCTAACCGCCACTTCACTTTCTGTAAACCGGTGTGACAGTCCCTCTGCTTCTGTCAGTAGTTCTCAACCTGGGGCAAGGTTGTCCCCAGTTTGCATTGCCTGGAGGCACTTTTTGTCATAGCAGTGGGGAAGGAGGTGCTACTGGCATCTAGTGGCTGGAGGCCAGGGATGCCGCTGAACACCCTACAATGCACACGACTGGCCCCTTGCCCCCACAAAAATGTCAAGGGCCCCGAGGTTGAGAAGCCTGGCCTAGGGTGAAGGTGAAGATGAACTGTCCCCATGAGTGTGCAGCGCCTGTGGACGGCGGCCGTGTTATCCAAACGTGATCCCCTTGGCCATCCTCCTTCCGTCAAAACAGGAGCTCTGGGGACAAGGACACACCGTCCAAGGGGAGGCTGTGCTATGACTTCGGGCTCCGCTCACCTTGTTTCTCCTCCCTGCCGCCTGGAAAATGTCAGTTTTCCAAATGGCCACTGGCGGCTTTCCCTCCAGCTTCCGGCTGAGGTCAAGGCTGGGCCTGGTCTTCGGGGACAGGACTGCCACTCTGATTTATAAAGTGCTCCCCCTCCCTGGCCCTCGCTCGGACAAAGGCTAGTCCTGGGGAAGCTGACATGGCGCTGGGCCTGCAGAGAGGCTAGGGAGGACAACGGTGGAGCCCCCGAGGCCCCTCTCCTCCTGACCCCTGTGGGTGACACAAAGGGGTGTGTAGAGTAGGAGCTGCTGGTGTCTGTCCCTGAGCGCCTCTCTGGGAGTCCCCCCACCGCTCTGCTGAGCTGGCGTTTTAACAGCTAACAGCCGCTCCCCTCTCTCCCACGGGCTTACACTGCAGCCCCTGCCCCGGCGAGACGCCAACGACAGCTGGATGCGAGCTGCCCCCTAGCCTAGAGATGTGACTTATGCCCAGAGCCCCCCCACCCCGACCAGGCCCTTCCCTCCCATCATAGTTCGCTCCACAAACCCATGCACCGGTCCCCATTGAAGTTCTGCCCCTGCAGAGGGACCTGGACGCCCGAGTGCGTGTGTGTGCACGTGCGTGTCTGGGAGTGAATTATCGTGGTTCCCTTATATTTTAATATCACGATGACTGGGAGGAAGGCGACTGTTGTTTACAAATCGCAGCCAGCCTTGGTGGTCACCTCGTAGGTTGGCAGCCTGCCCCTCCCACTCTCATTTCCAGGTGGCGAGTAGGGGCGGGTCCTATTCTGGAAGGAGGTGGCTCCAGACAGCAAGGCCCTGACTGCCTGGCCTAAGCTGCTGGAGTCGGGTGTTTCTGTCGCCGGCAGCGTATGGCACGCGGGCTGGGGCCGCAGGAGAAAGGGTGTCAGCCTCTCTGGCCTCGGGGGACTCGGGGGCCCAGATGCTGGGTGGGGAGAGCCTGTAACACATAGTTTAGGAAATGGTAATTCCGCACGCAACAGAAAACCCGAATTCCAGTGTTTTAGTCACGTCGAGGTTTATTTTTTTCTCACGTTAAGAAGTGTGAAGGTTGGCAGCCGGGGCTGGCCTGCGGCTCTGCTGGGTCCTCAGAAAGGCAGCTTCGCCTTCCTGGCTCCGCCATCCTCTCTCACACCGTGGGTGCCAGGTGGCCCCTCCCCACAGCCCGCTGACTGAGCATTGAGGGGGTGGGGAGTGGGGGGAGAGAAGCCAAGGCTCAAACTCGGCCAACTGAGGCTCGGTGGGGAGCCGGGGAGAGGAGGTTTCTTGAAGCCCCGCCCACCCATACCTCCTGCTTACATCTCATTGGCCAGAACTGTGTCACATGGCCACCCTGTGCACAAGGAGCCCAGAGATGTTTTATTTCAGCCGGGCTGAGTGGCTTCTGTCAATAAGGAAGGCCGTGAAGCCACAGGAACCTGATAGAAGGCACTTCTAACTGACCCTGCAACCTGGCATTGAGGAGGGCAGCTGGGGGACGTGGGGGTGGGGTTTGGCCTGGAGACGCAGCTGGTCATATTCACTATCGGTTGTAGCCCCCCTCCTTTGCTGGGTTGCAATCCCATCATCTTCAAAACCCCGTGTTGTTCTGCTCGGTTTTAGCACTGCCTCGGGGCCTTGGGGGAGTGTGGCAGCTCGAAGCTTCCCAGCCTGGGAAAAGCGGCTGCTGCTGGCAGAAGCAGGTGGCAGAGGGTGACTGCAGGAGGGGGCTGTGACCTTGGGAGCCTTCTGGGCTGCGAGGAAGTGAGTAGGTGGGGAGCGAAGTCCCGAGTGCAGCCAAGGGCCAGACAGACTGGGGCACGTTCATTAGCAAGGGGCCTCAGCTGATGGGCGCCATTCTTTAGAGCCTCCTGTCACCACCCCAGCTCTGCCTCTGCGTCCCCTTGGCCATGTCCTCCTGCCTGCGCCCATCTTGGGGAGCTCTGGCCAGCAGGGGGCTCTGGAAGGAGGCAGCCCCTGCAGACACTGGGCCTGAGGCTCAGGGTCCAGCAGGTCTGAGGCCACACGACCAACCCAATTTGTAGATCGGAGCCTGGAAGTCACGCCCTGTTGTAACACTGGCCTCTCAGCAACGATGTCAGCGTCCGCCCTGTGCTTTAAAATTTGAGGACAGCTGAGGAAAATGCAATAAACTGGGAAGGAAAGGTGGGAGACAACCTCTTACATTTGGGGAACATGTGGGTCACCGGCAGGGCCACGCCTGGCCAAGCGGTGGGGGTTGGGGGGGGCTGAAAGAGTCAGCATTTCTTTAAGATTATTCTGTGGACTCCTCTTTAAATACCAAGCGAACACAGAAAGAAAACAGGCCCTGGAGGCAGCAATGAGCAGATTGTTTACTCTGTCGGATTATACACGATCGACCACCCTGTGGTGACCAGTGTCCCACTCATGTCCCTTGTTACAGGGGACGGTTAATACAAACAAAAATAGTTCTCTACAGAACAGAGTTTCCGGCCCTCCCAACCCTCCTTCCTAACCCCCTCCCCCCCACGGTGAGTTCCTTGGTCACCGGAACTCGAGGGGCCCCGGGTCTGGGGGGTGGCAAAGGAAAACTGAGAAAGAATATAAAAGAGAATCAAGTCAGCGACTAGAGTTGTAGGCAACTGGAGTTCGGGGTCCGCTGGCTGATGGCAAGCCAGGGACAGGCGCAGGGGGTGTCTGCAACAGTCGTGTGTGTGTCTGGACCTGGGGGCGTTGGGCGAGCAGCGTTTCTCCCCATCTTGCCGCCAGCAAAAAAAAAAAAAGGAAAACGGAAAGGGGCAGCAGGTGATAGAAAAACTAAGACCAAACTTGCAGGCCGCGGAGGCCAGGGCCCGTGTCCCCTGTTGCAAGGCCTGGGCGCGGGCAGGTGCCACGAAGGGGGGGCGTGGCGGGAGGAGGCCGTTGGACCCTGCTGAGTAGCACCTAGGGGCAGCTCGGGCTGCACCCTTCTCGCCGCCCGGCCTCGGACGCCGGTCCCCGAGACCCCGGACCTATGGGCGCAGGGCACAGGGCGCAGGGCGCGCGGACCCACCCTCACCAGAGGGGCTCAGCAGCCAAGGCGGGCGGCCAGCCCCAGCAGCAGCAGGCAGCCGAGCAGGGTGGCGGGGCGCGGCTCGGCCCCAGGAGCGCGGTCGCAGTCCGGGCCGCTGTCGTCGGCGGCGGGGTCGCAGCGGGGCCGCTCGCAGCGCACGCCCGTGTAGCCGCGTGGGCAGGCGCAGCGCTGGTTCTGCACGCAGCTGCCCCCGTTCTGGCACAGCAGCTGGTCGTCGTCGCACACGTTGGCTGCGGGGCGGAGCGGCAGTTAGCTCGGGTGGTGGCCTGGTCCACCCCTCACGGCGGAGCAGGGGGCGCGGCCTAGACCAGGCGGGTGTTGGAGGCTCAGGCGCACTTGGTGCAAAACGTCCCCACGTGGATGGTAACAACGGCCAGGCAAGACCTGGCCCCTGCCTCCCTCGCGCCACTGTCCCTGGCCCTCTCCGCTCCCGGGCACTGGCCTGGGTGCGGTTCTTCGGATGCACCTGCTGTCGCCTCCATGCTGTTCCATGTGCCTGGAGCGCTCTTCCGCCCTCTTCCCGCGTCTAAGGCGGGTCTCCGCCAGGCCATGGGACTGGACGGCCCACCTCCGCCAACTCCAGCTAAATCCCAGCTGCACTTTGCCTCCAGCTCCCTTCCCAACCAACCCCAGCTCGGCCTCTCGCGGCTCCCAACTGGTACCGACCCCTATCCCCAGTCGCATCAGGCCCGCCACCCTCCACCTGGCCGGGTCCGCAGCCCCTGGCCCCACTTCCAGCCACCCCCCCCAACTCCTCCCTGCCAACCTTCCGGGGTCCCCATCCCTGCCCTGGGGGCATCAGCCCCCGCCCCACCCCGGGGCCCGGCCCCGTCCCTCGGTGCCAGGCCCCGCCCACCATCCCGGTCCCGCCCCTCAGCGCCAGGTCCCGCCCACCATCCTGGTCCCGCCCCACCCCGCCAGGCCCCGCCCACGGCGGGCGCGCACTCACGGTAGCAGCCCTGGCGCCAGTAGTGCGTGGGGAGGCAGTCGTCGCACTTGGGCCCCGCCGCGCCCTCGCGGCACTCGCAGAAGCCGGTCTCGTTGCACCGATCGTGCACGGAGCCGATCTGGTTGCAGTTACACTCTGGACGGACATGTGCACGGCGTGCGGTCAGGGCGACTTGTGGGAGCCTTCTGCTCGGACCCCACCCCGCGCAGCCCCGTTTCCCTCCCAGGAGGGTCTCCGCACTTCCAGGTCATGCTCCCCACACTGTCCGCGTGAGCCTGCCGCTGGACGGCGGGTGGGAGCTGCCTGAGGTGTCCAGATCTCAAGGGATGACCGACTTCGCTCCCTGGCAACCACTGCCACGCCCCCTGTACGCTGTGTGGCCTGGGCCAGCCGCTTCCCCACTCTGGGCCGCGTCTGTGACTGAAGTGGGCACAGATCCTTCCGAACGTGATACTAACAGGGGGGAGGAGCCTCATCACAGGCCGTGGGGCCTCTGTCCCAGGTGGTGCGGTAGGTGTGGGGTGGGGGTGCAGGCATAGCCCGCACCTGCAGCTTTCCGGGGCGGGTGGAAGAGAGCCCCAGAGGCCGCCACCGCCCCTGCTCCTCCCCAGCTGGTTTCCTGGGGCCTCTGCTCTACGTGAGCAGGCAAATGTCCTCACTCTGGGAGTCCTCGAAGCCCAGTGCTGGGCGCGGCGTTGGAGGCAGACAGAGGCGGGGGAGGAGGGGCACCTCTAATCGGATTCAGAGGCCCAGCCTGCCCCTGCAGCTGGCCGGTGTCACACCAGCAGCGCAATTCTGTTTGGATCACTTTAGAGTTGATGGAATTATCTGAAGGCCAGGGCTGTAATTCGGACTGACAGCTGCAGCTTTGCAGGCAGCTCGGCCCTTCCTCTAGAGCCGGCCTGGTGGGTGGGGGACGGGCAGTGGGGTCGGCCGAGGGAGGGGGGCTGGGCACCAGGGTTGAGACCTGGTCCCCACTGGAGACAGGGCAGGGGTGGTGGGCAGCTCCTCCAGGCTGGTGGGGGTTGGCTGGGCACCACAGCTTTGGTCTGTTGGGTTGGGCTGCCCCTGCCCCTGCCCAGGGCCCCCGGAGATTTCTTCTACACCCCAAAGCCAGTACTGGAGCAGAGTTACTTCTCCACCTCCAGGTGCCCACTGTGGGTAGAGGGCAGCTTTATAAGCTGGGCTCTGCTTATAAAGCATTCCAAGAATTTCATATGAAGAATTTTGCGGCTTCAGCCACAGAAAAATGGTTGAAAACTTTTCAATGGATCCACCTCCCGATTTTACAAACAGGAAAACTGAGGCCCAGAGATGCAAGGGGACTTGTCCAAACGCACACAGCAGGGCGGGCCGAGCCCAATCTTTGCCTCTCACTAGTGGCTTTGAAACACCGGTGCCCGGGGGAGAACCAACCGCCTGGGGAGGTTGTTCAGAGAGCGATTCAGGAGGCTTCTGTGTTTAGAGACGCTGGCCGGGCAGAGTGGGCCGTGGCGTGGGCATCCCCCCAGGCTCCCCAGGGCGCTCTGACCTCACTCTGCCTTGCTGCCGTGCGCTCTGCGCCGCATTCCAGCACGTCCCAGTGTCGTGCCCCTGTGGCGTCCCCCCTGGCGACCCCGTGCCGCGCCGCCCCCTCCCCCCGTGCGTCCCCCGTGCCGTGCCGCCGTGGCGACCCCGCGGCGCGGCCGGCGCCCGGCTCACCGATGCACACGTTCTCGTCGTCCAGCTCGGCGGAGCCGTTGCGGTAGTAGCCCAGGCGGCAGTGCTGGCAGTGCTGGCCTCGCGTGTTGTGCTTGCAGCTGACGCAGGTCACCACGTTGAGGAAGTCGATGTAGCTGCAGCGGTTGGAGTGGCCGTAGCATTCGCAGTCTGGGCCAGCCGAGCGTGAGAAACAGCAGGGTCAGCGAGCAAAGGGAGACGGCGCCTTCCTGCCGCCCCCTCCCCTGTGCAGCTGAGAAGGCTGGGGCGCCGGGACCTGCCCGGGGACGCGCAGGGTGTGGGACCTGGCACAGGAAGGCGCCCTGGGCCTCCAGCACTTCCGCACCCCAGGGGAAGAGACAGGCCTGCCAGCTTTGAGCCCAAAGGAGAACCGGTGTAGGTCCAGCCCACAAATTCCCACCCGGCGCTGCGGCTGGAATCCGGGGAGGGCCTGTGGGCAGCAGCACCTGCCCACGGCCTGCCCAGGTGCCAGGGCGAGGTGCCCTTGGAAGGACGCCCGCCAGATGCTGCGGTGGTTAGGGATGATTCATGCAGGGAAGCTGGGTCATGCCACCCGACTGTGAGCTCAGGGAGGGCGGTGCCTGGGTTCGTGGCGTTCACCACGGTGTCCCCAGCGATTCGGTGAAGGATGAGTGATGCATGAAGGCTGGATGGGATGGAAAGGGCCAGGAGCTTCCTCCCCATGCTGCTTTGGAAGATGCTCGGAAGGGACAACGCCACCTACAGGGCCCATTCTTGTCAGCCTGAGCCTTTCCGCAAATTTAACTGGCACCAGAGGGAGGGCCTTCTCGCTTTGCCTCCCCCTAGTCCTGGCCCGGCTTCGGACTCTAACTGGAGGACAGCCACCTCCGTGCCACCTTGCCGTCTCCCCAGCCCTACATCAGCTGAGCAAGTCCTATGACTAAGTCCAGGGGCTGAGCAAGTCCTGTGACCGCCTGGGGCAAGGCCCCAGGGATTGGAGGTAGATTCCCCATCTCATGAAGTGGTGGGGTTCGGTGAGGAGGGTCACCTTCCCTGACGCCAGGAGGGGGACCACTTCTTGGCCTCTCTCCTAAGGGGCTCGCCCCCTCGAACAGGAACGCCAGTGTGCATACCCCCGAACAAGGAGGACGCCGGCCACCCTCTTCGAAACACCATCTGTGTATCTCTAGAGGACCCAACCTCCCTTCTGCGATGGGAGAGGAAGGGACTAACTAGGGGTCAGGGGTCAAGGGCATGGTGACCTTGGAGAAATGAGCCTCTGAGATGTGCCCACACCATGGGCCTCCTGGACCTGCCCCCTTCACCCTTCCCTGCAGGGGCGAGGAGCTGAGGCATCCTCCAAGTGTCCCAAGGAGCAGTGTCGGTGACCCGTGTCCCAGATCGTGTGTCAACCAAGACGAGCCCCTGGGCCACACCTCCCAGGGGAGCTGGAACGGGCTATTTCTGGCAGCTGCTCTGCCTGCCCCGTGCTGCCCACTGTGCCTCTGACTCACACCCGCTCCCAGCTCCCTTGGGGACGACGGCGGGCTGGAGGGAAGAGAGGCTCCGTTTCACCTTGACCCAGCTACTCCGGGAGGGTTTCCTGAGCTCGGTACAGGTCCTCCGTCCTGCACTGGGGGTGGGAGCGGGGAGCGGTGTTGGAGGAGGGCTGACCCGGCCCTGGGCCTTCCTCTTACCTTGGAATTCTTCAGTAGGCATCACTTGAGATTTGGGCCTGAGCTGGAAAGCTTGGGAGGCCTTGGTGGGGGTGAGGGCGGGGGCGGAGGTGCCCGCAGCTTGGAGAGATGAGAAACACACTCTTCCATCAGCCATGGTCCAGCTGCCCGAGGTGGGCTGCCCAGGCCCAGGAAAAGGCCAACAAAGCCTCCCAAGGGGCCCCGACAAGCTCTGGGGCCGCTCTGTCGCCTGCTCAGATTTGAGGTGACACAGCACATCCAGGAGCGTGCGGGACCAGCTCTGCCTTTGGTCCCCCCTGGGAGTCCACCTACACATCCAGGTGGAGTAATCGTCCCGTATGACTTCTCTATGTCCAGCGCCCCCCACAGCCCGCTAAGCACTGCGCTGAAGCTGGGTAATTCGGGGGCCTATTGAAAACATCGCATTTCCTCTCCCCCACCCCAAATGCTCGCAAGCATGAAACGCAGAGTCTGAACCTGGCGTCCAAGACTTGGCATCTCCTCTCCTTCCTGAAGCAGTCTCCCTGCTGCAGCCACTGCCTCGCTAGCAAGCTGTCGTAGAGCCGTGAGCACAGACAGCACCTGCCTTCTGCTGTCCACGACCCGCCCCACACTGGTGGGTGGACCTGCCACCGTGCCGGACACATCGTCCCCTCCGCTTTCCTGTGGGCGTCTGTGATGCCCCGGCCAAGACAGGACAGGGAGGCGATGGCTCCAAGGGGCTCTGTCTCCATCCCTGGGGAGGCTGTCGGGCTCTGGTGGCTGGGAACTGCAGACCCTCCCTCACTAGTGGATTCCGATTCTGGCCAGCAGAGGGCACGCAAAGCCCTGCTCACAGTGCAGAGCTGGTGTGGAGGGGAAGGGAGGTGTGCGGTAGGGCCGGGTCGCTGCCTAACTGGGCGTTGGGGCCTGGTGTCCAGGGAACAGGTGAGCTGGGATGGGGACAGCTTCCCTTTCTGGACACTCAGGCAGGTCCCGTGTGCCTCCTGTGTGTGTCCATCTATAGCTACAAAGGAGCCCACGCATGTCACCTCCCACTGCGGTTGGAGAATGCGGTTGTGTGCTGGGTGCCAGTGGCTTCCAGCACCCCAGCCCTTAACCAGCACATCGTCTCCTTGGTCGGGTCGGCCGCTCCCTGCCGTCCCTTGGCCAGGCCTTTGCCTCGCTGGGCCGGCCGTCTTCCCCTTCACGCACTCAGAGTCAACCCCCAGGAAGCCCTCTCTGACCCTGAGCTGCCACTGCCCAGCGTGCCCCGTGAGCCACGGAGGCAGGAGAGGATTCTCCACCTGGCTCCTAAACCCTTGGCGGGGTGTGGGACCAAAAGGGGGTGGGTTTGGTGATGTCACACTGGCCTCTCTAAGCAGAAGGGAGGCGGGGGTGAGACAGGTACAGCTCCAAGGCCCCTCCCCACAGCTCCCTTGGACCCCCTTCCGCCCCAGGTCCCCACCTACACCTGACACCTCCACTGGGGGGGGCCTGCAGGTCGAAGAAGGGGCTCCCCCCATACCTTCTGCATTGAAGGACACCTGGGGCGAGGGGGGGCCCTCACCAAGGGGGGCAGCTGTAGACGGCCTGATCCACTCTTGGGGGAGAGAAGAGAAGAAACCAAGTCACACTCGGGGGTACCCTGGGGATGTCCCAACACGTCACATTCCCCAGGCGCCTTACCAGAAGCAGCACTATAAGAAGCGGCTCTGTCTACACTGGCCAAATAGAACTGGGTCCAAATCTACTGGAGAGGCAGCGTCTACACTACTGCAGCCTATGGAGGGCACGCGTGGACTTGGAGCCAGAGAGGAGGGTGCCCCCAGGCCTGGGGCTCTGCATACTTCAGGTAGCCCTTCAGCCCTTCTCTCTCCCCGTGTGGTCCGCATTCCATGGACGGAGTTGGGTGGCGTCTGAGCCCGGCCCACAGCCCTCTGTGCTGACGTCCCTGGCAGTGGCTGTGAAGGGGGCGTGTGTTCTGGCCAAGACAGGACACATGTCCGGAAGGGTCCTCGGAGTGTCCTGTCCAGCCCCACACAGGGGCGGCACACCTGCCTCCCTGGCCACCACGTTTTCCACCTTCCTGACCCCTAGTTCGGGC
The DNA here is from genome assembly GCA_028627145.1 of Eidolon dupreanum. NCBI lineage: Eukaryota > Metazoa > Chordata > Mammalia > Chiroptera > Pteropodidae > Eidolon > Eidolon dupreanum. Next base: position 159,638,510 of record CM053509.1, on the reverse strand, counting down.
TCATGTTTACCAGGGACCCCCAATGGGAGTCAACTCCCAAATGCCACACCGCCATCTCCAAGACGAAGTGGACACCCAGCCGGGAAGCCGTGAGTCTTCCCTCTCCTAAAGGGGCGACGCACACTGCCGGCTGGCGGGGAGGGAAAGAGAAAATCTACCCGCTGAGAAGCTGGGGAGACTTTCGGGCGGGAGCCTTCGGACATCAAAGCCACACGATCGTGGTGTTCGATGAGGAGAAGGGGCCGCCGGGCCCAGACTGGCAAGGGCTTAATTAGAGCCGCACTGAAACCCGCCCGAAGGCTTCTGGCGCTGGAGCCTTCTCCTCCACTGCGGCGGGGGAGAGGACTGGCCGTCCTGGGCAGGCTTCTCCCGGCGGCCCCTGCCCTTCACACCGCGTGACACTGGCGGAGGGAGGAACAGCTGGGCCGGCGCTTCGTGGGCCCAGCTGGACTCTGGCCGGAGCCTGACGCCCCTGTGGGGAGGCACCTGGAGAGACGCAGGACCGTCCTGGGGACCGGGATCTCGGGGCGGGGGGAGAACCCTGCCGGGCTCCCAGGGGACGTGCTGGGGGCTGCGGGAACAGCGGCCTGCGCCAAGTGCCAAGACCAGATGGAAGTCTGTTCCTGCGGAACCGGGAGCCGTGCGGGCCAGGTCTTAAAGGCGCACACCTCACAGCCCCCCGAGGCCTCCGGGCGGTGGCCCTGGGTGGTCGAGTGGGCAGCAGTGCCTGGAGCCAGCGAGCCCCCGGCCCAGTCCTGCAGCCTCGAGCAGCTGCTGCTTCCATTTCTTTTTTCTTGGTAAAAAGCTTCACTGAGGTGTCACTTACATCCCATAAAACCCAGCGGCTTCTTCTCAGGCCTTAACTCCCTGTGGGATCAGGGGCCGCTCTCCCCTGACTGCAGCGATTCCCACTATCAACGGGGGTCCAGGTGTCATGGGGGGCCCGGGCGTGGGTTTCAGGTGCTAAACAGGAGCGCTGACCCCTAGATGTGCACCGAGTCCAGCACCTCAGGTCGCCTCTGGGCTGTCACCTTGGGCCGCCTTCTCCCTGCTGCCTGGCGCTGGGCTCAGGGCGCAGAGCTGACCACGACCTCGCTGAGCAGTGCAGCCTGGACGGAGGGGGTGGGACCCGCACGACTCTCACGACCCAGCCCTACCTCGTCTCGGCTCAAGGCCCTGGCCTGGGACTGTCCCCTTACTTTCCCCAGCTCTGCAGTGTGCCCCGCGCCCCTTGCTCCAGATCAGAAGCAGTCAAGGTTCGTGTGCGTGTGCATGTGCGTGTGCGTGCACGCGCGCGTGAGATAGAGCGTCTGGCCCCCACCCAGACAGACCACCGTGTGCAGGCAGGACACAGCCCCCGCCACACTGTTTTGGGTTTTGGTTCCCATCTGCCCATCATGGGCTCAGCAAACACAGCGCATGTTTCGGGCAGCCCAACTTCCCAGAGCGACGCCCCGTCCTCCACCCCAAAGAGGGTTCCTGGGCCAGGAGGCCCCCTGAAGTCCCCGAATCTCCCGGTTGGCCCCAGCCTTCTGCAAATGCCTCGCGTGGAGAAGGGAGGGAGACCGAAGGAAAAAGGCCCCGGCTGGGACCAGGAAGACGGGTCTTGAGCAAGGCACTGCTCAGGCACGGGCAGTGGGCGGGCTCTGGCGAGACCCCCTGGGCCACCCCAGCAGCCCAAGCCCCGAGCACACAGCTGTCCCGCCTTGGAGGGGACTACGACGCGGACAGCAGCTGTTGCTGCATCTCCCGGAGTAGCCGCTCCGGTTGACACGGGGCAGGAAGCCGGTCCTGGCCACACACGCGGCCTGCAGCTGCCCGGCAGCCCATACGTTAGAACCGCGCTTGGAGGCTCCCTCTGCCTCTGCCTTCTCGGCCAACCCAGCGCGAGTGTCCGAGTGTCCGTCCCCAGGGGTGGGGCGTGGGGTGCCCGTGGGGCAGGGCGCTGAGGCTGGGAGGCAGGGTGAACTGTGTGGCCTCACTCCCATGCGCCCCCTCCTCCTGGGTCACCCTGTCCTTTTGTCTGTGCTTCTCTCGGTGCCCTGAGCAGTACCTTGCAGGGGCAGGAGGAAGAACATTCCAGAACTAGAAAGGAGCCCTGGCTGGGGCCAGGGACAGGTGGGTCCAGACGGCCTGGGGGCCCCTCGGCCTCGCACTCTGGTGGCTATGGAGTCCCCGCGTCCTCTGTGCTAAGAGCCAAGCCCCTGCCCTCCCCGGGGCTGATGCCCACCCCCCCACAGTGCTGCACACAGAGGCGGGGACTTGGCACGGAGCGGGAGGGGCGGGCGGCTGGCGCCGTGCCCGGGCACCCACCTGTGGGCTGTGGAGTGCTGGGGGCCACGGGGGCCCGAGCAGTGGGTGTGGAGGGGGCGGGAGTGGTGCGGCCCCCCCTCGGGGCCACAGTGGCCACAGGGGCTTTGGGGACGGGGTCTTTCCAGAACCTGCTGACGCCTGGTGAGAGATGAGACAGGCAAAGGAGGGGGGGGGAGTTGGCGGGTGCAGGCAACTCCAAGAAGGACCCCACGGAGGGACCTGAGCCCCCTCCAGACCCGGCCTCCTCCGGCGCCCTCTCCACCCGCTGGCTTTCCTGCAGGGGCCCCCAAGAACCCTGCGGAGGGAGCAGTGCCCCCCAAAGTGTTTCTGAGAGTTGGAAGCTGCCACCGGCTGGCTGCTCGCGGCTGGCAAGCCCTCTCCCGCCGACCCCGACGGCAGACGGCAGCACCCACGGGCACGTGGATCACGCGAGACACTATGAGAGGCCTGCTCAGCGGGCGCCGGGCTGCGGGGCGGGAGACGACGTGCGGTGACAATGGCTTCAGGGTGCCTGCCCCCCCCCACTCCCCGGGGAGTTCTCAGGACTTCCTGACCCTCCCCCAGGTGGTCCGAGCCTCTGGGGCCTGAGCTGACCTCTCCCAGCCTCTCCGGAGGTGACAGCTGCAGGCTGCCAGGGAGGGAGGCCGGACCCCACAGTCAGCCTGGGTGGGGGGGACTCTGCCACGGCTCAGGGAACAAGGTGACACCCACTCTCGCCTGGGGTCAAGGGGACCTCTCCAAAGCAGCGCTACCAAGGAGCTCACAGACGGGAGACACCATGACAGTGGGGGCAGCAGGCCCAGTGACAGGAGACAGGGTGGGGGGGGGTGAGATGAAGATGCACATGGGCACGACGGGAGGGGGTGCGGCCCGGCGGGGACAGGAAGGCCCCATCTTTCCTCTCCTGCTCTTTTCAGGACATGCAAACAGGCTTGTGCACTGGGGGCCCCAGTCACCGTCCCCAGGGTGGGGACGCAGGTGTGTACTTACTGCCAACGGCGGAGCCTGCGGCGGCACCTGTGGGGAGAGAAGGATCTCAGAGAGGTGGCCAGAGGAGCGGGGACCCCAGGCGCCTCCTCCCTGCAGAGGAGGGGGGCAGGTGGGTGACTGAGCCTTCACTGTGCGGGGACTGGGACACGGGTCACCCCTGCCCTGAGACAAGGGGCCGTTATTAGCCCGTTTTGCAGATGGAGAAACAGAGTCTCAGAGCCACGCCCACCCTATCAGGGGGCCTGCTGGTAAGGGGGCTTCACACGCGCCCCTCTTGTTAGATTTCAGACTCTCGGGCCCTCCAGTGAAGGACAGGGAGGTGGGAGGCTATTCTGCGGGGAGGGAGCGATGGGGTGTCAGAGAACATGAAAGCCACAGCCCCGGGGAGACTGGAGGCCCTGCCGGACGTCGCCACCAGAGAGAAGCCCCGGTGTGTGCTCCCAGCTGGGGACACGGGGGGTCGGCTGAGAGATCATCACGGTGGCCGCCCCGGGCGGAGTGCGTTCCACGTGTCGGGCGCTGGCCGCACATGAGCCAGCCAGCCCTCCCGACAGCCCCCGGGAGTCGGCATGGTCCCGATTCTACAGGTGGGGAAACGGCGACAGGAGACAGGAAGGGGGGGCGAGAGATGACGATGCACGTGCCCAGGGCCACACAGCTCTGACCGGCAGAGTCCAAGCGGCCTCACCGCCTGTGTGTGTCGTGCTGGGGACGAGGGAGGCCCAAGGCCATGGCGTGACCCGGGCTCTCACGGTACCAGGGAAGGACGAAGCCCGTGCCAAACAGCCTCCCCTCCAGGTGTCCTGAGAAAGGGTGGCAGCAAGGACACCCTTAGTGCCCAGGAGGCCCTCGGGGACACTGTGGTGTGGGCCGAGGGGCGTGGGGTGCATGGACATCTCGTGAGTGACCGCCAGGGAGGCCTGGGAAGATGAGCCCATCGGACACCCCCTCCTTCCTTCAGGGAAGGCAGCGGTTAGACCTGAGGTCACAAGGGAGGCCCGGCTCGGAACGGACATGCTAAGGGAGGGGCCGGCGAGGACATCATGGTTACCGAGTAAGGGGGGGCAGGATGCTGGGGGCAGGCACGGGGGAAGTCAGGTGACCTCCAAGCTGGGCCTTGAGGGTGACGGGACAGTCCAGGCGAGGGTCACAGGTGCGAGGGGAGAATCCAAGCTACAGGGACATGAGGGTCCAGGCGCAGAGCTGCTGCGGCAGGCGAGGGAGGACTCAGGATGGAGGGCCTAGAGGGGCTGCGGACTCACAGGTGGATTTGGGCAGCAGCAGGAGGTGTGTGGGGGTGAATGACCCGCAGGGCCTTGTGTGGGGGGCTCGGCTAGTCACGCTTTTGCTCTGAGGGCTCGGGGAAGGGGCCACAGAAAGTTCTGAAGCCGCAAGCAGCAGGTGAGAAAAGGCTGTGTCTGCAGAGGGGAGGATGGGGTGGTGGGCCCCCAGGGGAGGGTGCCGCTGCAGGGCTGAGGGAGGGCGCGGCTGTAGGTGAGGTGACCCCTGGACTCGCGCCTTGGCCCCCTGGGTGTTGGTGCCACTTGCTGAACTGAGGACTCGGGAGGAGGGCAAGATAAGCCGGGGCTCAGTTCAACCCATCTCTTTGGGCTCTTTTCTCCCGATTGTCCCAGAGAAGGTGGGGGCCCTGGTGAGAAAGCTTTAGGCTGAGGACACCCCTGTTCCCAGGGCCTGGGGGCCTCACAAACGCTCCTGGAGACTCTGGGGAGGCAGCTCCCCCAAACGAGGAGGAAGCGTCAGGGGCTTCTGCGGAGTGGGGTGTGGGGGAGAGGCCTCAGAGACAAAGGCCCTCGCTGGTCAGACTGAGGGTGGCCTCCAGCCTGGGCCCCACGGTGTGTGACCTGCAGTTTGCAGTCCCAACCTTCTGGGTGCCTGCGACCTTGGGGGACCCTTCCAGGAGGAGAGAGGAACACAGAGAGGAGAGGAGGTCGGGAGGAGGGACGGCCTGCCCGGGGAGGCCAGCAGGACAGACGAGGGAGGCGGGGCTGCCAGAGAGGGAAGTGACAGGGACTCAGGAAAGGGTTCAAGAGACGGTTCAGGCAACAAAGAGATCTGGATGGCACCTGGGGCGGCGGGGGCGGCGGGGCGGCGGGGCGGCGGGGCGGCTGTCAGGCCTGAGCGTTCTCCGCGCCTTTGAAGGCCAGGAGCTGTGAGCGCCTGGCAAGTCACCCGGTGGGAGCCTGCGGCGCCGCCCGCCGCGCACGCGCACGCCGTGCCTGCCACGGCCTCGCCGCCAGGCTCTCGGCTTTGATCAGCCTGAAGCCGCATCAGTCTGGCACCGGCCTGTGGAGGGGGCGCTGGTGGGGGCGCTCCTGCGAGTGCGCCCAGGTGGGCGGGGCGGGCCGCGGCCCCCTCCCGGAGCAGGAGGCCGCTGCCCAGCCCTGGCTTTGGGTCAGGTCCACCGACTGGCCCTGAGCCCCGGCGCTGGCACGTAACTCACAGGGAAACCTAGGGGCCACCGAGGGCGCTGGGCCTGTTTGCTCGTCTGGGGTGGG
>CM053509.1:159609464-159632191 GCA_028627145.1 Eidolon dupreanum | reverse complement strand
AAAAAAAAAAAAGCCTAGTGCTGTGTTGGGCACAGGATACACACCAGAACCCTTCTTTCTACACTGGAGTCCCCGTGTCATCTGTTTGTGACCAATGTCAGCCTAGATTCCCCCAAACTCCCAGAATGTATCTGGCAATCGATCACCCAGGAGTGCTGGATGAATTGGTTAATCTAGGCAAAACCCATCATCATACAGCTGGGGAAACTGAGGCTGAGGCTTGGCCTGGTGTGCCAGCAGCAGTGAGCTCCCGGCCAGCGGTCACTCTGCTCCAATGTGCCGCCTCCCCCTCACCGCCCCCCCCCAGCAGTTAGTGTGTACTCAGGGAATTAGAAACACATTTTTATACATTTAAGCAAATCTGCTGCTGGTGAGAAACAAATTAGAACCTGCAAACCAAAGCCACACAGAACGCATTTCGGCCTCATCCGCCGTTTCCCACTTTCCTCGTCACTCCGGGCCCCTCCAGGAAGGAGCGGGCGTCCTCATGGGCCACATGGGGACCTGGCCAGGTCCGGGGCAGGAGGGTCTGCAGCCCAGGCCTGTTCCTGGGGTGCAGATGGCTGGGCGTTGAGGGAGAGGGGTGCAGCTTGGCCCCTGCTCCTGGGAGACTGCCAGGCTCTGTTCCAGTCCCATGGCCTGGGCTTTCTGCGCCCTGTGGGCACCCTCAGGCCTCTGCCTGCTCACTGTTCCCTCCTCCCCTCCTGCCCGCCACACCCTTGGCTGAATCCTCCCCCACCCCAACCCTAGTGTTGAGCAGCTCCCCCATTTAGTGGACCTCAGGAAGCCTCCGTCTATTCATTCATCAAACGGCACGGTAACATCCCCACCCCACAGGCTTGTGGGGGGCTTCAGTGACATGAGCAGGTGCAGTGGCTTGTCCCCTCCCCACCATCCATGTGCTCTCCCTTCACGTCACCCGTACCCTGTTCCCCTGCCTCTTTGCACACGCCATTTCCTCTGCCCTACCATTGCTCCTCTGAGCCCTTCCAACGCTTCGAGGCCATAGACCACCCTGGCGCCCAGCCTGTGACCGCCACAGCCCACGCGACTACACCTCGCCTTCCACTCTTGGCTGACAGGATCGTCTCCTGTCTGTATTTTCTACTTTAACTCTTCTTGTCTCCCAAGCTAAATTCTAGGACGGGTGGGGGAGGGGGGAATCCCTCTCTGGAACATCGGTTTGGTGCCAGTCTCAGCTGAAGCTTTTACACGCCTGTCTCATCTCATTCAGACAACCTTCGAGGCTGTGTCTAGAATCACCCCCATTTTCAGAGGGCAAAACCGAGGCTCAGAGCCACAGGGGACTTACCCAGAGTCCCACAGCCCAAGGGGCGGGAGAAGCACGAGCCACATGTGCCCCATCCCACATCCCAAGTTCTTGTCCACAGCTGGGCAGCCTGCCTGTCCGTCCACGGTCCCTCTCCCCCACCTCAGCACATGTGGGATTGGGGTGACTCATGATAATACATGCAATAGAGGAGAAAAATGAAAACGTATTCAAAATCGGGGCCAGGGAACGTAGAGACAGAAGAAGAAGTCGAGCCTGGGGGAAGCAGGGCTGTGTAGACGGGAAAGTTCCAGAACCCCTAAGTCTCCGACACTCTTTGGAAAGATGCCCCCCCAGGCCCCTCCCTTCCTCACTGCGCTCCAGTTGCACTGCCCACTACCTGCGGGGGGTCTGGACCCAAACCTGCCCTCATAAGTAAGGGGCAAGGGTCTCACCCTATTGGCCTAAGACATTGCAGGCAGCGCCGTCTCTCGCCTGTCTGCCAGCAAGGAGACGGCACTGTGCTACAGGATGTCACGCATAAAACTATTCTCGTCCCAGGCGGGGCCCTGCCTCGGGCGGTTCCAGAGACAGAGCGGCCTTAACGCAGGATTGGGCGAAGCTCCAGTCCCAGTCACTTTCTGCTTAAGGACAGAGCGGTTCAGATCTCCTGGTGTCACCCGAATCGCAAATCCCACGGAACGGGGACTCAGAGAAGCAGAGACTCTGGGGCCAACTCTGTCCCGATCAAAACCTTAGTTCTTCCTGCCCCGATCTCTCCTCCTCCGAGAAGCCTTCCTGGATCACACCGTCCTTCTACCCACCCATCTACTCGTTCAGTAAGCGCTTACCGAGTGAGCACTGACTGAGCCAAGAGGGAGGGGTGTGGAGATGAAGAAGACAGCCCTGACTCTGAGGAACTCACAGTCCCAGAAGGAAGCACACATCGGGAGTATAACAACCGGCGTGACTTGAGCATCTACTGTCTGCCAGGCGCTGTGCTCGCGACAGTCCTGGATGTGTATTCTATTAATAGCCCCAGTTTAAGGAGATAAGGCTCAGAGAGGTTAGGGTCATGCCAAAGGTTGCACAGCATGAGATGCCAGTGTCCACCTCTCTGCCCCTAGGGCCCAAGCTCTTACCCATTAGGCCACAATGGCAGGACGTGCCCAGATGGGGATGTCCTAACCCACTTGGACTAGGCAGTCTGGGAAGGCCTCCTGGAGGAGGTGGGGTCCACCCTGAACCTCGAAAAAGGAGCTGGGGGCTCTCCAGATAAACTAGAAAGCCTTGGAAATGGAGGGAGCAAAGGAAGGCATTGAGGGTGGAGGCGGCATGGATGCAGGCAGGGAAGGGGCGTGCTGGGTGAGCGGCAAAGGCTGATGGGAGAGACGGGCCTTCACCTTCTCCGCGCCCTCCACATCCAGTCCCGTCACGCCCACCCGTGAGCCGTGCATGGTCTTTAACAGCTGTTGTGCTTCCGGTACCGTGGACTTGGATTTGCAAGTGACCTCCCTTTCCCGTCAGAACCACGCCTGGCACGAGGTCAGACCTGGAACGCCCCCCAACTGGAGGGGTGTAATGGGGAGAGGAGGGAGGCTGTGAGGGGTGTCCCCACGCTCTCCTCTGTGGGTTTGGGGGCCGGGACACAGAGGGGAAGGGTGTCTGAGCTAGGGGGCTGGTCAGCTCGGTCCTGCCGGATGGAAACTTTCTCTGAACACGAAGGCCTGGCAGGAGGTGGGGCATCTGTGACCTTGATTCTTCACGTAGTTTTCAATGTCATGGAGGGGAGGGGCTGGAGGACTCTGTGGCCCACCTGCCATCTGCCTTGGGGGAAGGGATGGGGTTGTCTGCTCTGCATCTGGGTAAACTGAGGCACGGAGAAGGTAACACAGGTTCTAAGGGAGACGTGTGCTTAGAGATGCACGTTCACGGCCTTCTCGTGGTTTTCCCATCTACCAAGGCCAAGGCGCCTGTGTGCTAAAGTCACCTTAGATACAATGTTTACTGTTCATGTATTTCACAGTATAGGATTATCGAGCTCGAGTTAACGACGATATCGAAGCCTCACGCTAGAACAGAGCTTCCTCTTTAAGCACGGGGGGCATCACGAGAGAAGCATGTCCGTCTCCCAGAAGTTGGAGGGGTAGGCGAGGCAGCCATCATCATCCCCCTTAGGGATGGGGAAACTGAGGCTCAGAGAGTTTAAGGACCTGCCCGTGGGCGGAGTGGCAAAGCCGGGATGTGAGCTCAGGTGGTCAGGTCCCAGCCCGTGGCCCTCGCTGGGATACGGTGTCTCTCTGGGACCTTGTTCAGAGCCACCAACACCCAGGGACTGCAGCCCCCGGCTCCATCCCTTCATTCCCAGGAGCCCTGCACTCCTGTTCTCTGTCTTTCTCCCTCAGCAGCACCCTGCCCTGCCTCCTGCCCCTGCAAAGATGCCCTGGCAACGTGGACCACACGGGTCACCTACCCAGACCGAGTAGGTGGAGCGGTATCCCCCAGACCACACCCTGTGTATGTCCGACCCCCTGGATCTCTGGTTAGAATGCAGCTTGTGCCTCAGCAGGTGTGGGGCGGGGCCTGGCGCTCTGCATGTCTACCAAGGTGAGGCTACGCTCCTGGTCCAAGGACGATACTTTGGGTAGCAAGTGGGTGGCTATAGGAGCGCTCCAAACACCGCCTGCCCGGCCTGGGGCTGGTGCTGGCCTGCTTTCCCTCCTCCTCCTTGGCCCTGCAGCCTCACCTCACTGGCCCTCTCCACTGGGGCCTGGGAACTGGGGGGTGGGCTCTCGTCTCCTGCAGGTCTCATTGAAATTTCGCCCTTGCCCAAGACTCCTTGGTTGAGAGCCCGTCCCTATTAATTCTTATTGTGCCTTTAGAGCCAATAGGTTTTTATTTATTCATTTATCTTGGTCTTCCTTCCCCCGCCCCTTTCTCACCAGGCTGGAATTTGCAATTCAGTTCTCAGGTGGCCTTGCTGAAGGACAGAAGCCTGGCGGGGAGACAGGGTCTGCACCATGAACCCTGAAAAGGGCAGCCACCCCTTGGCCCCTCTTCCTCCCTCAGGGTGCTCCTGGGCTCACACTTCAGTGGGTTGGAAGCTGGGGCAGCCTGGCACCTGCTGCAGGTGAGGAACTTGGGAATAGAGACCCACCCCTTGATTGCAAGGCTAAGGGGGCAGTGGGCCACCTGGCGACCATTAGGGCGCCCCCTGGTGGCTGGTTAACAACACCTGCTGTGGCTGGAGGAGTTTAAGCTGCTTGAGCAGGAACCTCCTGTCCGATGCCCTGAGACCAGAAATATAGGGCGTGGCATCCTCAAGGCTGGAGAGAGGCAAAGAAGAAAGGGCAGGGGCACCACCCAGGGCGTGATAACAGCCATGATAAGTGAATGCCAGCTACCGCACATGGAGCTCCTACTACGTGCCCGCACCACACGCAGGGCACACGGGGCCTGGCTGCACCCTCCCCCCAGCGCTGCGAAGCCTTCTCTCTGCTTCACAGAGGAAGAAAACTGGAGCTGGGACCGGGAGGCCGAGCCTCCTGCTGGGTAAGTTCCCAGCCAGCCTTCTAGACAAAGTGACCTTGGCGGGATTTAGGCAACACCTTCTAATCTCTAAACTGGGATTAGAACAAGCACCTGCCTCACAGCACCCTACGGAAGATTAAATGAGACTCGCACAGGACCTGCTTGGGCGGAACTGCAAGAAACGGTGGCACGGGGGTGCCGAATCCACCTGGATGTGACCCTTTCCTCCCTAGAAAAGCCAGGCTCCCCCCCTCCAAGAAAGGCATCCCTCCACCTGTCAAAGCCGCGTCCCCATCCTCATCAGCCGCACATTTGTAATCAAAGGCAGGACTGACTGGGCGGCAGCCCATAATGAAATATGTTAAGTCCATCAGACAGGTGTCGAGACCCTGAAGACCCACCTTGCGGGAGATGTTGGAAATACACTCTCCTTATCTGTCTTCTCAGGAGAGGAGGAGGAGGGGACGAAGGCCTCTCCCAGAGCCCAGGGCTCAAGGACACCTGCCCGAGCTCAGGCTGGGCGGCATGAAGACTAGGGGGGTGACCACCCCATCCTGGAGCCGCACTGGGTTCTCTTCTCTGTGGGGGTGGGGTAGGGCAGGGGTCCAGGGCCAACAGCATCCTAAGCCAGCTTTAGCCAGGAGAGGGCCTTGGACTCCATCTGATGGTCATCTCCACCCCTCCAGCCCTGACGGAAGCTGGTCCAGCGAATTATGATTTAGCTATCCTGCCCCACCCCCCACCCCAGCACATTAAGGCAATGATTAATATTTAAGAGAAGAAATATAGTCAAGACTCTAATATGAGAGACAGGGCTTGATCCTGCTCAGGGGCTGTGTGGAGAAGTCTTCGTGTGAGCTGGGGTGGGCAGCCAGACTGAGATGTGGACCCAGAACCAGGCTCTCCCCTTGGCCTTGCCCCCGACTTTCAGGGGCCGGCCCCCTTGCCCATTCCTGAGCCAGTGAAGCTCTGGGGCCCCTGGTGCAGTGAGCCCCACGACTATCCAGCCCCTGGCCCCAGCCCTGTGCTGCCTTCTCCTTCTCTCTCCAGCCCGGCCACCACCCACAGTGACAACCTCATGACAGCTGACCATCCACTCAGTCCAGCCATAAACCCAGGAACCCAGAGGCTCCCCGAGGACACAGAGGCAGCAGCCGCCCCGAGATGACACGGAGCCCTTCTCGTCAGCTCCTGCAGCCCGGCTGCCCTGTCCGGCCTTCGGCCAGGCACGGGGCCTCCAGAGGCCCGCCTAGTGGGGAGGTGCCACTCAGCAAGCAGTTCAGCTCAGTGACTCCGGAGCTAAACGTTTGAGTCATTTCCACCACTTCCCGGAGTGTGACTTTGGGCCTCCTCAGTTTCTCCATCTGTGTGATGGGAATGACAACAGCTGATTGCTCTGTGCCAGACCCTATTCTGAGCAGTTTCCACATATGAATTAACTCACTTACTCCTTCCAACGACCTATTACGTGCTTTATGTGCCCACTTTACAGATGACGGAGCAGAGGTCCAGAGCCGCCACTGGTCCAGACTCCACTCCCTAAAACTCCTACTTTATATGACTCAGAATCCACCTTGCTGAGCCGTGGGGAATGTAATGACACATATTAAGCCCCCAGCCCACATACTCGGGGAGCTCGCATAAATGATCGCTCCTAATATTCTTGTTGTTGTTAATATTACTTGAGTACTAAAGTACTCGGAGGCACATAGGGATGGCACCAGCCACAAATACCCTCTGCACTTCCGTCAAACCTTCCCCTGCGAAGTGCCAGCTCCATCCTTGGCATACCCTGGCCTGGCAAAACTGTTTGCTGGATTGGACCAGGTGGAACAGGAGGTTTCGAGGCAGAAGAGATGAACAGAGGTCAGTCAGACTGCAGCCTTGCAAATAAGTACCTGGCTTACTCGCCCAGAATGCTGACTTCCTACAATGGAGGCGGGGCTTATCTTTGAGGCTGGAATTACAACCACTTTGATCTTTCTGAGAGGAACCGATCTGACCAAGAATTTTTCCCACCCCGGCGAATGATGTCATGTGACCCGGAGTCCGCAGGGTGGCCTCTGCCCTGGCACATTTCCAAGGTGGGCAGAGAGTTGCTGCCAACCCAAGATGCAGGAAAGTGGACCGTGCATCTTGGTCCTCCCACTCCGTTCACTTATCCCAAGGTCACCTGTCCCCCTCCCACGTGGCCTGAGCCAACAGAACAGCGGTGGGCGGGCTGACTTACGTGGGAGCAGAATCTCTCCGGCGGGTCTCCGCATGTGATGCCCGAGGGCTCCACCTTCACCCTGACATAGTCCTTCAGGCGCATCACCTTGGGCTGGCAGGCGTAGAACTCCCAGGTGGGGCCCTCATCCGAGGTCACCCAGGATTTGCAGATGTCGTAGTCCCCAGAGGCCAGTGGGAGGCAGTGCAGGAAAAGCGCCAGCAGGCACAGCATGGCTGTGCAGTCCACAGGGGCACGGCCCCGCGGGGCCCTGGGCAGGCAGCGGCTGGCTCAGGCGGGACTCTGGCCCTCGGCATGGAAAGGCCACATCCACCGGGTGACGGAGGCTGGATGTCCCAGGGACTCGGGCGCTGCCAGGTTGCAAAGAGCGAGGAGCTTGTTTTTTCCAAAAGGCCGGTACAGAAAACTCAGAGCCAGCGTTTCTCAGACTGCTGACGAGCAGATCAAAAAGTCGCCCATAACTCGGCGCCCTCCTAACCTTGGCATTACACCTCTCCCCAGAGGTGAACCCGATCCAATCAGGCAGACTCTCAAATTGTGACCGTGGATGGAAATGGGATAGGGAGGAGATCCACAGGGATCTGGCATGAGGCCGGATCGGATTGCCTTTAATTCATGTCCTTCCGATCAATCCAGGTCTTTAAAGGGCCCTTCATGTGTGATGTGCTCAGCACCACTGCCAAACAGCCCTCTGGCCTGCGTTGTAAAGACAGAATAAAACCAGGAGGTGGACATGTTAGCTGGGAACATGTACCCTCTGTGGGGTTAGACTTGGCGTCTCAGACCAATAAGAGAGATTTCTTTTCATGTGGGCTTAAAGCGACAACAACCGTGTGGCCGGACTGAAACGTAAAAAAAAGCTACTGAGAGAGAAGCTCATTCGGCTCTGTTTTGGTGGGGACAGGCACTAATAGGGGTCAGCTGACCTTGGCTGGTAGCCATCGGCAACTTATTATGAAGTTTCTGGTACTTCGGCTCTCAGTGCATCCGGGTACCCGGGGTCTGGCTTGTCTTTCATTGTAAGAGGGGAGGAAAGCTCATTAGCAATAACACCTGCAACAAATTAAAGAGAGAGAGAAGGAGGATGAAGATGTAGCGGGACAAAAGCTCTCTGGCAAAATGCACGAAAAAATGAGGCTGCCTCAGCGAGGTCTCCCAAGGAAGCTGGGTTATTTTTATTAACATCAGAGTTGCACATTTGGAGATTGGGCACATTATTAAAAAGGTGATGCATTTTCTCCTCACTTATAGGAGTGCTAGGGCAGCAGAAGCACCCCCTGCTTAGGGTAGATGACTCCCTAAAACATCCCCAGGAGCCAAGATTGAATGGTTGCTTTAAAATGCCATGCCCGACAAGTCCAAGCGTCAAAGCTGTGAATGGCAGAGACGAGACTGTAACTGTAGGTACAGATGAGACTGCACATATTAGGTACAGACAGGTACACAGAGTGGTCCACACGAGGGCCGGCAGTTAGGAACCTACCAGGTGCTGATAAGCATCTCTCCAAACTCTGAAACGCTGAATTTAATGCTTAACTCCAAGGATCTAGGGATGTTGAAGACTTTGACAGAAGTGACAATGATTTGTCAGATTAGATTTTCTGATCGAGGCCACATTCCGCAATCATCCTTCGGGGGTATGTTTATAAATGGATCACTATTATGATTATCGCTTTCCTATTTTAAGCTACTGGTAATTATTTAAAAGCCCAAATAGCTATAACTAAGATGAACGTTTTATTGCAAAAAAACACAACTCCAGTAATGTGGTGTGTTCCCAGACACTTGACACATCCCCAGGGGAATATGAGTCCAGCCGGTGTGGGGTCCCGGCCAAAAATACGAGCCGATAGGGCAAAGGTTACCGCAGTGAGTCGCAGCAGAAGAGCCTGCGTTATTAATTATTCTGGTTATCATGCCTACGATCATTGCATCTAAATTCCCAAACCGCTGCATGGGAGGTGCTAGCTTCCGCCTCTCACCTGACACCCCCTTCAGCCATTGTACATGGAAGGATCCTGAAGAGTTAGCTACGTTTCCATGAGACCCCATTCTCCACACACACACACACACACACACACACACACACACTCCCGCTCAAAATGACAAACCAGAGGGGTGGGCATGGTCCCAAGGGGGGGCTGGCTTCTCAGCACCTCCCCAGGAGAAGCCCTCACGCCGTGCTGGGCGCTGCAGACTGAATCGTAATTCTGCACTGAGGCAGCCCCTGCCCCTCTCTCTGGCCCAAGGCCTCTTCATGGAGATGAATGGGGAGCAAGGGCATCACATTCTCACATCTCACCTCTGGCTCTTTAAAGAGAAACGTGTTTCAGAGCCTGCCCGGCCTTGAATGCGCTGCCGGCTAGAAAACTCTCAGAAAGAACCCGCCTGGCGACTATTTTTACAACCTGAGAAAATGTAGTAAAAATAAAATAGCGCGGCCGGCAAAGGTTTGGATGCCTCTACCCAAGCGAGCTTCGAGCTTCGTGCCGCCCAGAAAACAGCAGGTCCCTAATTAATTCTTTCAGCCGCCGAGTCCAACTGTTCGCTAACAGGTAGGGCGCTCCTGACAGCCGTGGCACCGGGGCGCGGGGCTGCGGGCTTCCTTCATCTGCGGGACCGAGGCTGCTCGGGGCTTGGCGGGCGCTGGGCCGGCCAGCGCGGGGAGGCGGGGAGGCAGCGAGGCCCGGAGGCCGAGAGGCCGGGAGGCCGGCGCCAGCGGCGCGCAGGGCCGCTCGCAAATCTATTAACTGCTTTGCAGCTCTGTTGGCCTAAATGCCACGCTTTCCCTGGAAAAATGGGGAGGAGGGGGCAACAACAACAAAATCTGCCGGG
Source organism: Eidolon dupreanum (assembly GCA_028627145.1). NCBI lineage: Eukaryota > Metazoa > Chordata > Mammalia > Chiroptera > Pteropodidae > Eidolon > Eidolon dupreanum. The sequence continues at coordinate 159,622,325 of CM053509.1, read as the reverse complement.
GGCGAGGGTAATAAATGTGTTTACAACTCGTCCATCAATTGGCGTTCCTGCTGCCGCCATCGTAGGGGAATTGTGAACTCAGCACGAGAATATTACAGTCGGTTTTTGCCAAAAAGAAAAACAGGGAGGGGAGAGGCGCGAGAGTCCGCGGAATCGGGAGGCGGAGAGCCGGCGGAGGCAGAAGCCAGCAGGGAAATCTCAGAGTAAGGTTGCATCCCATGGGTCGTTTTCTCCCTGGAAAATAAATCTTCACCTGATATTATTAAGAAACTGCAGCTCCTGAAACAAATGGGATCGATGCTTTTTATTTTCTTTTAAGAGTCCTGAGGAGCCGAGGGGTGCCGATAGCCAGGGTATTAAAACCCGAAAATTAGATTTTACCAGGATTTCTGAACTCGGATTCCTCTGTCTTATTGAATCAGCGCCTCTCGGAGCTGGCTCCTCCCGGGTTTGCGGCTGCGCCCTCGCCTCGTGGGACACTTGCCGCCGATGGCACAGAGCCCCTGGGGTCACTGGAGGGGGGCGCTGGGGACCTCTCCCAGGATCCGGCCCACCCCGACGTTCCCTGTCCCTTCCCAGCGAGGGCAGCCCAGGACAGTGACCCCGCCTTCAGGGGCTGGTGCCTGCGGCCAGGAGGGAAAGGGGAGCAGCTCCCGCCGGGGTCACCTTCCTGCCCCCGCCCCCTCTGCCCCGGGTCACCACCGGCTTAGGGAGCATCCCGCTTCCGGCGGCCCCCGTCCCCGGCCCTGGAGCAGGCGCCCCCTCCGGCTCCCGGCGCCCCCCACGCCCTCTCCGCCGCCCGGGAGCCCTGAAAAGTTGAGTGCGGGGGGCGGGGCGCGAGGAAGACGCCGGGGCAGGGCAGGGCGGCCGCGGCCGGGGCGGGGTCGGGGGCCGGCGGGCCGGTCAGCTCCGCGTGGCGCCAGCCGCGGGGTCGGGGGCGAGTGCGCGCCTCGCGTGGGCCACAAACGGCGTGCACCGCGCACGGACCGCGCACGGACCGGCCCCGCAATCCCGCAGCTGCTTTTTGTCTTCCGAAGTTGAGTGCAAGCCACGGGAGCGATTAATAATCATGCCTTTAATAAAGGCCCGGCCGGCACCGAGGGCGCCCCCCCTTCGGCACCGCCTCCCTTAATTAGAAGACGCCCAGCGAAGCGCCAGAAATTAGTTGCACCCCTTTCCCCAGCGCCGCTGCCAGCAGCGACCCGGCCGCCGCCCCCCGCCCCCCGCCCAGGCGGGCAACTTACTCCGGAGTGGGCGACCCCGCGAGCTCGCGGCCTTCTTCCCGCCTTTCTGCCGCTTCTGCTCCCCCCTTCTGCGTACCGCCCAGTCCGAGGTTCGACTCCGCACTGTCCCCAAGCCGGTCCCTGCGCAAGCCCCTCCCCCATTCACCCACCCCGACACGGCGCCGAAGGGTGCCAGTCCTCACTGGCCAGGAGTTTCTCTGTGCAACTCACATATACCCAGTTTTCGGAGACATGGGAAGGGGATGCGGGGGGCGGGGGGCTCTAGATGGTGACAATTAAATTGGGGTGGGACAGTGGCGAGAGAGAAGGGTTAATCTCCTTTTCACAAACACATCCAGGCATTCTTGCAACACACGCACACACACACGATGGAAAAAAGACCCCGGTGGGAAAAAGCCAGCCAGAAAGACACGCTACTCCTTTAAGATGCCGCTACAAATGCACACTCACACACCCCTCTCCCGCGACTCCAGCCCTCCGCTAGTAACAGCCGCCACCAAATAACTTTTGCATCCGAGCCTTTGCTGGGTTGCTTTAAGTGGCTCCTGGGCCCGGGAAAGCCTGCATGGTCACCGAAGCCCTTTAAAAATGAAACCAGCCTGGCGAAGCTGCAGCATCTCTCCCCCCACCCCACCCCCCCCGCGCTCGCCTCCCGGGCTCTCCCCGCCCGCCTTACCCCGGCTCGGAGCAGCTTCCCGGAGCGGGGACCCGGGAGGCCGAGGACCGCCACCCTCTGGCGCTCCGCCTCCCCGCCTCCGGCTGGCGCTGGGTGGGGGCGAGGGCAGGAGGGCTGCAAGCCGGTGCTCCTTCCCCGCGCCGCTCCCGCCGCCGCTGTGGCCGCCGCGGCCGTCAGAGCGGGGCTGGGGAGCCCTCTGGCCGCCGGAGGGGCAGCCCGCAGCCGTCCCGGAGACGCGGGCCGGGGGAGGGGGCCGCCCGCGCAGCCCGCATCGCCCGCCCCGGCTGAGCGGGAGGTCGCCGCTAACAAGTGCAAACTTTTTGGCACCCCTGGGCGGCTCGGAGAGGACCCGCGCTCGGGCCCCCGGCGGCCCCCGGCCTGGGTGGGCTTCGCAGCTGCTCGTCGGGGCGCCGGGGCATCCCCCCGCGCGGCGCGGGCCAGATGGCGGGGCGCTTCACTGCCCCCCTGCACTCCGCTCCAAGTTAAAGCCGAGGCTAAATCCTCTTGCCATCATCACTCACGATCACCATCGGGGCTTTTATCTCTCGGTCTGATCCGGGCTGCGTAACTTCCTCTGTGTGGCTCTAACACACCATCCCACCACGGAGCAACGGTCTTCTTAAAGGTGCAGGAAGGAAATACTGCGAGGCTCGGGGGACGCGCCACCGCCCGGGGAGGGGCGCCGCGAGCAGGGGCGTCCCGGCGGGCCCGCGGCCAGGGTGGCCCCAGCAGGCGGCCGCGGGAGCGAGCCTGCCTTGGGGGGGTCGCTGCCTAAACATCTCCTCCCAGCCCAGGGGCCAGCGGGTCCCCGCGCGCAGAGCGCATCCTCAGCCAGCTCGGGTCAGGCGCCGCAGGGCTGCAGCTTCCTTTCTCCGAAACACAGGGGCCTGACGGGGTGCCAGCGCCCATGGGCGTAGGGGCTGCCCCATCGGCACCAGGGAGGGGGGCCAAGTGACTCAGTCCGCCCACCCCAATATCCAAGGGCTCAAGGCTGCTGCTCGGTCTCCCTCTGTGAAGTGCTGCCACCCAGAAGGCCCCAAGCAGTGGGTAAAGGGGTGGGTGGGTGGATTTGGGGAGATGGGGAGGGGGAGCGACTGAGCGCACAACCAGAGCCTGAATACCAGCTGACACATCGCCGCCTCCACCCTGATGGGCCCTGCTTTTGGGAAGCCAAGCCAGCTCCGGGGGGGAGTGCGGAGTAGGGGGGCAGGAGGGGCCTCACTCCCTGGCAAGCACGGGAGGAGGGCTGGGGAGACTCGTGCAGAGGCCGGGGCACAGGCCACGGAGTTGGCACCACTGGGCAGCCCTTGGCTCTTTAACCCCCTGGAGGCTTCCTGCCAGGCTGCCTCCCAGAGCTGTGGGGAGAGCTTTCTCGGCTCCCAGGGGAAGTGTGGTTTTCAGGTGCCCCTGGCCTCCTCCAGGGTGGGTTCTTGTGCACAAGCAGACAGCACGGTCGTTAGGATGCATCAAGAACAAAGAGCCTGAGGAGAGAGAGAGAGAGAGAGAGAGAGAGAGAGAGAGAGAGAGAGAAAGGGAGGGGACTGGTCCAAGGTCACAGAGGGTGTCAGGAACAGGAGCCGAACGTGGCACCTCGGTGCGCCACCCCTCTGCCATCTCCTGCCTCCGCCTTAACCCTTCCCTGCTCTTGGCTCCCCCTCTGCTTGGAGAGGGGGCTGTGCGGCTGAATGACATTTAGACTGTTGTCACAAAGCAGGCAGAGAGGATGCAGAATCAAAGACTGTCATATGCTTTAATAAAAATAATGATAATAATAATCATAATTTGACATTTATTGCACACCTGTTTTACGCCAGGCTCCATGCAAACCAGTTTGTGTATTATCTACCAATTCTTCTCAGCAATGCTGTGACTTAACTCCTATTAGCCAAGTCCCAAGGTAGGGATGAAGCTTTGAGATGTTAATTAACTTGCCCAAGGTCACAAGCTAAGGAGGTCTCTGGCCTGGGGGGCAGGGTTCCCACGCCGCCAGGTGGTACTCGACCATAACCTGACTTGCTGGTTAACTTGGGGCACGGCACAGGTTGCTTCTGGGCCTCAGTTTCCCCATCTGTGAGATGTGAATGGTGAGTCTTTCCTTTTCTTAGGAGGGGTCAAAAACAAGGCCGTCAAGTGCTTCCTCCTGCATGTGGATTTGGATCCCACACCCCAAAGCCGTCCTGGAGAGCAGATGCCCGCCAGCCCCTGGTCACCTGCTCCCAGGCCTCCAGGCGTCCAGAGGGAGGAAGTTCCTTCCAGGAGAACACATTGCAATGTGATTTGGAAGCACTTGGCCTGCAGGCAGCAGTGGCGGGCAGAGCGGGGTGAGTGATGACCCGGGTCAGCCCTCAGCCTGCTGTCACCCCCAGGCAGAGTCATCAGTACTCAGGAAACGCCCTGTTCCTCCATCATCAACTCCATCATCACCGAGACTGGATGCTGCCAGGACAACCAACAAGACGTGGAGGAGGGTGGGTGCTTCTTATTCGCGGTTCCTCTGAACACAGCGGAGGGTCCTCCCGCTGTCGCCCGGTGGTTGAAGGGACCGTCGGCAAAGCTGTGTGGCACGGGCAACACCGTTCACACCGCCGCTCCAGCCCTGCTCTCCCCAGTGCTCCCGCCGCCCCACCAGGCTGAGTCCAACAGGCTTTTTCGGGGACCCGTTCCAGAACCTGTCTTCTGTCCTCCCATTTCCGGACCCCGGGAATTATGGGATAGTGGACAGAGCACCGACCTGAGCGTGAGGATGACGGACTTTTTTCTGCTCGGCCCTTAACCAGCCCGTGGCCTGGGGTCGCCACTTCTCGGCTTTTGCACTCAGTTCCTCCGTATGCATAGCGAGGAGACTTGCCCGGGGAGGCGGCCCCTGTGGGAGGATCCTGGTTGACAGCAGGCCTGGCCGCAGCAGCCTCCAGGGGGCCAAGTTCCTTTCAGGTGGGCGATAAAGTGCTTATTTTCCAGGATGAGAAACAAATAGGATTCCAGCCATGGAGGGACCAGGTGGTCAAGGGACGTTCATTTTTAAACTTCATTGCGGTACCTTATGACAAATGACCTTTTCCCAGCAATAAAAAGAGGCTGAGCACCAGGGGCAGGAAAGAGTTAATAAATCTCCCCCCAAATAATCGCTGGCTCCCTCTCACCAGCAGCCTAATCATCCTCTTCATTGGTGGGACTTTGGCTCCAGTGCACAGTTTTAATTTGAATTGTGTATGTGAAATCCACTATCAGAGAGCATCTGCAGAACAATGCATTTAATTCTATTCCATCTGTTTTTTTAAGGAGATATTTATAAAAGGATATATGTATATAAGGATATATACGTATATATGTATGTGTATATATATATGCATATAAAAGACACCAAAGTATGAACAACGGAGATGGAGCCAATGACATGCTTTATTATATACGTATTTTTTCCGTTGCTTGACCCCTTTACAATAAGGAAATATGCAGAAATGGGATAGATGAGTACCAGGAAATGATAAAGTCATACACCAAAATGATCTACTAGCTTTGCAATGAAAGGTAGCAGATGAGGTCCGGGCCCTCTGGGGATTTCTGAGAGAAGGCAAGTCCTGCTGCAGACAGACAGAAGGACAGACAAATAGAATGAACTCACGCCACTAATGAAAGTCAAGCGCAAGCCCCGAAGCCTCCCCCCCAAGTGTTTTCTCACACTTTGCCTTGTTCTCTCCGTTCTGTTATGCCAGACCAAGATTTTGATTTGTCCCCTCGACCTTGAGCAGTTGAGATGCAGCTGTAAGTAGGCGGTAAGATCCTGGGAACTAGCCCAGGACCATCTGGGGGTTTTCAGGCACCCCTGGGCCCCTTACCTCCCCAGCCACGGCAGAGGCAGAGGAAGAGAGACCGAGACCCACGCCCAGGGCCTGTCCCAAGGTGACACCTCCAGGCAGTGGCGGAGCCTGCGAGAAGCACCCCAACTCCTCTCTGCCAGTTCCCCGCTCTCATCTCCAGACCGCACCCCCATTAATTATTATTACTACATTAATCATACATGTGATTAATTCAGTAATGGTGATTCATAATTGATTGCATTTCATATGGCGTCTTTCATCCACACATCTCCCGAGATGCGCACCGCCTACAAGAGACACGTAAAGCCGGACGCGTTCTTCGCCCGCCTGCTTTTTGTTGGATAAACTTCTCTTTGCAGAGGCAGGGGGCTAATGGTTTTCCGGCAGACTGGGCTTGCCAGCCCCAGCTCTGTGCCCATCTCCCTGAGCACTGCAGCTCAGCCAGCGTCTCTCCAGCCAGGGGCTCCCGCTGTGCCCTGCTTTGCCTGGTGGTGGCCATGCCCCGGGAACTCTGCAGACCCCATTTCCTTGGCAGGTAGGCCCGCCAGGGCCCTGCGGCTGCTGGCCAAGACCAGCTCGGGCTCTGCCGGGAGTGGCACTAGACCAGAGCTCTAGGACTCAACTCTCTGGACGTGAGTCCTCCCGTCTCCTTAATCGGCCATGTGACCTTGAGTAAGCTACTGCCCCTTCCTGCCTCGGTTTACCCACATGAAAATCAGGATTAGTGAAGTCTCTCTCTTCCTCGGGTTCTGGTAGACTTTGCATGCAATGATGCACACCTTGCACCTTGCACCCGGCACGTAGTGCGTGCTCAGTGAGCGTGCCAGCAGCCGCGGGAGGCGTGGGCTCGGTCCCGGCAGCGGTGGCGCTGCGACTCGGCTCATCCCGTCCCCTGTCCGAGCCTCGGTTTTCTCAGGTGTACAGTGGGGTGATTGGTCAACTTCCTGTGTCTCGTCCAGATCTGAAGTGAGCGGTTACTGCAGTAACGGTTGGGATTTGGGGCTTCAGAACCCAGCCGCCCTGGGCTCACACTCCTGCTCACCTTCCCCAGGTGTGCGGCCTCAGGTAAAGGACTCACCTTGTGAAGCCCCAGCTGCCTCCTCCGGAAAACAAGGATAATAATAGCATCCAATGCCTGGGCTCGGCGTAAAAGTTTTATGAGCTAACGCCTGAAACGTGTTTGGCTTCTAGAAAGTGCTTAACACAAGGTGGCTCTGGCAGCCCACAGCAGGCCTGCTGCACCGCAGCGTGCGGATGTTCTCACACGTCTGCTTCGCCCCGCCCGTGAGGGGTGCTAGGATCGCCCCATCGCATGGATGCGAATACAGGGGCTGAGGGCGGCCTGGGCGATTCAGGTAGGGGTCAGGGCAGGGTCGGTGTTCGAAGCCGGGCCTCACGGCTAGGCTCACTGGTGTGTGGTCCCTGAGCTAAGCTCGTTATTCCATGACTGTTTCCTTCCCAGTGATCCGGGGAGGGAACTCACATCGCAGTCCCCACTCGTTCGCAGAAGACTTGGGACGCGGAGCAGTCCGGTCCCTTCTCCTGGGCACATGGCGAGCGATCACCAGGGTGATCGGGACCAGCTCTGCAGAAGGGGTGGAAATAACGGGAGGACACCTGCCTTCGCCTGCTGCGTCTCCCCCCTGGCCTTCCACCCCCAGAGACAGCTGGGTTTCCTTCCCTCTCCACGTGGGACTGTCCCATTCCCGAGCCCCCGGCAGCATGGCGGGGAGGGAGCTCAGCCCAGGAAAAGTCCCGCAAAGTTGCCTGGCTCCTTCGGGATGGGTGGCCGCTACAGGAGGAAGCTCCCATCCCCAGTTTCCAGGGGACGAGCAGACAGGTGGGGGCTCAGCCCAGTGGGTGCCCCACTTGTCCTCAGAACGCCTTCAGCAGACGGCAGGTCTCTGGTCAAAAGGCCCCTCAGGCAGAACCAACTGCTGCGCATGCTGTGGGTTCAGTCTCTGGGGATCCCTTGGGTCTGGGAGATGGGGGATGTGAAGAAGCATTGGCCTCCCTCCCTCAGCCGGGGCCTGCCAGCTTAGATCTCAGGGGACAGCAACCTGCAGGAAACTCTGGGTTACCCACTAAGCACCTACTGTGTGCCAACACCCTGCTGGGCCCTGAGGATGCAAATGGCGACAAATCCACTGGGTCCTGCCTTCGGAGTGAGGCAAGTCTATTAGAATTATCTACATCGCAGGCACCAAGCTGCCTGTGCACCTCACAAAAATTTACTAAGCACCTACTATGTGCCAGACACTGTCAGGCCAAGCTGGGGAGGCAGTTGAATCTGAAGAAGTGTGAGCATATGTGAGTGTGTGTGAACCTGTGTGCGTGTGTGAGCGTGTACACGCACACATGCGTGCAGGCCCAGTGTGAGCATGCTGGCTTGGCAGCATTGCCAGAAAACACTAGATGCCCCAAAGTTAACTGCAGAGGCGAGCCCCAACTCTCAAGGTATGAGAAGGAAAAATTCAAGCCATCAGCACCAAGAACAGCAAAACCCGGGCTCCATGGGGACCCGGCCCTCGACTGCCACTGCTCTGAGCCTCGGTTTCCTCACCTGTCAAGTGGGGATAGATAATAAAAGCACCTACTTCCCAGGGTTGTTGGGAGGGTCCACGGAGAAACGGGTAGGGGGTTGTTCCCCATCTGCGGATAGGAAGGGCTTGGTAAATGTTGGCTCTGGTTAATCGCCACTGGCCGAGTGCATCCCCTGGGTGTCGCCCTCCGTTGCTCAATGAGGGGACATCCAAAACCCTGTGGGAGGCTGTGGCCCAGCAGAGGAGACTGTTCTGTGTCAGAAGAATAACGGGGTTCATCAAGTCTAGGAAATATATGGGGCACCAGCCCCAGCTCTCCTCTGGGTCAAGGCGTCTGCTCTCAAAAAGCCACGACTGGGGATCCTCACCCTGCCCCCCTTGCACCCTTCAATGTGGGGAATGTTCCTCCCAGCTGTCAGCACTGGGCAGCAGCGTCCAGGGAGCTGAGGACAGAGCCACACCCACTCCCCCAGGTGGAAAGCCTCACCTGGGTCCTCCACTGCTGCTAGCCAGGTGTGCATGCTCCAAAGGAGCTGAGTAGGGGGAGGAGTGGAATAAAGGTGGCAGCCCCAAGGGCAAAAGAAGCCGCCTTCAATCCTGCAGCACGCCCTACCCTGTGACCCCCCACCCAGAGGAAAACACTCCTGACCGAGCAGGTGACCCAGGCCTCCTCTCCGACGTGCGCCCATCACAAAATAATTCGGCCAGTTGTAGAAATACCTGCTCCGTAGCATCCGCCCCTGCCCTCGCACTCCCCCTGGTGAGCTGGGGTTTCTCAAGTGACCTCTGAGCATCCGGTCCGCACCCTGTGACCCCCTGATCATTAGCACCTTCTGAAAAGAGCCCCACGTGGGCCCCGACCCAAAGGCAGCATGCACGGGAATGCAAAGCCCCGGGCAGATGGACGTCCTTGCGTGGGCGAGCTGAGAGACAGGGTCCCCGAAACCAGAGGCAGCTGGAAATTCTGAAACACACCCCACCGTGAGAGAAAGAGGTACGCGAAAAGCCAGCCCTCCGGCCCGCTCTCTCCTGCTCACGCACGCTCACACGCGCTGTAGTGCGTGCGACACTCTCCTCGTTGATTTGCTGACTTCGAGACTGGTGCGGCAAACTTCTCGCCTTCAATACACTGGATTCTGGACCCTGGACCCTGTCCCCTAAGGGCACGCGGGGACGCTGCCCCTAAGCCCACCCACAGCTGTGCTTTCGGGCACTCCTGCGTGTGAGACTACGTCCCTCTCTCTCCCTCACTCTCGGTCACTTTCTGCCCAAAGGAAGGTCTCGGAATCGGGGTCCCTGGAACGTCACAGAAACAATTACTCATGATGGGCAACTCTCGATCTTGAGAATCTGCTTTGATTTCTCACTTAATGACCCATGGCCTAGTGGATGGAGACAGCTCACGGCTGCCACTGTCCCCTCGTTCTGTTGACTTGGCCGGCTGTCACCATGGCCTCTTGATGTCCATGATTAACCCCTGCTGCCCCCACTCCCTGGGTCCCTGACGAGCCCTAGTCTTCATCCTGGGGTCCTCCTTGTCCCCCCTTGCCCCTTCTTCACTATGGGCCCAACAAACTCAGGCAAGTGCAGGGCTGGGAAGGACGAGCCCTCTGGTCACCTGACCTGATGCTTTAATGTCATTTGAGAGTGGGAAGGACATGGTTTCTGGCATCCCACCCAAGGGAGGACTCCCAGGGTTTTTCTTTTTCTTTTTCCTCTTCTTTTATTTTTTATCTGGAAAAGCAAAAGCTCTGGATCCAATACCTTCTCATCTCGACTCTGCTTATTCCTCGATCCAGATTTGCCGGCACAGTGCAATGACAAGGCTCATCAAGACTAGCCCCCTTCCGTGTCCCTGTCTGTTGTCCCATTCGGAACCCCTCCGCGTAGCTCTGGCCACCCATAACTCTCACTGCTTTGACAACCTCTGTGGGGGCTACAGGGTCCTGCGCCAGGTGTCCGTGGGTGGGGGTGCTGAGCGAGCAGTGATGGCCCTCCACACCGGGCACAGGCTTCAGGCCCTGTGTGAGGGTCTTCGGACACATTTGCAGTTAGCCTGGCATTTATGAGCATGGACCCCCAAACCTGACGGCCTATATTAGAATCCCCACCATGCCATTGGTTTCCTTGGGCACCTCTCTGCACCTCAATTTTCCATCTGTAGAATGGAGACCACAATAATACTCCTCTCTCAGAGCTGTCATGAAGATCTAATAATGAAATTCTGGTTGCAGGGTGCTTGGAGGGTGGGAGGAGTCTCCGGTGTGATCGGGCTGTCAGGAGCAGGTTGACCCTTGACCTTGGAGAAGCCCTTTGGGTCTACCTGAAAGGAGAAATGCCACCTTTGGCTTTGAACTCATTAAGCAGCCAAACCAAGGCGACAAGAGAAGCCAAAAGAAGTATAATTCCAGGTCGATTGGGTGATGTACCCCTGTTCTCCAAATTAATATCCTACCCAAACCAATCAATTCTCTGGAGTCGGCTTGAATCATCGTCCTCCATGAAGCCAGAAGCATGACCCCCCTCTCCTCCGACCCCCTCTCAGCCACTCACTGTCGGTCCCGTACCATGCAGCTTGGCTCGTGACCGCAGAGTTCAGGAGACTGCTGAGATTTCTTTAAAGAAATTGTGATCAACTGGTACCGGACGCTGCGCCCGACCCTGGGGGAGGCGTCCTTATCCGGTTCCCCACCTTGCAGATGTGGACACCGAGGCCCAGAGCCGGGAAGCAGCAGTCCTACCCCGGGAGGCAAACCCAGGCCTGCCTGACCCTTCACCAGTGCCCTTGACCCTGCCACGCCGGCTTTGGGAACCTGGCCGAGCCCCGCAGCCCCTCCGGACCTCATTCTCCCTGCGAGGGGGTCGAGCTGCTGTCCTCTGAGGGTGCTTCGCGCACGAGCACTCCCAGATGAACTGCCGGCCTCCCAGGTCCTCTCCGGGTGCCCACGTCGCACTCGCCCAGTACAAATGTTTCTCCAGACGAGCGACGGAGTGACAGCTCCCTAAGGAGAGGAGAGACGCGTGCAGAGCGGGCTTGTTCGAAGGCTGACATTAACACGCCAGGCACGTGCACAGGGGAGACCCCGGCGGCGGGGGCGTGGCCACGGGGGTGCGGACGCAGCGGCGGTGAACCGGCCAGAAACGGCTCCAAAACGCCTTCGCAGCGCGCAGCGGGACTCTCCTTTTGTGGCTCAATGGCCGAACACATACCGAGCAACTGCTATGTGCGTGCCGGTCTGGGGCACCCAAGGGTGAGGCTGGGACTCCTTAGCCCAAGGCGACGGGACTATTTGCAGAGAGAACCTCTTGGCGCGAGGCGCCCACCTGCAGCGCTGCCGCTATTGGACTGGTCTGCACGGAGAACGCACCGTTTGCTGAGATACCGGATGCTTCACGCGTTTACCGGGTGGTTGGGAGCCATCGCGCTGAGCCGTCCGAGGATCCCCACCACTCCGTCTCCCCGCCGCCGAGCCACATCGGGCCCTTCCTTGGAACTCTCCAGACTGCCCCAGCACCCAGCAGCCACCCAGGCTAGCTCCTGGAACAGAGACCGACCCCTGCAGGCCTCACTCCTGCACCCACCCGGCACCTGCTTGGTCTCGTCAGCCCCGTGCGGCCCCCGGGTTGTTAACCGTTCTGCTGATCACTGCCGACAGCACACACAGCCCCCCACACACGCAGCGCCCAGATCCGGGGTAACGGGCTTGTCTGCTGTCCCATAGAGTCACCTGCGGGCGACTTCAGGAAGACCCTGGGCCCAGGCACCCGTCAGGGCCCAGCCCATCAGGTTAGCCTCCTTGGGGTCTCCCCACAAGCAGGGCACGAAGGCAACTTGGGGTCCTACAGGTGCCTCGGAGTGCGGCACCCACCCACAGGGCCGCGGTGGCCTCTCGGGACCCGTGACTTCCTGCCACCATAAACCTCTCCCCAGCCAAGCCCACCCACCACCCCGCATTTTATAACTGAAGAAAAGAGTAGCTTCTGCTGACGGAGGAAGGAGCTCCTGCTGCTCTAGGGTGGAGAAACACAGGCGGCAGAGAGAAGGGGACATTTCCAGTGGGCCACGTCCACTGCCCAGGGGGCCGCGCTGAGCCCATCCGGTTCTCAGTGCCGCCGTCTATTAGTCGTGTCTGTCTGGCGATGGATTCGTCATGTCTGCTTGGGTCGGGGGACCGCACGGTGCACCTCTCCTTGCTCTCCCTGTTCTAGAGGGTGGCGCGTGAGCCTCTGTGCACCCCACAGAGAGCCCAGAATCTTACCAGACCATGCTTCTAATCGCGGCGATGTGAAACGTGAACCAAACGACCTGCTTTATTGAGCACGGACTCTGAATAATCACCCGGATGAAGGAGTAGGTAGGGTGCAACGTTTCTGGGAAATCTGAGAGTCGGTTTATGTGCCCGTCCTCGGTGATTTATCAGTTCCTTCACGGTTATTTATCGAGTGCCTACTGTATGCCAAGCCCTGTGTTGGGGCCGAGGGAGGCAGAGCAGCATCTGCTCTAGGAAGCTCCCGGCTCGGTGTGCGGAGACCGGCAAGGCGAGTACAGGTGGTGAGTACAGGTGGTGTGCGCGCTGCCA
>CM053509.1:159572897-159608964 GCA_028627145.1 Eidolon dupreanum | reverse complement strand
GCCTGGACTCCAATTGTCACACGTGTGCCGGTTTCCATGCGGACTAAAACGAAAGTCAGTGGTGAAACACACAGGAAAAGGAAATTTGGATAAAGGGAAAAACAGCCCAGGGCGGCTCCTCCCGCGGCGATTCCTGCTCCCTGGGTATAAGGCTGCGTTCCCTGGCAACAGTTTTCACGCTTCGCTGAAATAAAAGCTCCTACCAGCTGGACCCGTTATTAAAGCGGAGCCCCAGGATTAGCATATTCCACGTCAGTGACAAAGTGCCACCGGCTTCCTGAGGCACAGGAGCCCCCCAAGGCAAGATGGGGAGCAGCCTTGCTCGGCGGATCCCAGAGCCTCTCCGGCCACTGGAGTAGGAACACGGAAGGATCTGGAACTGAGTTGAGCCTGGTGGTTAGGGACCGGGGTAATGGGGGGAGCAAAAAGAGCTGAGTTTTAATCTCAGCTCTGCTAAAACCTGGCTGCTCCACCTGGAACAAGTCATTTCTCCTCTCTGTGACTTAACTTTCACATCTCTAAAACGGGTACAGCAACACATCCCGCCAACGGCTGTGTGCGGAGCCAGTGAAGAGATACACGCAGAGCACTTAGCTCACAGCAGCAAGCAATCAATACTGCCGACTTTCTAGTGAGATCTTCTAGAGAATTGCAGTTAACTTTTCAGGAACGCACCTGTTGGGTAAAGTGGGAGAGTCTTTTAACATTTGACGCTTTATGAAAGGTTTTCGTACTAGCCAATTGCTAAATAGGGCCCTGAAGCTGTGTATGATGTATGATTTGTGTGTGTGTGAGAGAGAGGGGGAGGGAGAGGGAGAGGGAGAGGGAGAGGGAGAGGGGGATGGGACAGAGAGAGAGAGAGAGAGAGAGATAGAGAGAATGTGCAGATGACAGAACAAGCTTGGGCCCAGACCCATGGGCTTGAGCGCTGTCTCTTCATTTATGGAGAGACTTGGCCAAATCACTTCACCTCTAATCTGTTTCCTCTTATCTCTAGAATGATGATGACACACCTGCATCACGGAGCTGTTGAGGAAATTAAAAGGATACACACACACACACACGCACACACACACACGCGAGAACCTGTCATGGGCCTCATGGAAGACTGAGAATGGCCGCAGCTAAATGTCGAGTGGGAACCTACAACAGGAAAAGGACGTTTGTGGGAAAACGGGTGAAATCCCAAGTCTGGAGTCCCCTTCAGTTAATAGAGCTGCCTCAGGGTTAATTTTTTAGTTCTGAGACGCGTACCGTGGTCACGTGGGCTGATACGTCGGGGCAGACTAGGGGAAGGGCACAGAGGACTCGCTGAACTCTGTGACTTTTCTATAAATCCCAAACTTTTTCAGAATGAAACGTTCATGTACATGTAACAAACAATATAAATTCTGGCAATTTCATTATATCAAATATAAATTAAATATCAATCTATCAAGTTTAAGTAAATATCACTCTATTAAATTAACGTAATAAATAAGATTATAATTATATTACAAATTATGAAGATATTTCTTTTAAAAGGGCCGAGTAACCGGTCTAGATGAAAGAGGCATGAAGAGGAGAACAACTAGACGCAGTGTGGTGTCTTGGACTGGATCCTGGTTAAGAGAAAGTAAAACTGCTGAAAAGAACAGTATTGGGAAAATTAGCAAAATGTGCACATGGGCTATATATAGGGTGACATATCAGCATTAAGTTCTTGAAGCTGATCGCTGTCCCCAAGCTGCGAGAGAGACTGTCCCTCAGGGCGAAGACGAGTGGAGCGGTCGCTTAGCGGCTATGGGCTTCGTTTTGGGGTGATGGAGACGGTTTGGAACCAGATCGAGGTGGCAGTTGCCCAGCATGGTGAATGTACTAAATGCCACCGAAGCGTTCACTTCAAAATTGCTAATTTTACGCTGTGTGAATTTCACCTCGATGAATTTTAACATATATATATTTTTAAAAAGGGTTACTACTGTATACGCACACAATACTAGACTTGTACCTTACTAGCTATTATTTATTTTTACAAATATGCCTTGAACCCTCCTCTGTGTGGAGGCGGGTGAATTGGGTGGTGCCCACACTCACCACTCACTTCTCAGGGCTAAGGCCACGCCTGGAGGCTGTGGCCAGGTGACAGTGGGCTTCGTCTCCTGTGCCCAGCTCCTGGTAGCATGCCCGCGTGCAGGAGATGCCTGCTAGAGAGCTCCAGGCAGGCACCCAACAGGGATCAGCAGATCCTGTAGGCTCCACAGGGAAGTCGAAGGAGCCCGGCCTGAATGG
The DNA here is from genome assembly GCA_028627145.1 of Eidolon dupreanum. Lineage (NCBI taxonomy): Eukaryota > Metazoa > Chordata > Mammalia > Chiroptera > Pteropodidae > Eidolon > Eidolon dupreanum. The sequence continues at coordinate 159,606,693 of CM053509.1, read as the reverse complement.
TGGGGGCTCCGGGAGGGCCGTGCTGCCCCACCTGTCCTCACGGCCATCGACAAGTCGGGCAGCAGCCCCCTGGGAAAGTTTAACAGCAGCCGAGGCCCCAGGTGGTGCAGCCATGGGGTTCTGGACCGGTTGCTATTCGGGACGATGTCTAATCAGCCACGAACTGTACCCCGGGTAAGCGGGGTGGAACGGGGTGGGGGAGGCAAGCAGGTGTCGAGGCCACGCCCATCGCTGCTGCTCACCCGCGCTGGCTCCTGTTTGAGCCCCACCAACACCGGAGCCGCCAAGCCCCCAGCATTAACGATAGCAGTCAGGTCATGAGCACATAATTGGATAATTCAATTGCTTTCCAGGGAGAGCTGCTGTTTAATTAAAGAGGACTGAAGACAGAACTAGGAGGCTGGGGAGGACCGGCCTGATCGTCAAGAGAGATTGCAGTAGTCTGACAAGGTGACGGGCACACCAGGCTGTGGCTGTGACCGCAGACACCGTTAAAGGCAGCGTAGCAAGGCGGGTGTGGAGAACGGCAGCTTGCCCCCATGGAAGGGCTGGGAGCGTGTCCCGGTCACAGCAGATCAGAAGGTGGTCAGTTAGCCTAGGTTTTGAATACATTTGCATTTAAATAAACACAGTGTCCTATAGTCTGGCGGCTTCCAGCTGTGTGACCTCAGGAGATTGCTTAACCTCTCTGAGCCTCCGTTTCCAGATCACATCACAGCCACAGGTGAGGAACGTACCTGTTGGGTGAGGCGAAGGATTCTTTTAACGTTTGATGCTCCGTAAAACCTTTTCTTGCTGGGACATACTGATGAGGTTGCACTCGGCCAGCTGCGGAGTGAGGCTGAGGTCACGCTTGCCCCCCAGTGTGTGTGAGGGTTGGCTGGACTTGCGCATGGCACCCCTCAGAACAGGCCCGGGGGTGTCCCCAGCACCGAGTGAACGTCAGTTACCTTTAAAAAAAAAAACAAAGCAAGTCACACATCTCGGACTGGAGAAGAAAATTTCTGCTGAATTCCTGATGCATATACGTTTATTATGAAACGGCAGCTCAAGAAACACACCGTCGTGACAAATATGGATGTTCAAATGGTCTCTGCCCCCCCTCTTAATCATTTTCAGACACTCGACAGTTGCTTACAATAAATTAGGAACAAGTCACCCAATGATAATGTCAGCATTATCATTCAGCGAGCATTTACGGAGCACCAGCTGTGTGCAGGCTCCATGCTGGGCACCAGTGAGCAAGGTGGGCAGGGTCCCATACCAATCGGGGACACGCCAGGCCATTGTCTTTGGTCTCAGAGGTAGGAGGCCCTAAGTGACAGACGGATGGTAAAAATGCCACAAGGGCCAGAAAGGGACATAAGGAACAAGGGAATGATATTTTGCTCCCAGCAGTCCATGCAAAATAATAAGCGAGACCGAGTGCTCGCCACCCCTTCCCCCATTTCTTGCGGGATGTCCCTGCACATCTTCCTCGAAGAACAGAGCAGCCGCTCCCGCCGCGACCAGGGCCTGTGTCCGGAGCCCTGGTGTCAGGGTTAATATTTTTAATTGGGGCTTTCTCGGGCTGGGGTGGAGTGTCCTCAGCTGGAGCTGCCAGTTGAGCCGCCGGGCTCCCGGGGAGATGACCCACAGGCTTTTCACTCTGCCCGCCGTGAATGGCTCTCTTTGAGCCCCCCTAGTGAAGCAGCCCTTTCATTCCCCCCGTGTCATTTCTCTGCTGCCGCCTTATTAGGGAAAGCTTAGCTTTCTCCCCCAGGGTCAGACATTGTCCCCCTCTTCCCAGGGACCGCCATGGTGTTTCGCTACAAAATAAAACCATAAAAAGGCACATCTTTCCTGCTTCCTGGCTGGTGTGGAGGGCACGGCACTTTCTGAGCTGCCCAGCAGCGCGTGTGGCTGGGGGTGGGGAAACAATACTGACAGTCCCTGACCCGGTGAGTGGCAGAAACTCTGGCCTGGTGCCCTCCAGACAGGACAGCTTGGGGGAGGAATCCAAGCTTTGGAGAGCTTGGGTAAGGGATGACACGACACTGTGAGGAAGTGCAGAAATAAAGAGGAAGAGCTTATGTGCGAAACATTTTTAAGGGTCATTAATATTAATAGCATCGTGCCAAATAGAATAATGAGGAGGACTCTAATCATTTTTAATGACAGCTTTGCTCCCACTCTCATACTGTATTTTTAATCAACAAGTCTCCCAAGGGGACTTTCGCCGTAGAATATTGACTGGAGGTGGCTGCTCCCCTCTCCCGAAGGAACCCCAGTCCAGCTGGCAATCTGGTAACTGCTCCCAGGTCAACAGACCCATGAGGCTGCCACAAAGACCCAGCATGCAGAACTTATGGTCATGTATTCGTTCAACAAACATTTTAGAAGTACCTACCATGCACCCAGTCCTTCGCTAGGCTCTGAGGATGTAGTGGTGGTCGGAACAGTCACCATCCTCGTCAGGTAGACAGATGCACGAGCAATTACAGCCATATGGAGAAGGGCTTACCTGGAGGTGGCTGAGCATTATGGGAGCCTTCCAGGATGGGGACCACTGGCCTATCAAAGCAGGGCAGGAAGGCTTCCTGGAGGAAGTGGCATGAAGCTGAGCCCTGAAGTGTGGGTAGGGGTCAACAGAGGGGAGAGGGGACACCAGGGATAGACAGGCTTATGCAAAGGCCCAGAGGCAGGAACTGAGAACAGACATCTGACTGCAGAGCAGGTCAGGAGCTTGTGAGTTGCACGCCCATGTTCACAGCAGCGCGAGTCACAGCCACCCGAAGTGGAAGCAGCCCAAGTGTCCATCAGGGGACGATGGCTAAACAGAATATGTTAGATCGGTTCAACGGAATATTATCCAGCCATGAAAAGGAATGAAGCACTGACATACGCTGCAACGTGGATGGACGTCAAAATCGTCACGCCAAGTTCAAGAAGTCAGGTGCAAAAGGCCACATATCGCATGATCCCACTTACACGAAATGTCTGGAATAGGCCAACCCACAGAGATGAGGCAGGTGGCGGTTGCCAGGGGCCCGGGGCGGGGGAAGTGGGGCATGGCGGCAACGGACATGGGGTGTCACCTCTGGGGGTGGAGAAGATGTTTTGGAACCAGATAGAGATGCTGGTCGCACAGCGTGGTGAATGTGCTCAAAGCCACGGAATCGTTCCCTTTAAGATGGTTAATTTAGGTTTCGTGAATGCCACCTCAAAAAAAGCAAAGCGAGAGAAGAAAAAGAATGTGCGAGAAGCCAGACGACAAGACGCAAGCTGTGTGCGGCCCGCGTCAGTCGGTGGCCCCCAGCAAGGCGTCCTGCTCCCCACCCCCTGGCTGAAACGCTCCGAAACCTGGCATCGATACTGGTCAGGTTCTCAGATTGGCAAGGATTTTCCAGAAACTGTCGCGATGACTGGCGACTCACCCATGATTGAGGGTCCCATGAGTGACTGTAAGGAAAAGGGCCTGGCACAGTGCGAGGGTCAGACACGCACCACAAACACCAGCCCAAAGGGGTCGGGTGCTTTCTTTGGCCCAGACGCGAGGGCCAGGCTCTGCCCGTATTATCCCATTTAACCTCCCATCAGCCCCATCAACCAGGCCCTATTACAATCCCCAGTGTACAGAAAAGGAAACCAATGGCTCAGAAATGTCAAATCGTTTGTCACAATCACACAGCTAAGAAGCAGCAGACCAAGACCAAGACCAGCTCCAAACTCCGTGCTCTTAAACCCCATCCTCTGTGGCTTCCTAAATGATAAAGTATTTTTTTTTAAACTGACTCTTTTGCTGACCCTACCCTGCCCCTGTGCCATGTCCCCATGATGCTTTCTCTCCGCCTTGAAAGCTTCAACAGTCATCTTTTCTATCCCCACTGCAACATCGTCCAGAGGACGCGGACGAGAGCAGCGACGGGCTCCCGGGCCCCGTGCGGTGTCCTGTGTGTGGATGCGTATGTGGTCCCAGCTCGCAGACAGCTGCGTTCCCTTCCGGGCCGGGAGGGGATGCGCTGGCAGCCCTGGGAGCAGCCCTGGGGCCGGGACAAAGTTGGAGATGAGCATCGCTACCCCTTTATCGATGGCCAGAGAAGCGGGCTGGTGGAAGATGAAAAGCGTGGGCGGTTGACACTGTAACTTGCAAACTTGAGTATTGATTGGCTGTCAGGAGTGTTGCACGTCCCCAGCAAAAGCTTGTCCTCATCCCAGACGGGCCAGGAACAGATGATTTCAGCTTTCTTTTTGTGCCTGCCACAAGGTGGGCACCCACCAGAGCCGCCTCTTTTGCGAAGATCCCCTCCCCCTGCCGGGTGGTCATGGAGATGTTATGCACAGCCCTGCTCTTCAGGGCTAGAGGTTGCTGTGAAGTGCTTGTGACAAACAGGTGCAAATTGTCAGGACTCGGAGCACCACGGTGAGGAAATGCAGCCCCCTAATGTCACGGGGAAGGTAAGGAGGCTAAAACAGAAGTGGGCATTGTAGCCGTGTAATAAAAGGTTGCTGTATGTGACGAGGACGGCTCATGGACCAGTGACTTCCCTGGAGCCACCTCCAAACCAGCCCTTTTTAGCACTGCACCTTTTTGCCACCCACTGGAGGGTAATCGGCAGGCTGCAGGCCTCAGACGTTGGTCTGCAATATAAATGCTAAAGAGAGGAGAGTGAGGTGACATTTGTACTGAGTCGATTGTAAAGAAAGTCAGAGAACCAGGGGCAGGCGGCCAAGGGAACGGCATCCAGTTGCCATGAGTTCGAACCCCGCAGCAGCGGACTGGCCAGAAAACCACCAGTCCTGCCCAAGGCCGGAGGCTGGGGAAGAAGGTGGTGGGACGGTCGCAGATGACACTTTGGGGGGTTCTTTGGCGACAATGAGGGACGAAAGGTTCTTGTGCTGTGGCAAGGGCATCCACACACGAGGATCCACGTTTGCCCAAACCCAGGAGGAAAGAATGGAGGGGCCATAGGGCCTCATCTTGGGCCGAAGCTGAGCTAGGCTCAGGAGAGGGGTTGACCCTGACATGGGCAGCCACCAGATAGCCAGCAGCCCCTTAGACAGAGACTGGAATCTCAGCCATCAGCCATCCTCTGTGATGGGCAGAGGCCCAGGCCCCTAGCCCCCCAGCGATGGCGTCTGGCTCGTCTGTCCCCTCGGCCCCTCTCCCCTTTGAGAGTGTCGCTCAGACTCGGGAGCTGAGAAGAAGGTTTGAAGCAGCGATGGCCCAGAGTAACGGGGGCTGGAGGAGGCGAGGCGGGCAGAGAGCACAGAAGAATCCCATTAAAGGACCAGGCTAATCAATACCAGCAGCAACCAGGACGGTTTAAAAGCCTCTCCACAAAGCCTGCTCCCGTCAGTGGGCAGAAGTGGTAGGAGAGCTGTCTGGACTCTCCTCTGGGAATGAGCACTGTCACGGCAGGGGGGAGAGCCTGGGGCAGAGGGGCTGAGTCACCGCGTGCGGGGTGAGCCCGGGAGGCGGGTCAGCTGCCCCTGGGGGACTTGGTGACAGAGAGAGTCAGTGGGAGCCCATCCTAGGACCTTCACATCCCAGCACTGGCCGAGACCGTGGAGACTTCCTCAGAGTCCTCCCTGCCCATTTTACAGGCGGGGACACTGAGACTCAAGAGGGAAAAGGATGTGCCTGAGGTCACGTGGCACAGGTGACTCTCCGCTTCAAGGCCTGTGAGCCCGGCCAGCCCTTACACTTTCCTTCGTTATCGTAAATGATGCCAGCAGTCTTCAAACCCGCCGCTGCCTAGAGCTTGCTCCGCGGGGCCATTTCACGTGAATTACGTGAGTCCACGAGAACGCAGTGCGGCCTGACCCTTCCCTGCACCAGGACGTCGGTCCCATCACCAGCCCACTTTGGGGAGGAGGAAACAGAGGCCCGGAGGTCTCATGACCTACCCAAGGTCACGCCTCCTTGGGGTCAATCTCCCCCGCCAGACTCCAGAGCTCCAGCTCTTAGATGCTACACTGAGGATGTGGGTGGCGGGGAAGGACCAGCTCACCCCAAACGGATCCCCGGGGTCGGCAGAGGGGGGCGGCATTCTCGCCAGCACCACCCACTCTTCCTGCCAAGAATCCAACCACGCTCACAGCCACTAGGAAGGGAGCAGGTGAGACCTGTTCTGTGGCTGACACATAAAATGGCCTTCGTGTCTCCATTGGTTGAGATTGGTCTCCAAAGCTGTCCCAGCTCTGTCACTCATTTGATAAGAGTTTTGGCCTCTTATCAACACTATCATGGGGGCACCGTGACCATTTATGGGGGCTCATCGTGGGCTAAGCCCTTGGACAAAGCATCTGACGTGGATTCTCTCACTGAACTCTCCCCGCGTCCCTGTGAGGTGAGTTCCATTATTATACCCATTTTACAGGGGGATAGACTGAGGCTCAGGAGAGTTCAAGAAACAGCCCAGGGGTTCATAGCAGTAAGCGACAGGACCCAGATCTGTGTGACTCAGGGGATGTGATGACCAAGGTGGCTGCTCAAGGAATTTTCTGCTTTTAATATCACCAGACAGGAATAGGTGTGGGGTCCAGTTCCCGCGGACCCCTCACTCCAAACTCAACCGCCTGCTACATGGACCGCGAATCCCACTCCTCTGCCTTTGCTTGTGCTGTTCCCCCACCTTGAATGCCCTTCCTTCCCTCCCTCCTGATATGCATGTTTAAATTCCACGCAGAATCAAAGACCCAGGTCAAAAGGGTGAGAGCCACCAGACCCTGAATCCAGGCATCTGACACCAAACCTGCCCTCCCACTCCCAATACCTTCCTACCTGAACATTTTAAGAGCAGGTAATTACATGGTCCCCAGATCAAAACTCCACAGGAAGGATACGGCGAGAGGGCTGGCTTCCCCTTCGCCATCCTCCCACCCCGCCCTTGCACTGCAGGCAAGAATTTATTACCTTCTTATTTATCCTTCTATGTGTGAGTACAAACAAATAGTATTCTTTTCCGTCTCTCCTTTTCTCAGACAAAAGGTAGCAGACTCTAAGCTCTGACCTATACCTATGTCGTTATTTTTTTACTGGGCGATGTATCGTGGAGAGTGTCCCGTAGCAGTCGATCCGTGTTGATTGGCCCCCTTCTTTTTCACAGTTGCATAGTATTCCATTGCATGGAATTGTGAGTCCATGTGAATGTAGTGAGGCCTGAACCTCAGTGCGTCAGACGCTCGCTACTGGACACTAGAGTCACATCTAATCTTTTGCTCCTGCAAAGTGCAAGACGTCTCACTTCGCTTCTGACTTGTGCAGATGGGCCTGTCCATAGATTTCCAGACGTGGGATTATTGGGGTCAAAAGATAAATTACCGATAGTGTCTATAGGCGGCAGGGCGGCTCAGACCAGTGGTTCTCACACCTGCCTGGGCATCCTGTGGGACCTGGTGACAATATAATTTCAGGGCCCCATCTCAGGCCTCCAGCAGCAGAATCTCCAGAATTGGAGCCTGGGAACCAGCATTTTCTATGACAGCATTATCACGAGCAATAGTGGTTTTGTGTGTTTGTTGGCGTTTGTGTTTTCTGCCTTTCCCGGGTGGATGTAATCGCCCTGTGCAGGGCCTGGCTCATCCACGCTGAATAGATGAATGGGTAGACGCAGGGCTATGGAAACGCCCGGCCAGGCTAGGGAACCCCTGACCGTGCCCTCCAGTAGACAGGGTCACCGGTGTGGCGCCCGGATGTCAAGTTTCCGACAGCAGCGGGAGAGGTCCACGCAGGCAGCAGAAGCACAGCAGCGTGGCGGGCGTGTGGCGCTCTGGGGCTGGCTGCACACGGAGAGTGGGGTCGGGACCCCAGCCATCTGGGGAAGGCTGGGTGAGATGGAACCCTCCTGGCACCTCGATTAAACCATCCGGCTTGGCCCTGTCCAAGGAAAGAGAGTTTTCAACACCGGGAGAATGGGAGAATGGTACACCCCGTATGGCCAGTACGACCACCCACACTGGCGATGGGAAGTGAGGACGGAAATGACGCATAAATCAACTTCCGGTCTTCCTTCCGGTTCCCTGATTAGTCCCGCCCCTGCCTCCCCTCCCCTCCGCCAATTCCTGCTCCCAGCACCGCTCTGGGGGCGTTTTTAAAAGGCCTGATCTCCTATGACAACCCCAAAAGACTCAGGTTTCCTAAACTCTCAGCATCTCCCACGTCACCTTGCTGTATCCATATGCCACCCGGACTATTATTTAATTTTTTAAACCTCTAATCATATGTGCTTTAAACAGAAGCTTCGTGTCATGAGGGTAAGCGGAGAATCAGTACAACTGGCTGCGATCATAAGGTGAGTCGAGCAAAAATAAATATAAAAATAAATAATAACATGAGCCAAACAGCACTGTCAATTTTTAGAGATTCTGTGGCCTGAAGACCGCTCACCTCGTTGAGGGAGGAGATTAGCAGGCTATTAGGGAGGACGCAGGAGCACCTGACTTAGAAACCCCCCTTTAAGCAGTGTGAAGGTTGAAAGAAAATTGGAGAGGGAAGCGCTCGTGCTGTGATTTAACGTTATTTAACACTGGATTCCACTGAAGCCCTTCCACTTCCCGCCGAGGCCAGCGTCCCACGTGTTGGCAGGCGGTGAAATAATCCATAAGGAGACACCACTGGGGGTCCCCTGCCAGGTTTCAGGAATCTAAACCACCGGGTCTGCTACACCATCCATCCCCCCTTTGCCCTTGGTCCCTGGGGTGGGGCAGGAGGGAAGATGCGGTGTCTAACTGACTCCAAGGTCTGAGCCAGTCTTCTCTGAAGGATCCCAGGAGGGCCAGGGGCATTGGCCAGGCCCGAAGTGTCCTTCCGCCTCGTTCTTTCCTGCTGTGACAGGCGCCCCTCCCCCGCGGGGACCAGCAACCTCTGACACCCCATCGGGGGAGGGCTAATAAATTGGTAGCATTCGTATTTTGATAACTTGAGGCCCGGAAGCCATTCACCAGGAAAGACAAGCCCACCCCGAGGCTAAATTATTAATAAAATGACAATGCGATTGGAGAAGCTAGAAGGAGTCCGCGGTCACTTCTCTAGGGACTCGGCGTGTACACCGCACCGTCGAGGCGGCAGTGGGCCTGGCTGGCTGTCCCCGCTTTCATTCCCTGCAAAGACATCGGCTCTCTGGTATTGCTTTCTCTTTCATAGTTTCAGTAACAGGGGGTGGCTGGCAGAGGGCCAAGGAAATCCCCCTTTTAAAAAAGAAGGTCGAGTCAGCGTTGACTATGAGAAGCGGGGGAGGAGGTCTCTTGATGACTGGTGGGCTTTACTGGGGGCTCCTGGAGAGCCGGGTAGAACAGGAGACTTGTTTATCAGAAAGAAATGATCGATTGCTGGAAACCGATAGTGCGGAGTTCTGTCTGAATTGCGGGCTTCGAGGGACTGGGGGATCGCGTCCTTCCTGGCTTTCTTCTCGGGCAGGTGAGGGTGGAGTCGAGCCGGTGCCTTGGCGCAAGCAGCGAGTTGGCTTTTCTGCATCCAGCCGGGAAGGCCTTGATTCTGGCCCCGGATGGCACGCTGAGTCACTTTCCCGATGCAGATGGGAAAAGCAAACACGGGGTTTCTGGGACGGGGTCTCAGCGGTCACCAGAGAGGGGTTGGGGAGGAAGTAGAAGAGCCCCCCCCCCCACTCTGCCCAATGATGTGTTTCTAATGGACTGAGAAAAGCTTTGCTGTGTCTCTGGTGGTCTCCTGAAACCAAACCGTCTGCGGGCGGCTGGCGGTTAAGCAGGGAAGGCTAGAGGGGTGGGCGAGGCTGCTAACGGAGGAGGAGGGGGCGGCCCGGCCGTCGCCGGGATGCCCAGCTGGCACGCTGAAGGCTGAAATTAACAAGGACCGAAGACTGCTGTGAGTTCAGAAAGACTGGGTAAAAATGAGGAATTAAGCATTATGAGCCCTGATCAATACTGAGATGATGCCAATAACAGCTTGTACTTCTCTTGTGATGGACCCAAATCTTTTTTGCAGGCATAAGACATTTCCCTCCAGATTCCTTTGTGGACCGGAGGGGTGGGGGTGGGGAGTGGGAGGGGCCGACTGAGGTTCTCCTGCCTGGTCTTAAGGCGCTGCTGTAGGGGACCAGGATCCCCTGTTCCAAGGGCGCTGGCCAGAGGAGGGGCCCGGGCTCTCCCTCACCTGGATCCCTCCAGGTAAACAAATGCACCATCAGCACATCAGGGAGATGAGCATCGCAGGGCCCTGGAGGAATTATCTAACCTACTTAGTATTTCGGGAAAATTATACAGGATAAAACTGAGACCGGAAATGCGGGATGATCTGCACGTGGCACAAATATCCCAGGAAAGACAGAGGGGCTGTTCTCGGGTCCCTCACCCGAACTTGGAATGTCCACCTCCTCACAGACACGATGCGCTGACGAACTGCTCTCTTTTCCCGCTTAGTCGAACGTTTTATAACCCCCGCCCGATCAACCTGTTAGTAGAGCCGATCGATTTGATAGATTTTCCCCAGGCAACGACCTGCTGTTGAGCAGAGTGAACAGGTTGTCTGTCTCGTGTGGGGCAGACCGAGCTGAGCCAGATCAGCCACACACCCCAGGAGCCCCGACGTCCCTCTGTGTCCTTCGGCTTCCCATGCACAACGACCTCTGAGATGAGAGTTGTCGACCCAGGTCACTGGGGAGAAGACCCGGGCTGAGAAAGGTGAAGGCTTTGCCCCCAAAACAGGCAGGACCTCCACCCAAGTGGTCTGGTATTGAGCTAGTCTGTCCTGGCTGGGCGTTTCACACCTGGCCTTCTTCCCTCTCATTCCAAACATCCATCAAGTCTCAGGAGAGTTTAGAGCTTGTCTCTCTCTCTCTCTCTTGCCTTGTGTTCTCTTTTCTCCCTCTTCCCTTCCTTTCGGGGCCTTTTCCAAGCTCCTTTGGGTCAATAGATGTTTGCTATGTATTTGTATAAAGATATTTTGTAATCATTGCTAAGCCGAATAATACGTGTTTTTGATATGCCAAGGGAAGATTTGCTGTACAAAAGAATCACAAAGTGAAGAGGGTGGACATCTGTCAGGGTCATTGCCGTCAAGGCTGACATATTTAAGGAGGGGGCTGACTTAGTGTGAACAACCTATGGGCTTCCTTCCGACTCCAAGGGTCCATGTCCCACACGTCTTGGCATTCTTGGCTTATCTTTAGTTTACCTTAGATTACCTCCTAGTTTTTCTTTCTCTGTGTTTCTATTTCACATAACAAATGCCCTTTAAGATGGGCTACATTTGGAATTCTACAAGATAAATGACTCAGTTTCTTCAACAAATAAATGCATTTTAAAATGTCATAGGTTAAAAGATGTAAGAGGCACGTCCACCAAATACAATATGTTATACTTATTCGGATCCCAGTTCAAACGAACCAACTGTAAAGATGGATTTTAGACAATTTGGGGCAAAATTGAACAAAGACCAGATATTAGGTGATATATCATAAGGAATCATCTTTAACTGTGATAATGGTATTATAGTTATTTTTTTTTTAAGTCTTATCCATTGGAGGTATTTTCTGAAGTAATTACTGGTGCTATGATATGACGTCTGGGATTTGCATCAAAGTATTTTTTTTGTTTTTGTTTTTTTTTTAAAGGAAGATGAGGAGCAAAGAGATGGAATAAGAATGGCGAAACATTGCAACTGTCGAAACTGGATGATGGGTGCGTGGGGGGTGTTCTGTTTGTTTTGCTTTTTTTTGGTCTATTTCAAATTTTCCACAATAAGAAGTTAAAGGTTTAAACGTGTGCCACATTCAAGTATTTTAAAACACAGCCTATACCTGATTGCATATGGCTTTTATCAGAATCCTCATCTGTTCACGCCCCTCTGCGTGGGGGGTACATGTATAGAAAAGTCCTCTCTGCTTAGCTGGACTGTGAGATTTTTGAGGACAAGGATCACTTTTTCCATTTTGTTATCTTTCCCCAGCACAGGTAGAAACCTGAATCCAGTAGGTATTTAATATATGTTCTCGGCTGATCCATCATGGGATCCAGAGATGGTCAGAGAAACTCAGCTAACATCCTAAAGACCACAGACGTCCTGGTGATGAGAGCAAGCAGGTCCCTAAGTTTATTCATTCTTCTGCTGGGACAGCATATGCAGAGGTCCTGTGGATAGCTATACGATTAGATCTGATTAAAACATTTGCCATTTATTATGAAAACGCTTCTTATGAAATTAAATTCGAAGCAGGAAGGAGAAAAACCTTACCTTGGAGATGGAATGGCGCACACACACAAAGCAAAGATAAATGATGGAGCACGGCCTCACGGAAGGTGTGTGGACTCGGTGTTTGTTCTGCTCCTACTCAGCATCTTTAACAACGATGGGGAAGACGGAGTAAACAGCACACTAATGAAATCTGCATATGGTCCTTAATTGGGAGGTGTCTCTAACCTCCAGGAAGGGCAGGGAAGGAATGCAGATGCCTTGAAAGGGATTAAAGATGGAGATGGAAAATAACAAAATAAGATTTGGCTCAGAGGGAGAAATACAAATTCAATTGGGAGGAAAGTCTAAAAGGGGATATTCCCTGGGGAGAAGAACAATGCCGAAATAATGCTGAAAGAGGTTGGGGCAGAGAGCAACCTTAGCTGGAAGTGTGATATGACGGAGAATGGTCAAGATTAAGGAGGACATTCAAAAATGAGATTTACGTGCCAATGGAGGGATCCCCGTGACTCCCCGCCCTGGACCTCAGAGACTCCATCCGGGGCCACACAGGCCACGCGGGCCCCTGTGCCTCTACTTGGGAAAAAGTGTCCTTACAGGGCTGTTAGGAATTTCAATTGTGAGGTCATGCTGGCTCTGTGGAGGTGAGTTTCTCAAAAGTTCTATTCTCTGGGAGGGCACGGGGAGTCAGGAAAGGTTAGCTCCTGGCAGGCCAATGGACTTGGGCCAGCAAGGCTGACCCAACAAGCCACCCTTTATGGTTTTCTGGACCAAAGAAACAGAAGTCACAGCTTTCCCAGAGACTGGGAAATAGGAGTTTTGGGCTGCTATGCATTCCAAAGGCATCTTACTCTGCTTGAAGATGCCAGTATTGTTTCTGCTCCACGGAGATATGAAATTCATTCGCTCAACAAATATTCTGTGAGGACCCACCACAGTGCCAGGCATCCAAAAAGACACGGCTCCTGTCCTCCTGAGCTTAGACTCTGGTGAACGTTATACTGGTGGCCTCCTGCCTCTGAAGGAATCAAGAAGAAGGTGGCAATGAGATTATATTCTCATCTAGAAAAATATCACACTCCAGATGATTGCACAACATCCTCCCCCCAAAAATAGCAGAAAAAAAAAAAAACCCTCCAGGAATTCATCAGGTGACAAGCAGTGATTAAAGAAGTGGGGAGAGGGGCCTGGAAAGGTGAAGATAAATAACAAGAAGAAAGTGAAATGTGAATCATTGCTAATTTCTGAGACACTATGCTGGAACAGTATTTTTTAAGTGGTAGCTCCCGGGCTGATGGCTCTTAGGGTCTCAAGTCTACAATACAATGAGAAGGACAACCAGCCAATAACTTCCCATTAACTAGTTACCTTAGTTAATGGACAACCAGCCAATAACTTCCCATTAAGTAGTTAACTTAGTTAAATGCACCTTTGGAGCAGACTGAGTTTCAAGTTCAAGCTGCCACTCTTACCAGCTGTGTGACCTTGGGCAAATCACTTAACCTCTCTGAGACTCAGTTTTCTCTTCTGTAAAGTGAGAATATCAACAGCATCTACTCCTTGGGAGTCGATGTGAGACTTGAATGAAATAACACATTCAAAGCTCTTGGTGCTGCGTCCGACCCCTGGTGAGCATCCAGTAATGTAACTCTTACAACCTTGTTACCATGCATGAGACAATTGGCAGCATCAGCATTTTCTGAGAACCTGGAGGTAGAATCTTGGCCAGTTGTTTATACTTTCTGTCCGGGGTAGTGTCTACACTCTCTCATTCTCCCTGGTGTGTACTATCGAAGGAGCATGGACTGTACTATGGTTCCCGTGTGGCACTTTTTTTTCCCAGTCCTCCCTTCGGTAAGGTCATTTTCCACACTCTTCATTTATTATTCACCAAACATTTATTGAGCGCCTTCTCCGTGTCAGGCTCTGTGAATACAGAGATGAATAAGACCCATCTCTGTGCCCAGGACATTCTCGGTATAGAAGAAACGACTCAACAAATTGCTCTCCATTTCCTTGGGACCTGGGCCAAGAGGCTTGGTCCCCAAAGACAGCCCTTGGCCTTTTCTTCTTCCATCTTTAAAATTTGAGCCTCTTCGTGCTTTATTGCTACTCTCCTGACTTCGGCCCTCAAATCTCATCAATATTGAAGTGATGAGCTTTGAGCTAGAAAAACCTGGATTCAAAACCCAGCTCTGCATCTAGTTTGCTGTGTGAACATGGAGAAATTACTTCACTTTGTTGAGCCTCGGCCTTCTCAGCCAGGAAATGGGAATAATGGCGCCCTCCTCCTAGGACTGCTGTGAGGATTGAATGAGTTAAATCACCTGCCTCACGAAGCCCCTTTCCTGACTGGCAGGAAGTGTTCAGTGTGTCATGTACGCATTATGCTCCTGTCAAATGAACTTAACCATGACAGTAATATGCATTATTTTATCCAATAAAATTCGATGACTCATTTCATTTTGCTTACTTTTATATTTATATCCAAAAGGCCAAACTGTCTTGAAAGCTTTGATCTTGCAACTCTGTTGAGGTCATCTCTTCTCTGGGCCTCAGTTTCCCCACCTGTAAAATGAGGGCTGGGCACTCCTTCATTTCTAAGGTTCCTCCCATCTCCAAAAGTTTAGGTATCCATGGGCAGGGGCAGGAATGAGGTCCTCATTTCCTGATTTTCTCTGAAGCATCACAACAGATGTCAGACAAAAAGTGTGGTCACGGGCAGGAGGGAGGGATGAATTAACTGGGCCTGAGGAGGCATGATTATTGAAATTTAGGAACACATGATGTAGACTAAATATCCAGGAAAAGTTCTCTGATGGTGAGAGATCAACCTTCTTAGAAATTCCCAACATGCACTACCAGGATGGCCCAGGAGTCCTGAGTGGGCTCAAGGTCGCCTTTGCTGGATGGTGCTCTGGGCTCTACAGGCCCTGTGGTATTTAAGCCCGTTAGGACTACAAGTGTGGGGAGTTTGGGAAGGGGTGCTTGGGAGGCTCTGTTTCCGGCGGCAGGCACTCAGGCCTGGGTGGGCAGAGGGTAGAGCCTGAGCATGCCCTGAAAGCCATTTGAGGACCTCGGGTACCTTCCGTGCTTCCAAAGTCCAAAGATTGCACCCAAGAATCTACATAAGTGCTCTCCTGTCTCTGTGACCACCCAGTGAAGCAGGAATAACTATCTCAGTAGATAAGGAGGCTGAGGGTCAGGGAGGTTAAATGACTTGCTGGGGTCACACAGTAAGCAAGAAGTGACAGCGGGATTCAAACACTAAGGCCTGGGACTGTCTACTACATAAAGGATGAATCAGTGATGCACAGAACAGAGTGGGTGCCCTGGCCTTAACCCTGTCCCAATAAATATTTATTACACAAGCGAACTAAGGAAGAGCTTTTATCTCAATACCCTTGCATATTAAGCCCATACCACAGGAAACATCTTATTTTATTTCCATTTTACAGGTGAGAAAACTGAGTTTTGTGGAAGCCAAGTAGCAAGGTCATCGAATGAGCTAGTGGCAGAGTCAGACCTGGAACTCTACATTTTTAACTCCTAACCCAACACTTTTCTTCATTTTTGATTCTTCTACTTCAATTACACCCTACTGTCATTTATTTTTTTTCTCGAGGAACTGAGGTGTGGTGAGAATCACTCCCTAATAGGGAGAAGGTAGGAGATTTGGGGCTAGCTTTGATGAGAAGATAAGCCAGGGAGTGGCCATCAATGGAGACAAGATAGAAAGAAAATGATGATGAAGAGAAAGGCAGGAGGTTTGGGGCAAGTCTTTTAACTTCTTAAGATTCAGCCTTCTCTGTAAAATGCAGGATAATGACCACCATCCTCTTCCAACTTCTGCAGGTCTCACCCCCCACAGCATGGCTCTCATAAGACGGATTCATGGAGAACTTCCAGTGGGATGCCTGTGCATAGTAGGTCTTCTGTAAATAGTACCACTGTCTTTATGAGGAAAAGGGGGTGTTATGCTACAGCTCAGTGCTGTTGACCACTTTTTAGGAAGAGAGACAAACTTCAGAGAAGCCTGAAACTCCAGCTCTGATGCATCTGAGGATGCAAAGGGTTCCAGGCCTTTTTGCCCCTCCCACCAAAGGGGTTCTGCATGATGATTAAACAGCAGATCACTCACCGAGCATTGAATGGTCAATTTATTCTGGGCCTCTTGGTCCAGGACCTTCTCTGCAGTGCCTATGCAGACTCTAGTACAGCAGAAAACTGGGGGTAGGGTCCACGCTTGGCTCCCTCTCTTTCACCCACTCCCTCCTTCCCTCCCTCCTATCCCACTCCATTCAGTGACCTCTCGTTGATGGAGCCAGGTATTTGCAAACAGTTTAGGCACACATACACACAATCAATATCACAAAAGATAAATCTGCAGCAATTGACTCCAGGCTGTACTGTCACTAAGTGACAATGAAAAATGATCAGCACTTGAATACATTGCATTTTTATCTTTAAATCTTTCTACAGAAGCGGTGTCAATATCAGAGCACTAAATAATCTCTAGATAGCAGGAAGATGCAAGAACATTTTTTTTTCTTCATGGAAGATGGATGTAGCTTTTTCCAAGGCCTTAAATACTGATGCAAGGAATTAGCTCTCTAATGCCCTGCAGTGACGGGGCCTCCTTGCCAGTCCTCTGAGAACGATTTGAATACCTCACTCCACTCTTCCATCAGTGTTCTTTAAATAACAGTGCTTGGCTCTGAGGCCCATTCCAAGCCCTAATGAATCCATCAATCAAGGCTTGCTGCATCTTCTTCCTCAGGCCAAGCTCGGTGAGCCAAATAGGGAAATCGAGGCAGAGGGAAATGTAGAGCCTTGTCTAATGAAAGCCACAGAGGACTCAGTTTTCCCCCAGAGTTAATTTTATGGTCCTTGAGAAGAAGACAGGGCCAGTTTCACTTGGGGCTTAGACAGAAGTTACATGAGCTGTCAGATTGCTGAGTTATCATCATCGAGTGCTTGCTGGGCCCTATGAAGTATAAGATGCTGATAGACATTAAACATGCCAAGAAAAAATGAGCCTTACTCTTGCAAGCTTATGTGGTATCAGGGTGGAAAGATGCTTGCTTAGCAATAATAACCACCAGACACTGAGTGGTAGCAGACCGGGCATTGTGCTAAGAGCTCTCCATGCTCCCTCTCAGCTAAGTGGGCCTCACAGTAGCCCGCGAGGTGGGCATCACCAACCCCACTTTACAAACAAGGAAACATTGCCAGTGAGAGGCACCAGGGCAGGCAGCAGACCTGGGCTCAAATCCCAGCTCTCCGTGAACTTGGGCAGTCCACAATCCTCTTTGGCAGACTCAGTGTCCCCCGAAAAACCTCCAGCCTTCATCATTGTTGGTTCTGTGAATATTCAAATAGATGGGCAGACTGTGACCCCCAGCATTTGCTGAATGCCTGCTACATGGCAGGATGCACGAACACTGATTGGCAGAGCCGCCACTGAGCAATACATCTTTTGTCCTCTGAGTGGAG
The DNA here is from genome assembly GCA_028627145.1 of Eidolon dupreanum. Classification (NCBI taxonomy): domain Eukaryota; kingdom Metazoa; phylum Chordata; class Mammalia; order Chiroptera; family Pteropodidae; genus Eidolon; species Eidolon dupreanum. The sequence continues at coordinate 159,589,043 of CM053509.1, read as the reverse complement.
AGAGAGGCTGTGGACACTCAACCCCTCCCGTGAAGTTGTCACAAAAGGTAATTAAATGTTAATCAGCTCTAGTGTCAGGGGTTGATAGAGAACATTCAAAGAAGAAGAAAACAAAGTTTCTGACTCAAAAGATTTTGCAGTTACGCTGGAGAGAGGAGACTGGTGCCCAATAAAATATCCTCCACTATGGGAACAGGGACTGGGGAGACTGTGGGGTAGGAGAGAGAGCATTGGCGTTGGAGCCTGAAGCCCCCTACTCTGTAGTCAGTCTCTATGGAGCGGGGGTAAGGTGTTCCAAGTTTGGAGCTGGAGACTCTCTTTTAATGCAGCTCTAGTAAGAATCAGCACAGAACATGCAAACAGACATTTGCTCACTCTGAGGAGTAGCCCATGAATGCCTTGCTGACTTGGGAAACACTCGAATCCAATCAAGAGGACCAGGGCTGCGTCTTCAGGACCGACTGAGAAAGTGGTAACCTAATGGGTTGTGTGTGCTCTAACCTGCCTGGAGAGGAACTGTTAAACAGGAAAGTGTTGATCAGTATCAAACATAAAAAGATGGGAGTAGGATAGCAGGAACTGGTCAGTCTTTATCCACTACTGCCCCAGGAAGAGAGACACTGTCTTGAGCAGCATTTTCAACATCTCTTTGGCAGCTCACCAGTTCTCTGAAATTCTGCAGCAAACAAACAAACAAAAAACCCTTACTTATCCTTGATTAACCGGGCATTTCCCAAATTTATTTGGAGGTGGTGTGGGAAAAGAAATGTCTATGGATATGAAAAACCATTTAGAAGAGAATGATCTGAGCATTTAGATCAAAGGCATTAATTGGTCTCATAGACAAAGATAGGCAATGGGAAAAAGTAGGAAACAGTTTTGGAGCAATGGGATACCTTAAATTCTAAACTAAGCTGTATACCAATTGAGGAAGATCTTCCAGAAATATTGTATCAAGTGAAGAAAAGCTAGATGCAGAAGAGTGTGTCAAGTATTCTCTCATTATGTTTTAAACAAATGAGTGGAAAATGTATATCAATATTTAAATTATATAAACACATATACTTTAATAGGCACAATATATCTCTGGAAATATAAATAAGAAATTAATAACATTGGTTGACTCCAGGGGGAAAAATGGGGAAAGATAGAGTTTTCAATGAATCCTTGCAAATTTTGAGCCATGTACAAGTATTATCTATTAAAAAGCAAAATAAAAATATCCTGAAGTATGTATAGATATCATTCAATGCAGATGAACCTAAAAAGTGACTAGGAGTCACCGGTCCCCTTAAAATACGTCAGTGGGTTCCCACGTCCCTTGGAATAAAGCCAAGACCCCCGAACCCCTGTACCATTCGCTTTATCCCTCCTCACGTCCCCTTCCTTCCCTGCAGCCTCCACCGTGGCCGGCTTGCAGCTCTCCAAGCAAGCCACAGTCTTACTCTCTCCTCTGGGTTTTTACACAAGCCAGGCCCTTCCCAAGTATTGCTGTAGGAAACCCGTGCTCATCTCGCCTTAGGTGTGCCCGACCCACCCCGTGAGCTGCGTTGACCACCTGGCCTCCCGCCCTCTCCGCCTCGAGCGCTGTGCGGGCCGCTGTCCGTGGTGCTGGCCGCTGTCCGTGGTGCTGACAACACGACGGCGAGCGGGGCGGTCGACGTCGTGGAGCTGGGATGCTATAGTGAGGGAAACTGAGTGTACACAGAGAAGTAAACAAATACAGGCTATTTATTAACAGTGACCCTTTTAACCCTCAAAGTGACATTTGGATTATAAATTACAGAGTCACGCCAGCTATGAAGAAAATAAACCACACCCAAAATTTAAGAGTCTCTTGTCACTGCCTTGTGCACGGAGAGTTTTCATGACTCATGTTGAATGTGTGTGAAAAACAAACGGCCAGAAGTAGAAAAACAAAGGGAAGGGAAAGGGTTGCTTAAAAACCCTCTGGAAACAGCGAGGCCTCTAAAAGCAGGGTCTTGTCTCTCTCGAGAATGACTTCTGCTCTTTGTACCTTTTCGTAGATGATGTCTCTTATCTTCAATCTACCGGCAGTCACAGAAGTACTGGACTTCGGTGAAATAAAGTCTCGATCCAAGCAGAGTGGAAATTTCCCACCTTGGGGACCAAGGCGCTTCACAAACATATTTTGTATGTGTGTGTTTCTAATCAGCCTGTTGGAGACTGTTGGGAACAAGGACACAAAAATAAAGCTATGGAGCTAAAAGAGCCCTATTCCCTCCCCACAGTGTTCTGGAGTGGAAACCATTTATTTATGAAGATGCTATCACTTTTTTAAATTGTCATTATAGACCTGGACAAATGTCTTTCCATAACCAGTTGTTAATCCATTTACTCTTACTGATTGCTACCACCTGAATCTTGATCTGGTTACTTTTATTATTATTATTTTAGAGTATTGCCTCACCAGGATGAGAAATGTGTATTTGGGTGGGTGAGTGGGTGGGTGGGAGTAACAGGAAAATTCAGTTTTGATCAGTGGAGAGATTTTATTTGTGTACATGAATGTCTCAATAAGAATCAGGATCCAATCCTCCAGGCATGTCGTCATTATCAACCATGGTTCGTAAGGAGTGTGTGCTTTCCTTGTACATACACATGTTTCCTGATATGATGCCAGAAGTACATTTTAGTACAGGCTTTTCTCCCCCTCTCTGTGCCCAGGACCTGAAATTGTCAGGCTATATTTGAGAAGAAGCTCAGACACAGATTTCTAGGCTGTATTTTGTTGTACACAATTCTTATCCTACCCACTCTTATCACCATCACCACTACCTGCAGGATGTCTAGTTAAACTGTTTGTATCAACCTGAGTTTTGCTAACCAATATCTCTAAAGATTCCATTTGTATTACCACTGTGGTCGTATGTAGGAGTTTGTTGTTTTTTTTTTTGAGAGGAGTTTGGTTTATTTATTTGTTTGTTGCTTCTCATGATTATTTATCAAGCACAGTATTCAGTACAGAGGATTTTGAAAGTTTGAGGGGGCAGAAAAATCCTTTTCTAAAAACACAACTATGGAAGCAACTGAAGTGTCCTACAATAGATGATTGGATAAAGAAGCTGTGGTACATATATACAATAGAATATTACTCAGCCATAAGAAGAGATAAAATACTGCCATTTGTGACAACATGGATGGACCTTGAGATAATCATGCTAAGCAAAATAAGCCAGACAGAAAGTTGAAAATCACATGATATCACTTATATGTGGGATATAAACCTAAAAGCAACAAACAAACAGTATAAACAAACAGAGACTCATGGACATGGACAATAGACTAGTGGTTATCAAAGGGTGGGGGAGAGGGGAAGGGGGGTGGTAGATGGGGTAAAAGAGGTCAAATATTTGGTGACAGAAAGAAATCTAACTATAAGAGGTGAACACACAGTGTAAATATGTGTGTGTGTGTGTGTGTGTGTGTGTGTGTGCCTTAATGTTAAAGTGTACAGATGAAACTTATTGGATTTCATTAACCAATGTCACCATAAAAAAATAAATAAAAAAAGGAAGAGAGTAGAATTTACATTATAAAATCTACTTTACAATCAACTTGATCTAGTATTAATGTATAGCTGAAGAAAAAAACTCTCATAATTATTACTTAAAATATAAATAAAAATATATTATATATTTTATTTTATACATTGTATTAATATAAACATAAACTAGAAAATACAAATATAACTGAGAAAAGTTACTGATATGATGCCAACTTCTCAGAATTTAAGTACATCAAATTTGAATAAATGCTTTATGCAGAGGAACAAATAAATAAAATAAAATAAAATAATAAAAAAAATAAAAAGACAACAACTCAGGGCTTAATATCAATGGGATAAAAGTAGAACTGTTTGAGTTGAAGAGGGCTTGAGGACCTACTCTCTGACCATCTTTTCCTTGCCTCTACCCTGGGACAGAACCTTTGTGATACTTCTGAGGAGCATTTGTGGCTTAGGGAAACCCGTTTTGAAAACCACCGGTACAGAAGCATAGCATGACCTTGAAGTTGGGAGCCTAGTTCTATCCTAGCTCTGCCCTTGGCTGTTGGACCTTGAGCAAGTCGTTCAATCCCAGTGGGCCCTTTATCCATCTATACAGCGAATCTCAGAATGGCTGATTTCTGGAATCCTGAACTCATGGCCTTGACAGGAGGAAGACTCCATGATCGTACAATTAAGATTCCAAAATTTTGTGATTCTCAGATTCCTGAAGTCTGTATTGGAAGATTCTCTGAGAGTGATTGTGTCCTTTAACACTAATTTTATAGTAACTTTCATATTTAAAAAAACAGACTTGGAGAGTTCGCTTTCTTTTTTATTTTTTTCTTCAGAAAGAGTGGTTAGAGAATGTCATTATGGAGAAAATTTTGGCTTTGAATTATACAAAGATCGGTGGGAAAAGTATTCCCGGGACATGGATCGGCATATGCAAAGGCCCTATGATGGGGAATGAGTTTGGCCTAGTCAAGGCACAGCGAGCAGGCCAGCAGGGCTGGAATGAAGTTAGCCAGGGGGAGAGCCGGACGGGGTGAGGAGGGGAGGAGGGCTATGGTCTTCTTGAGCAGCGCACTGAGTTTAGATTTTATTCTAAATGCAATGAGAAGTCATAGGAGAGTTTTAAGCAAGGGGGTGGCACAACCTGATTTATGGTTTCAAAAGATGCTTTTGGCTTCTGTGAGAAGAATAAACCATAAGGAGGCAAGAATGAGAAGCAAAGAGACCAGAGCGAAAGCTACAGCGGCATTCCAGATAAGAGTTTACTGTGTGTGACACGAACCAGGGAGACGACAGAGGAGGCGGTGAGAGCTGCTTGGATTCGAAATACATTTTGATGGTGGAACGATCAGGACTCGATGACTGATTGGGTGACATGCCACCCATACCAAGTTACTGTGGATGCAGAAAACAAAGAGCAAATTCTAATATGAGCCTTAAAGGTCATGAGCGTGATGTTCAGAATTATAGATGTTGGTCTGCAATCAGGCTGCTTCTCACGTGGGCAACTTCAGGGACGCTGCTCTGGGGTAGAGTATAGCGGGGATGAATTCACTGAACAATTGTTCAAGACTCTCCTGAACCCCACGAGACGGGCCAGCGAGCATGGATGTAAAATACACGTTTATTAATAGGATATATACAGATAGCATATGCAGCCAAAAGTGGAATTGTCAGCAATTTTCTTTTTCATGCTCTTCTATGTATTCTAAGTTGTTTTCAATAGGTAAGCATAACTAATCATCAGAAAAAAAATCCCTTTAAGACAAAAAAGGAACCTAATCCAGTCCTACTGTAGAGAGACATGCTTTGATGGATTCAGGGAGAATCGTGTGTTTGCTTCTCTTGCCACCTTTGTTATCTTTACAATTCCCAGTTCTCAGCTCTGAACTACATACAGCTTTTGGTGATTGACCTACTGGTCAACTGACACGTGCTCCATCTTGGCCACCCTCCTGCCTTCCCTCCCAGCTCTCACTTAGGTTTGAGCTTCATTCGCCCGCAGGCTGCACAGAGAGGTCCCTGCTTTGGCACCCACAATATGCCTGCACGGGGCCAGGCACATCCTGCTCAGGGAGTCACCGTCACTCGGCTGCCCGACTGAGTCATTAGTCTAATGATAACACATTGCTGGGACGCTAACTTTGCCATTTCCTCAAAATGCTTTGAGGTTTTCCTCCTGATGACTGTGCTCGTTGCAGTCATGGAGAAAACAACAACGTGAAAAGGAACCTCACGGGCCACGCGATTCTAAACGAGGCAGAGAAACATTTGGTTTCTCGTAGCTGTCAACACAATGATACCCACGGAGAAAGGAAATGAAAAGCGAGCCTGAGACAGCTCAATTTGGCGTGGAGAGTGGGCAAAGACTTAGAGACTTCACGCCCAGCCAGGAGGATGCCAAGACCTCTCTGCGAGATAGGCTGGTGAGACCAGGTTGCAAAGTTGACAGTGCATGAATCTCTAGCCAAAGACCTACCAAGAGAGTTCCGCTAAGCCCCGGGGAGGAGGTTAAGGAACTGTGAGGCTAGGGACCCAGGGAGGGTGACCCTTCTTCCCAGCACAGCTGACAATGGCTCCTAAGCCGCCCTGGAATTTTTTTCCTCTCTGGGGGCTTACATGAAAGAACAGTACTGAACGATGTACGATTTTAGAGAAGGCAAAATTAAGTCTTTTGGCCGTTCCTTGGGACTGCTGGTTTCTAAATGGGAAGAAGGGTTGTCCCCTTGGGGGAGGTATCAGATTGTTAGAGCTTTTTCCATCTAGAGCTTTTCCAGCCCACCCTACACGTTCTAATTGTGCTGCAGTAGGGAGAAGTGGGCCCCCCTGCCAGCCACAGCTACTATTATTGACAGAGTGTGTTAGTCACTCATTCAGAGACTATTTACCCAGCACTTACCCGCACCGGGCACAGGCATAGCCCTCAGGCAGACTAGGACTAGACAAAAAGGCGTGAGTCCCCGTGGTTTAGACTCTGTGACGAAGACCAAGTAAATGTGACAACTGAGGTTTTGTCGAACTAAATTGTCTCCCTTTCTCTGATATTCCTTTTTCAAAAGACAGCAAAGAAATATGAATGCCCACATTGATTGAGTGGCTGCTACGTGCCAGATGTCATGCTGTAATCCTAACAAGTGTTAAGAAGTGGGTATTCATCTGACTGCCTTACGGAGGAAAAAGCTAAGGCTCGGTGAAGGTAAGCGACTCACTCAGGTGCCACCATGAGAAATGGCGGAAGCCAGGCGGCTCTGATGCCAAAGCACATGCACATGGTCTTTCATGTGGACCGGCTGCGTGGCTGTTAATTGGGCACTTGTTAGAAAGGCACCTGCTGAATCATGATTCACATTTTAATGAGCATCGAGGTGATTCATTTACACATTAGAATTTGAGAAGCACTGAGCCGGGAACTCACGCGCAAAAATAATCTCACTCTCAAACACAGAGCACACTTCGGAAAGAAAAAATATTTGTTACTTTTCCCCATTCCATCTCAAACAGAGTTTCCTCAAATGCTCCAATACAGCTTTTAAAGAATATTCCACCCACTAGGCATGAGAAAATATTTAAGTTAAGTGGTAAAAATGGCCAGGTGGCCTTTGTGGCCTGCTGATGGGCCCTCATGAGGTATTTAGGGTGGATAAGAGATTTTGAGGGGCGTGTGCAGGGGAGAGGGAGCAATTGTCTTTATAAAGCTGGGTGCCTAAGGCTGAACGCCCAGCTCCACAAAAGACGGCTAGAGGACGTGGATATTTCTGAGAATAATCAGCGTAAGTTCTTTTATAATCAGTGAAATTTCACTTCTCCATGTCTCACTTCTCAGGTGAGCTGCTGCCCTTCGTGTGGGTCTAACAACCACTCAGCTCATCAGGGAGCTTAACAACCCTAATGCTGAACCCAGACATCACTCGCAGGAGGCTACTCACAGGTCTCTAAACCCTCTAAACTCTATAACCTTAGAAGTCAGGGTCACTGCTAACCCGCCCAGCAGCACCTTCGTGCAAATTAGAAAAAGGTGCCCCTCCAGGTAGATGGAGCTCCAGACCACGCTGAGTCGGTGACTAGGCCATGGCGTAGATTTCAGCTCTCTCTCCCGCGCGTGGCCTGGAGCCCTTGTGCAATGAACACCCACAGGAAGTAGCCCTTTAAGATCAGTCATGAAGTTGGGAGCGTCAGCTCCGCCAGGTGGAAACTACAGTTCTCTTCTTCACTGCTATCTGCAAGCATCCGGCTCAGCACCTGACTCTAAGCTGGTACTTAATTGCATATATGTCCAACGGATGGGTGGATGAGTGAAGGGAGCTAAGGGGCGCTGGGCTCCGATGTGCAGTCAATGTCCTTGGAGAGCATGAGCCTGGGGACGCCCATGAGATTACCTTTGTCACCTGTAACTGTCCATGCCCTCGAAGGCATGACTAATGCATGAGAAGCCATTGTCGCAAGGGGACCCTATGGTGGTCTGCCTTTGGAAAAGGTAAAAGGGACCTTTCTGAAACCGTCGCATCGGGGCTCATCCTAACAAACGCGTCAGTCTTGGTTCTTGGGACTAAGGCAAGGAATGAAACAATTTTGATTCTCAGGGGGGTGTGGCTTCAAGATTCTCATGGTAATTTTTTTAAGGGGGAATGGGGTTGAAGAGAGATCCAAGGAATCCAGAAAGAACCAGAGGAATCAGGTCTCTGAAGGTCCTAGTTCCCAAGGCTCTTCTCCATGTCTGAGGAAATCAATGCAAAACCAAGGCGTCTTGTGTGAGACCATACGGGAAAAGGACAGTCCATCCCGCACACGTCCGGGGAGCGGCCTTGCTGGGTGGGGGCTGGGGACGAAGGACGCAGACCTGTGTTCTGAGCAAGCGCAGCACAGATGGATGCACTAGATTCCCACGCCCAGAGGTGCTCGAGGTGCGTGACCAGCGTTTCCCAGGGTACGTCCCACGGAGCGTTTAATCCCATGGGATGCTTCTTGAAAACAGGTGCAACCGTCAAAAGGTACAAACTTCTCTAAGACATTTACGGTGAAAATGAAAGGTTTTAGCATTCCTGCCCATTTCCTTTCTTTAGCCTAGACATTTCCAAACCCGTCTGACCCCGGACAAGCCCTCCATTTCCTTTATGCACCTTGTTCTGACACGTTACTAATCAGCAAGGCTAGGTAGCTTCATGGAATACAGTTTTCAGTTCTGTGGAGAATTTGGGGAATAGGCTCATTCCTTCTCGGGTTCAAGAGGGAGAAGTCCACTGTCCAAGGGCCTCGGGACTGGTTTGCCATGCCCCTTGGGGAATGTTGGGCTCTGAAGTCGGGGCTCCAGTGTTTTGACAGCATATCTCAAATGTACTTGTGAGAGCCAGGTGTAATTTGGTGCTGACCCATCATCACATTTTAAAAGAGGGAGAGAAGAAACCAACAAAAATCACATGCCATTCTCCTCTCCCCAGACCAGAAGGGACCCTTCACCCCTCTTCTGGGTGTGCTGAGTCGCAGGGCGTCCAAGCCCGTGCAGCCGAGTTCTGCCCAGGGGTCCTGAATCCCAGGTGTGGCTCACTTAGGAGCCAGGCTCTTCATTGTCGATGGAGGAGAGCACTTCCTTTAGCTCCCCGAGTCCCCCTGTTGGGACTGCCCCCCTCCTCCCTAAGATCTTCTCTGAGTTGGAGACTGGAATAGAGAGGTAAGGACAGCAGAGGACTGCAGGCTGCAGGCTGCAGAGCGAGCTGAACTGTATTCACATTCCCGATGAGTGTCAAGGGCTGGAAGGCAAGGCCAAGCCCTTCCCCCACCCCTGCTCCCTGGGGCTCCCTCCAGTTCCTCTCTCTGCCTCCCCAGCCCAGGTCTGTCCCAGAAAGCGCTGTCACTCCCAAGCCACCGCCTGCACCCGGGGCCACCGGGCCTGCTGGGAGGATGCTGGGTGTTGACAGGAGCCTGCGGTGCCCAGGGCCCTGTCTGCAACTCCTCTGCTCTCCTCTCCTCAGCCACTGTGATCTCTGGGGAGGGTAGAGGGCTTTGTGGCCTCGCAGGACCACCTGCAGGTTTGATGTCCTTTGCTGAAATCATCTCCCTCTTGTGATTTAATGAGGCTGAAATCGGAGAAAACCTGGACCGGGCAGAGGGGTCGCTTTCCCAGAAACCACCACCTGCCGCCTTGTTCAGGGAACATCAGCATCCTTTTCTTCCCTCCCCTTTCAATTATTTATTTTTTTACAAGTGATACATGACCATAGTTTAAAAAGTCCAATGACCTACCAGGCTTATATTTTAAAGTAGCCCCACCCACTGTCCCTGGTCTTTTGCCCCAGAGGCAGCCATTTTCAACAATTTCAGCTTCATCTTGATTTTTTTTTTCAGTTTTAGGCATCATCTAATTGACTTCTTGCTATAGAAAGTGAGGGTTTAGCTCTCTCTCTCTCACACACACACACACACACACACACACACACGTACGTGCGCACACATGCCCGTACTTCCTCTTTGCTCATCCTCCAATATCATAGATTCTAGTTAAATTAGTATTCAGTATTTACTGTCCTATACTTTATGTAAATATGGTTCGCCACACAATGCCCTACGATGACATTTTTGTACAATTTTATTTTTTCCAGAGTTAGTCATTTTTTTGGTTGCTTAGTTTTCTATGTTGCTAACTGTGATGTATCTCTAAACTCCCCCGTCGTAACTATAAAGTTCTTGTTAATATAATAAAAACCTCAGGAACCTATTGCTTGTCTCTGAGCCCTACATCCTGGGCCCAATCAAGGCAGATTGCTCGGCTGGGCCTGATGCACACCTGGGGACCAAGGACACCTGTCGACGGGGTCTTCTGGGATAACCTTTGCCTCTCTCCTGTGTTGCACCTGCTGTTTTCCTGGATTCTCTGTTCTCCACTTTCGTGGTTTATGCTCTCATATTGAGGGAGCACATCTTCCAGTAGCTTCTTGAGAAAGGGTGCATGGGAGGAGAATTTGGTGAGACCTAGCATGTCTGAAGTGTATTAGTCCACACCTACACTTGAATTATAAAATGATCAGTAAATTCTCGGTTGGGAATTATCTCCCTCAGGGTTAGGAAGGTCCTGCATCTATCTTACAATTTATGGTGATGATGGTAAAAAGCCCAGTGCCCAATTCCCGCTCCTTCATGTATGACATTTTCTTTTCAGAAGCTTTTGCTATACTTCTGTGCTGGACTCTCCAAAGGCTCTTTAAATCTGGAAATGTGTGACCCACAGTTCTGGGAAATTGCTATGTATTATTTCTTTGATAATTTCCTCCCCTCTGTTCTCAATATTCTTTTTGTCTGGAATTCCTGTTCTTAGATATTAAACTTCCTGAATGTGATAAACAGAATACTGCCCCCCCCAAGATGTCTGCACCCTACTCCCTGATACCTGTGAGTATGCTACCCGATATGGCAAAACGGACTTTGCAGAGATGATTAAGTTAAGGATCTCGTGATGGGAAGAATATCCTGCATTATTCAGGTGCGTCCGGTGTAATCACAAGGACGTTATAAGAGGGAGGAGGAAAGTTCAGAGTCAAAGAAAGGAGATGTGACGATGGAAGCAGAGATCAGAGTGATGTACCTTGAAGATGGAGGAAGGGGCCACGGGCCAAGGAATGCAGGTGGAAGAGGCCAGGTCATGGATTCTTGCCTCGAGTTTCCCAAAGGAGCACAGCCCTTCCGACACCATGAGTTTAGCCCAACGAGAGAGACCGCATTTCAGAGGTATGACCTCCAGAATTGTGAGAGAATACAAATCCGTTATTAAGTCGCTAGGTTTGTGGTAATTTGTTACAGCGGCCGCAGGAAATCCAAACAGGACTAACAAGTGCCTGCTGCATGCCCGGGCACTGCCCAAGAGTTTACATTCATTAACTTGGCCAAATCGCTCCTGAGCTTTCAGCTCAGGTGGGATCCCATGAGTCAAACTCTCTCATCACATTCGTCTTGATTCTGATCGAATAATGACGGTTGTGATTATTCCTTAGGCGTCTCTCTACCCACTAGACCAAAGGCTTCGTAAGGGCTGGGATCTGGGGTCTGTTCATTTTATCTACCACTTTCATCCTACTGATATTAATGAATATGTGCCGGGTAAATTACTAAATGAATAAAATGAATTATCTCTGGTAGTCCTCACAGCAACCCCTTGAAGTGGGAACCACTATCCACTTCATCAGTGAAGAAACTGAGGCTCGGATGAGACCCCATCGCTTTTCCAAAAATGTATGGACTAGAGGGTCAGGGCCAAGATTTGAACCCAGCATTGTCTGTCTGCACCCTAAGGCCTCTGAGTTTAGCTGCTAAGCTAAAGATGTCCCACCAGACTGTCTGCTTCTGCCCCTGTGACCATTCCACCTCTAGGTGACTTCTGCCCAGGACCCTACACTGGAGGAAAGAGCATCTTAATTAGGCTACCCTGCAGCTGTTCATGGAGCTGTCTGGCTCCCCCGTGGAGGCGGAGGTTTCAATGACGTGTCCCCCACTTAGCTGGGCTGGGGGCGTGGAGCTATAGGATTTGTCGAGCTGCTCTGGGATCCTCAGGAATGGGCAGTGTTCCAGAATCAGAGTGTCATCATCGTTATTATTGTTTTTATCTAATCTGTTCTTGAGAACAACCATTATGAAATTGGGCAAAAATACAGCCTAATATATTTAAACATATATATATTTTTATTTTTATATAATTTAAAAATAAACGCATTGATGTACATTTTCCAAGTGCCTGCCTGCTGAATTCCTAATGTAATACAACATGACTCAGAGCTAAATTTAAAGAGAGAAGCACATATGTTTGAAGCAGGCACCAACTTTCAATCTGAGGAGAAACAGAGTCAAAAGTATTTTTTTTAGCGTATGAACGGACGGAGTGCAAAGTGAATTATCTCCGAGCCATCTGGGAAGTCTGGTGTTTTTCAATGCCTTCGCAACTCTAATTTTAAGTCGTTATTTGGCCTTTAAATAACAATATCTTTTCTTTCCATTGGAATTTGCACCAGATTCCGCATTTATGGCGCTATCGACTCCAAAAAGAGACCTAGATTTGAGAGCAAAAAGAGCAAAAGTTATTGAACGTATTACTCTGCAGATTGGCTCTGGGAAAAAAACAGCAGTCTGATATTTTGCAAATGAAGTTTGACATATTCTGGGATGGCATATTGCACTCACCACAAACAGGCTGATTGTGCCCGGAGGGGAAAGCTTAATTAAAGCCCCCTTAACGGCATGCAACTCGAGGAAGAAGACTCAGGGTGCACTGGAAATGACCTTCGAGTGCTTCCACGGGGTTCTCCTTCATGAATGGTCTTGATCTTTAACTAGAAGAAGGACAGGTGATAGGATTGTCGAATCTTAATGCTGAAGGGGTTCCGGTCCACGCTACCAACCAATGCTGGGATCTCCCACAGAGATCCCAGATAAACGTTCATTCACTTTCTCCTCGAATAACATTAGTCCTGGAACTTACTGCCTTTCCACTTGCAGAAAGTCCTTTCCAAGATTAGGTTGAAATCTTCCTTCCTACGGCTTCCCTACGACTGGTTCTCCTTATTGCCACTAGGTAACACAGAAGGAGTCTCGCCCGTGGTTGACATGAAGGTGAGTTGAAGGTTGCCATCACGACCTTCTTTCTGCTCTCGTCACCTCTGCTCCAAGCTGAGCACATCCAGTTCCTCTAAGGAATTAACCTGACAGCTTGGTCTGCCGCTCTCCGGTAACGAAGATAATAATTTTTTGGGATGCTGCTCATAGTTGAAGGACAATGAAACAAAGGAGGGGACGTCGTGAACCTCTGTGAAGCCAGATGTGGCTGATATTTTGTTCACTTCCTTTGACTCCTAAGCCTTCCATTTCTTCCACAGCCTCTGTGGATGTTCTCTTCAGAGGTGTGGATTTCGCTGAAAACTGGATTCGGATTAGTATGGAGATTCTCAAAGGGAAAGGCCTGAAGCCACACCATCCAGTCAGGGGACTGTCAGACCTCCTACTCCTACCTGTTCTCTCCTCCACCACGAGCAAAAAAACATGCCAACAACACGTCAGAATCGACAAGCGGTGACTCCAGTGAAGGCACTGTGGTATGCATCCACATTGAGTCAGCCTGTGGCCCTAAGCTTATTTTGTTCCCCTGTGGATATTTGCATGAAAGGCCCAAGGGGGTCTCACCTCCTGTGACCTCTCTTTTCCCTCTTCTGAGGGACTACCTTTCCCTCTGGTGCCCTCCCAGCCCCAACCCTAGCTTCACACAGGTCACCACTCACAGGTGTTTTTATCAGACCAAACTATCAGCATGGGCCCCTCCCCATCACTCCATCCGCTCATCCTGCTTTATTTTCCTTGTTACCGTTTCTCACGACGTGACAGATCGATTCTATTTATTTATTTATTTATTTATTTTAAGTTAAGTTTATTGGGGTAACATTAGTTAATACAATTATGTAATCTTCAGGTATACATTATAATTTGACATCTCTATATCCTATTATGTGTTTACCACTTAAAGTCCAATTTCCTTTGGCTACCATATATTTGATTCCCCTTTACCCTACATGACATATTTTAGATACAGTTATTCTTTTTTATCATCTGCTTCCCTTCACTAGAATGTAGGCTCTGTAAGGCAGGAACTCTTAACTGTGTACAGCACGGAATCTCCTGGGCATATAGTCTTTAATTAATCGATATTTATCGGGTGAATATTTGAGGATCGATCTATGGCTATCAATCTGTGGATATCGATCTCAGAATATCCTGCAGATAGACTTAAGAATGACCAGATTAGTTTTGAATGCTGCGTCCTTCACGAGACCTTTCTGACTCCCAGATGAAGTGATGCTCCCCTCTGTGAGTTCTCTTCAAACTCAGTCATCATCAGCCGTATCGCCTTGATCTTCCTGCAGTTTGAGTTTTAGTCAACGTTCATCATATCTCTCCTGTTAGGAGCAGATCCCGGAGAGCAATCACTGAGCCTCTCGCTAGCGGGTGCTCAGAAAGCACACGGTATAAAAAGGAAACATGTCCTCCTTCTCCCTGTGTTCCCTTTAATGAAAAGTTTTCAGAGATATTTTGGTTATGGTAGCTATTCATGATGAAACCCTGTCATGTCCAGTACAATTTGGGGTGCTGGTTAACAGTTCAGGTGAGGTGCAGTATAGTGAATATCTCAAAGGGCTTCCATTATCTGCTAAATTATGTCCACTATAAGGTCACATATCATTTAGAATTAATTTAAAATTCTTCATACAACTCAACAATAAAAAGACAAATAACCCAATTTATAAGTGGACAAAGGATTTGAATAGACATTTCTCTAAAGAAGACATACAAACGGCCAATAAGCACAAGAAAAGGTGCTCATTATCATTAGTCATTAGAGAAATGTAGGTCAAAACCACAATGAGATTCCAGTTCACACCCATGAGGACACAATAATAAAAAAGGCAGACAATAAACAGTGCTGGGAAGGATGTGAAGAAATTATAACCCTTGTACATTGCTGGGGGGAGTGTAAAATGACATAGGCACCATGGCAAACTTCGGCAGTTTCTCAAGAATTTAAACAGAGTCACCATATAACCCAGCAATTCCAACCCTAGATAAATAGCCGAGAGAATTGAAAACATATGTCCACACAATAACCTGTACATATATGTTCATAGCAACATTATTGATAATAGTCAAAAAATGAAAGCAACCCAAATGTTGAAGAATAAACAAAATGTGGTACAACCATCCCTTTTGGCCAAAAAAAGGAATGAATTACTGATCCATGCTACAGCATGGGTAATCGTCAAAAACATTAGAAGCGAAACACAGACACAAAAGACTACTTGCTGTATGATTCTGTTTACATGGAATTTGCAGAATAGGCAAATGCATGGCGACAGAAGGTAATTAGTGGTGTCAGGGACTGAGGGGAGTGGGAGATGTTCTGGAATTAGGATGCTGTATGACGTTGTGAATATACTAAAACACTTTTTAAAGGTGAATTCTATGGTATGTGAATTACATGTCAATGGGACCATTATTTTAAAGAAAGGTCCACGCCTTTAAGTCATTGAACACTTAATAAAAGTGATTACAAAGTTAACTCTTACATATATTCAAATCCCTTATGAAAACAAGACGAAACCAAACCTAACCACACCCCCATGCAAATTGAGCAGTTGAAGAGTCAGTTACCACTTGGATGGCCTTGGACTACCCCTTCTCAGCACAGATAACGCAAGACACCACCTTTCGGTGGAGATAAAACAGGAGGCTCTTTCTTGGGGAAATTATGCAGGGGAAGTATGGATTGTTGGCGACGCCATGCTCTCTTGATCCTTTCCAGCAATAACTGTCACAGTGGACAGTGGGTGGTCTGCTGTCGGTGCCCAAGAAGCCACTGGGACCACTGATTTCTACCAGGCAGTGACCAGAACCAACAGATTATTGAAGGAAAAAAAATCTGAGAAACTCAAGGCATGTTGAATACTCACATAACATCCTTTAAAAAAAAAGTCAAACTTTGTATTATGAAAAATATCAAATGATATGACAAACAGTATAATGAAACCCACACACTCATCACCCGCTTCAACAATTATCGGCTGACAGCCAATCTTGTTTCAACACTTCCCCCATCTACCTCT
>CM053509.1:159545372-159572397 GCA_028627145.1 Eidolon dupreanum | reverse complement strand
TTTTTTTTTTTTTTTTTTTTAAGAACCCTGTCCTCTTTTAAGCACCTGAGCAGAAGTCCTCTGTCTTGTTCCTTGCTAGGAGTCCCCAGCACCTAGCAAAGCGCCTGGCATACAGTAAGCGTTCGGTTAAAATGCCTTGAATGAATGAAAGGATAAATAAAAGCTTTCGCTGTTGAATTTTTAATTTACAGCCCTTCTGCGGTTTGCTCGCTTGTGTGTTTGATGGAGTGCGTGCGGGCGTTTCCGTTTCTGGCCACTGCTGAGGAACCTCGTTGTGCCCCTCGTGGAGGAGATTCTGAGGTTCCGAGCTGGAGGCCGGGGCCGGGTTCCAGAGGATGGTTTGCAAGGGCAGGGCGAGGTCACTTGCTGAGGCGATGACAGTCTCTTTGAGGGCTGAGGTTAGCAGTTTTATCTAAGTCGTTTGTCACCTGGTGCGCCCTGTTTAAGGGAGGCAGGTGACAGCCAGGGCTTAGGAGGGGCTGGGACTGGTAGAAGTCTTCTGGAGTCGACTGCGGCAGGCTGATTCGAGCAGCTGCACCTGACGTCAGGTGTTCTGTGGCAGCTGTCGTTCTGGCAGTGACGTGCACACTGCCTGGGAGGGGGAGAGTCCGCTCCTCCGCCTCTTAGCCGGGCCCGGCCCGGGCGCCTCCTCTCCGGTACGTGTTCAGGGAATACACATTCATTCAGAACACAGCGAGGAAGGGCAGATCACTGAAACGCCTCTCGCCTAATCGTCATGACTGAGGGTCGGGCTCTGTTCTGGACCGTCCCTGTTAGCAGCGGGACCAGGTGCCACGCTCAGAGCTGTTCTTCACCTAAGTCGAACCTTCACGGTAGCTCGTCACTTGCACTTGCTACAGTAGTGGGCTTGACTATAGTCAGGGCTGCCCTGGTTAACCTTGAGCCCTGCAGCCTTTCCTCCCTCCCCATCCTCAAGCTCTGATACCGTGGGAGCCATTATGAAAGGAATGAAGAGTAACAGCCAAACAGTGAAACAATGAAACAAAACCAACCTCCTGGGTTTCTAGATAATGTCTGATTCGGAAGTAAGGAAGTTAAGCCAGAAATGTCAAGGCTTAAGTGTAAGTCCCCGACTCAGGCTGTCCAAGTTCTGGTCCAGCTCTGCACATACTCTCTGCCTTGAACATCGGTTTCCTCATCTGTAAAATGAGGATAATATAAGTATTTCTGTCATAGTGTTGTGGTGAAGATTAAGTGAAATAATGCATGTAAAATGCCTTAGGATAACTCACATATATTGTGATATAACTGGCGGTTAAAATGACAAGGCACAGTGTTTGCGGAGTGGCAGTGTGGCTCTGGTTGAGACCACAGCCTCCAGAGCTGGACCACTTTGGTTCACATCGCAGCTCTGCCATCCAGCGGCTCTGAGGCTGACCTCTGTGCCCCAATTTTATATTCTCTACAGTAGAGAGGACATTTGTACCACCTTGGAAAGATGTCATGAGACTACACGAGATCATGTAAGTGAAGTGTTACCTGGCACAGCGAACACTCACTGGGGCTGACGTTGCTGTCTCAACGACGAGGACAGGCCCCCAGGCAGCACTCTTCGGTCTAACGACGGTTTCCGCCTCTCACCAGGCCTCCCACCCTTGACTTTAATGTCTTCTTCTGAAATCCTACAAATTAGAAACTCCTTTCGGTAATCAGCACCGTTTTCTGGGAGAGCCTGAGCATGGACGTCCGCAGTTCCCATGTTCACAGGCTGCTGACAGCGCCAGGCGGGGGCTCCTTCCCCACAAACCGGGGGTGAGGGCGAGGGAGCGGGCATTCGGTCTGGGGCCCCGGGGTGGGCAGGCCTGGGCGGAATGTGGGAATTGCCTGACGGTAAAGGCAAGGTGAGAAGCCCCCAGGGGACTGGCTGTGTTTTGTCCAGGGCCTTCCCAGAGCTGGGAATTCAGAAGTTCCAAATGGGTCCTCTTCCCCGGTGGGAAAATATCATGGACGAATCCGAGGTTTCTGGTGCTGTTTCTTTAGGAAGATGTGCACACAAAGGCCACTTGGTAAATTGGGTGCTTTGGGTCCCCGGGCCCTCCGCCAGCTCTGTGATTTGGGGCAGGTCACATTCGCTCGCTGTCTCAGCCCCCTCATCAGTCAGGGATGGGTCAGGCTGGGAGGACCGGTGAGTCGAGTGTGCCCGAGGCTCCCAGGACCGTGCCCGGCGTGCAGCGAGCACGCAGTTCTGACTGCGTGTAGGGAAGCAGTCTTCTGTCACTTCTGTTGCTACAGCCGCAGGCAGGCAGCGTGGAGTGGGGACAGCGGGCAGAGGTTTCGCGGCCGTGACTCAGCCCTAGCCGTCCGCTGCATGGCCTTATGCCGGTGGCTTTGCTCCTCTGGGTTCTGGCGCCTGGTCAGTAGGACGCAGGGTTGGACCGGACGACCGCTCACGCCCCTTTCACTCCTCCCCGGCAGGGTGAGTGGAGTTACTCGTGCGTTTCTGTGGCCGGGCAAACGCCAGCCCGGCCTGGGCGGGGGAGGAGAGCGGTTCTCGTGCAGCGATTCTCACGCGGTGCTGTGTGCGGCGCTGCGGCCGCCGCCAGCGTGTTGGGCACAGAAGGGCGCAGCAGCCGCGGACGCCTTTGCCGGAAAGCCGCCCGCCCGTGGGAGGTGCTGGGCGGCGGGGGCCTTGTGCGAGACACCAGGCGCAGCCCCCAGCTCCGCGTGCGCCCGCTCCCAAGGCGTCGGCCTAGTTCCATGTCTCCACGTTCCACTTACTAGTTGCGGTTTCTGAAAACTGCCCCTTTATTGCCTGGCATCAAGTTTGTGACTCTGTTGTTCATTTTCTCTAAAAGAGAAGGAACTTTCGGAGTGGCCCTGGGGAGGCTGCGGAGGCTGCTGGCGGTGGGTCATGCCTGCCCCCCGGCACGCGCGGCCCGTGGGGGCTCAGCCGCCCCCCTTTGGCCGTCCCGCACTGGCCTTTCCTGGGCCGATTAGGGACCTGGAAGGGGGGCGTTCTTCTCTCTCCCAGGAACGTTGAGTAGAAAGGAGCGTGGCCCACGTCGTGTTCCTTGGCGGGGAGCTGCACAGTGATGGGGAGGGGTGTAGCACCGCAGGCCAGGCCCCCGCTTTGTCTTCTCTGCGTGGCGGGTGTGACCAGGGAAGAGCCGCTAGATTGTTATTGCTTCTCTCCCGTGGCACAAGGCTTCTCTGGGTCATCTCGTCTCTTCTGCAGCTTCACCTGCCAGCCACGCACGAATGCCACCTATCGCCAGCCCAGGTCTCTCCCTCGAGATCCAGGCCCGTGTACCAAAGTGGCTGCGGGGCGTCCACACTTGGAGACGCAGGCCTCTGGGAGCGTGTCCAGACCTGAGATCCTCACCGCCCGCGCCTCGTGCTGGGGCGCCGTGTGCAGCCAGGCACGCAGGCCCTGTCCCTGCCCAGGGCCTGTTGGTCCCAGCTCTTCACAACCTCTCTCTCCCCCTCTCTCTCAACCGCTGTTGCCCGAGCCCAGGCCCCCACAGCTGCGGGGCTGATGTTGCAGCCTCCTTACTGGTTTTCTGCCCGCTCCTACCCCATGCAGTTCTGTTGCCCACTTGCGGCTCTCCAGGGGTAAGCAGCTCATGGTCGCCCCTCAGTGGTTCCCCCATCTTCCCCAGGACTGGTCCCAGCTCCCAGCCACCATCCGGAGGCCTTCTCGTCCTTGTGTGCAGGGCCGAGTCCCGGACCTCGGTTTCCTCATCTGTGGAGTGGCACGGGCAGGCCTGCCTCGGGGGGCTGTGGGCCGTGGGGGTCACACGAACGCTGAGCCGGAGGGTTTAGCGTAGAGCCTGGCAGCTTACCGCCACTTGTGGTCGTTTAGGCCCCAGCTTGCTTGTCACTGCCTTGGGGAAGTCTTCTGAGAGGGACCCACATCGGGTCCCCTCTGTCTACACCGGTTACTGCTGTTACCCACTCTGCCTGTTTGTCACCTTCACAAGATTAAGCCTCGTCCTGCGTTAGGACTTAGACTTTGGGCAATTACCTGACACCTCTGAGCCTTGGTCTGCTGGGCTGTGAAATGGGCGTAATAGCGAGGTCTGGGGCTGGCCTGGGAGTCTCATTAGAAAATATACCTGACGTTTGGGGTAGGATGCGTGGTGGGAGTTCACAAATATTAGTTATTTCTAAGTGTGTCAGAAAACAGTATTTGGGGTTAAATCGAAGCCTCTAAATCTCTTCCTCTTTCCTTTTTAGAGTATTCGTGTTTCCGCCCTTTAGAACCTGCTCCTGTTTATCTCACCTGGAGCGCTTGGGGCGGCTGCTGCTGCCGTTAGGTGCAAGAGAGCTGAAAGGGAGGAGGGGTGGAGGTGAGCGCCTGGCGGCTTCGTGCTGCGTTGTCTGCCGCCACACCCTAATGTTGGGGGTCCCTCGGCTGGCTCAGGCGTTCCCTGTGTGTGTGTGTGGGGGGGGAGGCTGCATCTGTGTGGCCCCAGCTCGCACCCTGTCCCCTGGCTTCTGGAGCTTGTCGTGTACACCCCCTCCCCTCGCCTTGTCTGGGTGTTCTTTCGCTGTAGTCACTTATCTTGGGGAGGCTCCAGGTCACTGGAGCTGCTTGGGCTTGGCGAGCTGGTTGCAGGGGCTGGCCCCTGGGCTGAGGCCTTGGCTCAGCCTTCCGCGTCTTCTTGCTGACTTGTCAAAGTGACTGGAATGCCCCAAGACCCTCACTTCCTCCTGAGGACACCTTACTCATTTAGTAGGTTCTGGCAAGTCAGTAACTCTTGTCTTCCCCCCTTTCGTGCCCCGTCAGGCTTCTCTCAGCCCCAGGAACTGGAGGCTCTTTCTGAAATCTCTGGCTTCACTTGTGGCTGCTCCACCAGACACACCTGGGTCTGCCCTCAGGCGCCCAGAGCAGGTGACGGTGCCTGCGGCTCACCACCCCCACCACTGTCTGGAGCGCCCTGTGCCTTTCCGAGTGCGTGTTCTCCTGCATCCTCCTGCAGGCTCACAAGAGTGTTGCTTTAGAGAAGCCTCCAGAATGACCAGGCAGTTACCATCGTCTCTCTTGGCAGCTGCGCTGATCATACGGTGCTGTGGCTGCTGGCGCTCCCGGTCCGTCCCGTCCCTTGTCCTGAGGCCTGGCCCTGTGGCCTCATCTCCGAACACGTCGCATTCAGTACACAGTGGGCACTTAGTGATTGAGGTTCCGCTGGCCCCTGCCATACGTCCATAAACTCTGAGCACTGTACTGACTGGAATTGTACTGAGTCCTCCACTGGGTTCACGAAATGCCAGTTGTTTGTGTGTCTATGTGTTTTGGGGTTGGAGTGGTATACTGTATTATTGTTATTATTTTCAGTCAGTAGGCTTCTCTGATTATTGATCACTTGTCAGGAGTTGTCACCGCTAAGCATTCTGGGCTCGGCTCTCTCCTGAGGACTCTGTGTGGTAGGTTTTTGCAGGAGAGAGTCTGCAGGCTTTGAGTGTGTGCGTGCATCCACACGCGAGAGAATGGCTGCGCTTTTCGTGAAATGCCCAGCCTTATTCATTTCCAGACTGTTTTTGAGGAGTGTGCTTTTTGCTAGGAAATATCTATCCATTCAGTACCTATGTATTGAACACCTGCTGTGTTGCAGGGACTGTTTTAAAAACAGTAAAGAAAACTGATAAATTCCCATCTTCTTAGAACCGAGGCTATATCCAGCTTTCTAACTTGATTAGGGGAGTTAAGCGCCAAAGCACCTGGTTTTAATCCTGGCTCTACTGCTAGTCTTTTTCTCCTTAGTGGCCTTTCTACGCCTCAGTTTACCAGTCTTTATTGTCAGAAAGGGGCATCACTCACGGAGTGCCGGCTGCCTCATTGGCACATGTGACCTACTAGAACAGTGAGCACAAAGGTTTTCTCTGTGTCCTGATATCTTAAATATCATCCTGTTTTTATAGCTTGGTGCATTTTATTTCTGTCATATGCTTAATGCAAATGCAAATTTACTGCTAGTAATATACACTTTTCTGGTTAGTTTTCCCTTGGCATGTCACCAGTTTGCCCTATCCTGCTCAGCCTAAACTAAGGGGGTGCTTGTTTTAAGGGGTTCTCATTGGTTTCAAGAGAACAATAAACATCTTATGTTTGTGTCCAGAGGGAACAGGCAGTCAGTCATTCAGTCAGCTTCAGGATGCTGACTTTCCCGACACCTTTGTTCCCAGATCTGGCCCCGTTAGCCTGCATCCGTCAATAAGAGAACTCTCTGTGGTTCTTGGTGATACGGGTTAGTGACTCTAGCAAAAGGTGCTACACATTTGTTACTCCTTGTATATACTACCGAGTCTGTTTAAATTTCATTTAGTTACCTGGGGCCCTGGAGGATGGTTGTTCCTGTGGGTGAGATCGGCCTTGCGCACTGACTTCAGTACCTCACCCAGGGGCCCACGGGGTGCACGGTACTCTCTCTGATTGCCTGACTGCCCACCTGGCTGTCTATCCTGTCATTTATCTCTCACTGTTTAAAACCACGCTTCATAATTCAGTCTGTTTCCCAGAGTTGAACGCATCGATTCAGAATCCTACATCATCCCTGGGGTTCGTGATGAGAATTAGAATTACTCTGAGTTTCAAGACAGAATGAGTTCTCGACCTCTGCTTCTTGGTGAGCAGAAAATGATGAAGCAGTTGTTGAAGAGTTTTGTTTAGCGATAACATGGAAGCGTATCTTCCTTTAGAAATCACCGTGAGCATTTCTCTCTGCTGTAGTTCCTCCCAGGTTTCACCCTGTTCACCTGCTCAGTGAGTCTGCAGACACTTACTTTTCCGATGGTGAGTGCACGGAGCTCGGGCCTGCACATAGTAGGTGCTCGCTGGGTATTAGTTTTTCTTTTCTCTCTGCAGATTCCCATCTGCTCTGCCACCACCCCCAAGCACTTAACTCCAGCCAGCGGAGACATTCCCTGTTACCTAGTTAGTTTGGACAGCAAAAAATGCTGGCTCTGAATGCCTTTCAAATGCTGAAAGACACCACGGAGAATTATGGAGCCCAACGCTCCCCTAGCCCCGTTTTTCCCACTCAGACAGAGCGGTCCGTGTTAATTTTAATTGCCCAGATGAGCTCTAACATTGAAATTTTCACAGTAGCTCAGACAGTGCAACCACATTATCCTGCTGGCAGTTCACTGGAATCCTTGGCCAAAATGCTGCGCTGGGCACCTCGGCTTACAAAGCCGGGGCGTGGTACTCTCCCAGCAAGATGTCTTGAGGGGAATGCTGCTTTTCCTGTTCAGACGTCCTCCTAGTAGTAAAGCGAGCTGTCCTTCTAAGTCGCATCGTGATGGGCATGTAGCGCTTTCGAGGAAGGTTTTCAGAGCTCCTGGTTAGCAGAGGATGCCTCCGGGGGAGTTGCCTTATGCTGATGAGTCACGGAATGGGAAAGGCTCTTGAAAGCCTCCAGTTTGCTTTTGGTCCTGAAGGAATGTTGACAATATCTGCACCCTGGTGTGGTCTGGAGGGCAGTCCCCAGTGACTTCAACTCCCATCTTCTACTCCCAGGGCCAGCCTTGTGAGGGAGGTGACAAGTTGAGAGCTGATGTCCGGCAGAGAGCTGGAAATAGGGGCCCTGGAGTGGATGAAGGAAAACCCCGCCTGTGGCTTCCACTCTGCATGACACCTGCCCTGGGCCCCGGTGGCCGGCGCCATGGGCAAGCGTGGTTTCCCTGGAGCCCGGCACTTCTGGGCTCAGGCAGTGTGCGCTGCTAGATGGATGAGCGAGTACTGCCACCCTATTCCAGGCCGTCTCCCCGCGTAGCCAGGACATTTGCAGCAGTCCCCCTCCCTGGCCTCCCTGTCTTACCACCTCCTGTCTTTTCCCACACGGCTTCAGAGTGCCCTTTGAAAGCGCAAGTTTGATCACACAAGTCTCCTGCTTAAAATGTGGTGACGACTCCCGCTTGTGCTCGGGGTTCAGACTCCATGACGTGGCCGGCGACGGTCGGCGTGTGACTGCCGCGGAGCCCTGGCACCCAGCCGGCTTCAGCCTTGGCACCCAGCCGCCTTGAAGCCCTGCTGCTTGCCCTCCTGCCTCACGCTGTTTCACGGGGCCCACCCCTCTTCGTTGGGTTAATACTGTCTCATTTATTTTTTCACGTTTGTGGTCACGTGCTTGGGAGAGTCTCTAACTCCCGGAGCCAGGGCGAGGTGCCCTTCTGCGTGCCGCCCCGGCCCCCATTGCCCCCGTCACGACGTGAGTCACAGTGGCTGCCGAGTGCTGGTGGCTGGACTGGACGGGGACCGCGTCTCCTGCTCCCCGTGATATCCCCGGTGTCCGGCCAGGCTCACCGGAAGGAAACAAAGCAGCAGCTCTCTTCCAGTTGGATAAGTAGTTTCATCTTCTTCGAAGTCACTGTGGCATTGCTAATTAAACTTGTTTTTGAGGGGAGGAGGTAGGGACGTAGGTAGGCTTCCAGGTCCCACTTTCCTTCCGAGTTGGGCGGAGATGACATGAGTCCTGAGCACACGGCGGCTGAGATGTCTTTATTTGGTTTGTGTATTCCACTCAGGGCTTGACTTGCTCAAGGATAATGCATATTAAGCTTTTTTTTTTTTTTTTTAAACTAGTTTGAGGAGACAAACAGAAGGCAAATTATCTTGATTATTTTGAGGCAGATATGAAAAGGGCAGAGAAAGGATACAGTGAAAGTTCTAGAGGTATCTTCTGTTTACTTTAGCACCTTATGGTTTCCAAAGCAGCGAAGTGTCCGTGGTCTCATCAGAGACCCACGTGTGTGGTGTCACAGCATGCGCTCTGGGGCCAGATCCCCTGGGCTCCCATCCTGCTTCTCCCCTGTTCTCCCGTGACCTTGGGCAGCTTACTCCTGCTTCCTGATCTGTGAAGCGAGGGGGTTAACCGCATCTCCCTCAGGGTTGTTGTGAAGGTCAGAAGCTTGGTCCACATGAGGGTCTTAGAAGCATGGCTGGTACCCAGTCTCTCTGCCTTCTTTTACTGAAGCGGGAACTCAGATTCTGAAAAGTGAAGTGACCCGCCTCAGTCACCGGGTTGTAAGTGGCCGAGAAGATTCACAGATCACCTGGCTGCAGACCCGTTTGTTCTCGAGTCTGCCCTCACCGTCTCCGCGACAGCACGGGCTGGGCGGCTGCCGTCTTTACGATGAAGGCGTTGTTACAAATGGCTCTTCTTCTAAGTCACATCCTCAGATGGAAACTTCCAAAGGTTTACTTTGTCATGAGACCTATGTTCTTGAGCATTTATTTATATAAATCACGAAGAGACTCTCTTCTGCAAATTGTAATTTCCCCATTTACCTGTATTACGTTATATTTTTTTGTTTTGTTTTGGTGGTGGTGTGTTTCAATTTGAGTTGCTAAAGCATAACTTAGCTCCTGAAACCTCTAAGATCGTAGAAGTCATCCTCCGTCTTGGCCGTCTCAGTAATACTCCTCCATTCCTTTGACTTCTAGCATTGGGCAGAGCCGCATAGAAGTCATTTAAGCATTTGGGGGAGGAGTTGAACTGTGTTGTATTCTGTGCCTGTCAGTCTTCCACTCCCTCCCACCCTGCCTGGCACTTACCTCTTTTTGGTTGATAAAATATGTATCATAAAAAAGAACCTTCACGAAAGGCAGGGATTCTTATTTTGGGGCTCTGTGCTTAGGCTTGTGTGGGGCCCTGAGTATACACAGGCATGTTTTTCTAGGAGAATAACCTTAGCTTTCACCAGTACTCTTTCAGGGGGCTGTGGCCCCAACAAATTTTAGAATCTTGCCTTGGAGAAAGAAGTATTGTTTTTTTCTTTAAAAAAATTTATAAAGAGAGTATTTTATTAATAACATGTTTACACTCTTTTTACATAACAAATTGTGTAGGGATTTAGCATGTCATACTCAAGAAAAGTTTATAATAGAATATTTAAGCTAAAGCGATATAGTTTAAAAGTATGCCAAATCAGCCTTCATTTGCAAATGATCTACTGTCAGCATAACTAGCAGAATCTTACAACACAAGTCAAAAGCTCTAAGAGTGTTATTTTTATATGACAACACTGCCTTCAGTTCTGGGAGACCTGGGCCGGACAGACCCTCTGGAGGCCAGCCCTGGCGCCTCGTGGCAGGGCCCCGGGGAGTGTGCTGTGTGGGAGGAGGCACCGTCAGCCTTTGTAGCTCTGTTAACTGTCTGATTTGAGAACTTTTCAAAGTCGAAGTCAAGCCTCCATCCCTCCCGGCCTCACCCATTCCCGTCATCTCCCCTGTTGTCCCTCTCTCCTGCCTCTTGTCCTTTCCTAAATTATCCTTTCGTGTTGCAGAAATGCTTGTTGGTGCAGAAGGAGTCTTGTATCAGTCCTTTAGTTGATGAAAGGGGACTGTATTATCTGGAGCTACTTTGGGGAGACAGGAGACAAAGGTAAGACTTGTGGACACCTTCCTCAGAAAGGAGAAGATGTTTTGAAAATTGAATTTTGAAGCTGACGATTGTAGCGCGATTAGGGGAGAGTAGGAAGGGCTTCCTGCAGAAGCTGAGAAGGGTGACACTCAAACGAAGCTTCCAGAGAAAGGTGACATTGCATGGGATTGTGCATTGGTCCCACTCACAGGGCGGTGACGTGCTCTGTTCTTGTGTGCTCATTCTTCTGACTGACAGGAAAGAAGGATGTTTATGAATTGTCCTGCGTGGAATTTGCTTTGTGACATAGCCACATCTACGGCATAGGTGGAACTGGCAGCTGAAAAGGTCAAGGTGGCGGTTTACAACTTTTTTGTCATCTCTCATCGCTTGTTCCTTCGACTGAGCTGCTTCTGGATGTGGCTACCTGCCAGTGGCGATGTGTTTGCATTTCTACAAGATTGTGTGTCACAGCTGCTTCAGCTCAGAACAGGGACGCACAAACTCTGCCACTAGTGTCTCTCCGTGGGATCATTTTTATGCTAGTTAATTGTTCTTTCACAAAAGGAATGGAAACGAAATTTTCATGAATTCATTAATACTTTTTCCACCTTGAGCCCCCCAATTCCTCCAATCCCCACCCCGCCCCCCCCAGATTAAGGATCTAGGCTGAATCCTGCTCTGTGGTTTATTTACTGCGTGACCTTGGGCAGGTCCCTCGGTTTCTCTTGAGTCTCAGTTTCCACAGCTTTAAATGGGAATAATAATGGTTCTTACCTTCTTGAGTTTTTATGAAGATTCAGTGGGCCGATGCTGATAAGGGCTTAGCCCAGGGCTCAGGAAATGTTAGGAGCATGCTCCTGAAATACATCGGTGAGGACTGATGCTAACGTGTCGATATGAGCCTGACTTCCTAACAGCAATTCCAAATGGGGAGGTAGGTGAGAGGAGACGTGCATCCTGGCCGCACGTGTCAGCGGACGGGGAGCTCAAGATGTGCTTTCCCTCGGTCTTTGCTTTCCCGAGCTTTGTTTCCCGCTGTGATGTGGCAATGGCTGTGGGTGTGCGGGCTGTAATGGATCTCGCGCTTGAGGTTTCCCTTGTCACGGCTCAGCAGAGCCCTCCCTCCGCCCGCCCCTCAGATCGCCACCCCTGGCTGGCGCAGGACTGCCTCCCTGCCGCCCCCGTCCCCTGCCAGCCAGCTCCGATTTGGGAGCTGGGAACTGCGGCCTTGGAGCTGTCCGCAGGTCGGTCCTAGCAGCCGGGCGCCGGCGCTTGCCAGCACAATTTGTACTTTGATTAATTTATTTAATCTGTCTCGTATCAACCTGAGAGCATAATTACGCACAAATTACTGTTTAAACTTGAAGCTTGTCTCTCTTGAACCAAGCCCCGTGCTGGCCCACAACCCTGCTGGAGCCGTTCTGAGAGTGACTCTCCCTCTTGCCCTCCCCGAGGGGCCAGCCCCTGCCCGAGGCGAATGCTCTAGTTCCAGTTAGAAGCTCTCCCCCTCTCCACCACCCCAGTAAGAAGCTTTTAAGAGAGGAGCAGCACTATTTGGATTCTGATCCTGTAGGCCACATCTCACTTGTGGAGAACCGTTCTTTTTTATCTTTGCATGTGAGTTAAATTAGTTTCTCTCTAACATAGTGAGGCTATATATATAGCCTGCTGCCGTTGTTTTGTTCTTCCAAATAAAGTGGGATTTTCAGAATGGGACTAGGTGGGTTTCTTAGCTCTTTTCAGGGATGGGAGGGAGGTGTGAATGGCGAGGCGGGGCACACTCACCAAATCCCTTCTGTTTTGTTGAATGTAAGATGCCATTGGTCGTCAGACGCCTCATTATTTTATGTGCCACCGAGAAAGACGTAGAGCTGCCAAAGATAATTTTCAGACATCGTGATCATAAGATGCATTGTGGGTTCAGAAGGTTTTAGAATAAGTGAAATTTGATATATTGATAATGGGGCTAGTTGTAAAACTCTCAGCTTTTGATACATTTTCACCGAAGTTGTAGAGGTGTAGATTTGGAGAGCCCAGACATTTTTGTCATATGGTGTCCTTCACATGACCTTCTAGTTGCTGAAAACTAATGCACCTCGCCTGTCTGCGGTCAGAAGAGGGGACCAGAATCTCTATTATACGTGTTATATCACATTTTTTATGTGTGACTTTCAAATGATATATTTTCACTCAGCCTAATATAAAGATTTTACTTTTAAAATTAGTGGCCAAGTTTCATATAATTCTTAATGTTAAAAAACAGCATTGTCACTTCTGATATTTTTTTCCCTTAAACACAGAACATTCTATTGTATTTGTTGCACTCACTGGGAGTCACAGTCTTAACATCTCTGTCATCTCTGAGGAGGGGCTGAGAAAGTGGATGGGGGACATTGATGCTTTGGGCATCTTGAAGAAAGGGAAACTCAGTTTTCTGCTTCGAGGGGCTTAGTAGTACTAAACTCAGGGAGACTTTTCATTCAGATGAGTAATGCTTGAGATCACCTACTAGAAAATCCTAGGTATAGTCAGAATTTTCCAGCTACCAGCTAGTTTAGTGTCTAGGAAATTGAAATTCTGGCCTCCTACTGGCTTTGCTATGTACTCGTATCCATCCTAGGGTGAATGACACTTACCGAGTCCCGCTAAGTTATTCCTGATTCTTTCAGGCAGAAGGAAACTGGCTACAGATGCAAGAGACTATTTAAATGCCATACTGAGTGTGACTGGGCCCTGGGCTCTTCCGTGCGCTCCGCCCCCCGCCCCAGCCCTTAGAGGCTGAGGCGACTCAGACAAACTGCCACACTAAATAATCCTGCCAAGTGGAGTTGTCTGAGGATGACCTCAGGTGATGCAGGCTAAAGTTGATGTTTGCTTTGGTGCAAGGCCGAGATTCCCCTGAGTTCCCATGAGCAAATGGGGCATTTATTGGGTGTTTTATGGGATCGATGGGCAGGAAGGAGCCGGACCTTCCAGGGGGCTGGCATCAAGAACCAGAGCGACTCCTGCCAGTCTGGGCACTCTAGGACCCGTGGTCACTTGTCCCTGCTGCTTCATGCTTCTCCATGAGGTTCTCCTGTCTGCAGACAGATGTGCTTGGTAGAGCGGGAGTTCATACCGCCTCAACTGAGCGGGGGCGTGTGGGCCGGACGGGGAGCCTGTCAGCTCTTTCCAAGAGGGCCTGTGGGCTGTCGTCTGTGCCGGTTCAGTGCCCGAGTCTGTGGGGTCGGGACGGGCACTCGTTAGAGAGGGGTCGTGCGGAGGACACTCTGCAAGGTCGGGCACCTGTACCTTCCTCTTTTTACTCTGAAAGTTGGACAGTTGCTCTTCTGAGATGGCTCATACCGGCTGGAGGTTGGAGATAGTCTCACCCAGCAGCTCTGATGTCAGCGCTGGCTGGGACACTGGTTGCCATCCGGTCATTTACCAGGGCTTCGTCCGCCTTGTGACCTTGAGGTTTGCTCATTCTCGTCCCTGTCGTGGGGGCACCTCCAAGGGATCTGTTCAGATGGAGAAGGGAGATTCATCTTGGTGCTCCTTGTGGGAGCAGGGTGTGCTGGGGGTCTAAACGTGAGCTGTGAAAACTCAGTGTTTGTCCTGCATAATGAAGGTACCAAAACGAAGGCGCGAAATAAACAGCGCGCCATGGTTACTCTGGTGGAGATGGGAGCAAACGTTACGTCAGTTATGTTTGAGGGTGAAATTGCAAAGCTAGGTACACAGTGTGACATGATGGTGAGGCACTCGGGCTCCGTCTGATGCCAGGTTCAAGCTCTGCCTCTACCTCTTCCTTCCTCGGTGTCCTGGGGGCAAATGACCGAGCCCCTTTGTGCTTCTTCCTCTGCAAAATGAGCCTAACCTTAGCAGCTACCTCATTGGGTTGTCGTGAGGCCTCAGTGAATGAATGCAACTAAAGCATTTGAAATGATGTCTGGCATGCAGTCAAGGCTCAATAAATAGCTACTTTTCTCAGCATTATTAATTGTTACAATTGCACTGTGTGGGTGGCGGTTTGACTAAAATGATATTTTTGTGTTCTCTGAGGATTTAACAGTCCTTCCTGCCCCATGGACTCCAGGGACTGGGTGGGTAACGGGGAGTCCTCGCCACCTCGGTGTGGGTCCCCGGGCCTTACTCTCTTTCCCTGATGTGCTGTCTAGGAAGCCACCTGTCGGTGCCGTGAGCGCAAGGCATCTTAACAGCAGGTTTCACTTGTGGTTTGGAGTATGAGTTGACCCAGATCTAAGTCCTTCTCGATTTAATCGTCTTTGCTATCCTGTTTGATCTTGTAAATATTAATTTTGTCTGGTTGTACATGTGGTTTTCAATGGTCTCAAGGTTAATTACTGTATTTTGTTTGTAAAGTACTCAAAGAAGGCTGGGCACATAACGGACGGCTTAAAAAGCGCACTCCCAGTTTAGGCTGCAGACTTTTGGTAAAACTTGATGAGCATCAATGACAAAAGAATTTCCAGTTTTTTTATAAATTTGGCTTACAACATTCCTGCTGGAGTCCTTTGTCTGATTCAAGAAATATTTGGGGCATAACTCTTTTGTACCTTTTTCTACATGTCGACAGAAGTGAGGACCACCTAATCCTGCCTCCTGAGAATGTTCAGGGGGAGCCCTAACATGATCGTTTAGGAAATGAGGGCCTACTGTGTGCAAAGCTGCATGCCCAGCTCTGGTGTGGGGGGGAGGGTCCCTAGAGAGGACAAGGCCTTGCCTTCACAGTGCTTCCTGTGCAGTGTGGTGAGGCAGGGCGCAGGCCCGTGCCGCACAGAGCCAGAGGCTGTGACCACTGGCACGCGGGGCTCCGAGGGGCCCACGGACGGACGGCCCCAGCATGCACGCCCGACACACGCAAGGCTCCAGGAGTTGCACAGATGTGCCTGAGGAAGACTGTGGAGGGGGCGTCTGTCCGTCCACCGAGATGTCTTTGCTTTTGACAGGATGAGTAAAAAAAAAAATAAGGTCTTAAAGAATAAGATTCCTAAACGTCCACATCTAAAAAATTAGATTCCCATGCCACCTTCTTAATTTTGGGAAGGCACATTCCCATATCATTTTTACTTTTGATCCCTTGGCACCTTTTTAAATGGATCAACTCTTAATACATTTGCTTTAAAAAGGAAACTTTGTGACAATTATATATGTACTTTCAAATAGGCATTATAATACACAGCTACTAAAATGAAAACTAGTGTTTACTTGGGAACTACCCAGGAACCACCTGGTAGACTCCAGTGGCACATCTTACACTCTTTGATGAACTCTGTATTTGGCTAATGACACTCGACTATTTAGCCTGGAACATAAGGCGCATGGAGGACAGTAGGAGAAGCAGAGCAGAGGTGGGGCGTGTGGCACAGAGGTGACGGACCCACGCTCTGGAAGCGGCTGTCTGGGTGCCGAGCCTGCCTCCGCCGTTGCCTAGCTGTGTGACTTCAGGCATGATGCTTAATATCTCTTCGCCTCAGTTTTCACAAGTAAAACGGGATCAATTCAGTGTCAACGTTATTGGATTATTGTGAGAATTGAGATGAGATGGCATCTATAAGTCATTCCCTGTAGGGTCTGACACACAGTAAACATTCACTAGATGGCCTTGTTTTTTAAGAGATGCTCCCCTATCTGTCTCCCCCCCACCCCTACTGTATTCAGATTTTTGGTTCTTATCCTAAAGAAATGAGCACCTGCCACTGTTACTTTCTTCCCCCATATGTATTCTACTCCATGGTCAAGCTAGCTAACGGGGTCCTGAGCACCCTGTCCGTGGAGTCGTTAGGGCCATACACATGAAGAGATGAGCGGTAATTTCAGTTGACCCAGAATGCGGAGTGAGAATCTCACTGTGCCCGCGTTCGATTGGGCTCTGTTATGGAGAGATTTTTTTTTCTTCTCTATTTAAGTCTTAAATGTTACGTCCACAAAGAGTTGTTAGGCTTTATCTGGTAGCCATTCTATATACTTAAAAGACACACATATTGCATAACCGAGATAGCCACTCTGTGGAATTAGTCTCTTATTATTAAACCTCAAAATAGGGACAGTCTGCAGGTTAAATGTCAGCGCTTCTCCAGGGTGTTTTGTTTTTGCTCGTGAAGCAGAAGTGTATAGACGAGTAGCTGACCTCTTTGAAGGAAATGTGGATGAACACATGGCTTTAAGGTGACTGCGCCTTAGAGCCAGAGATGCACCTACTCGCTGCCGCCGCCGCGCTCCACACTCACGGCCCCGCCTCCGCCCTCACGACCCCGCCTCCGCGCGTCCTTCTCCTGCTCGCTCGGGCCACGCAAAAGCTAATGCTCGGGCCGGATGGAACAGGTCGGCAACGAAGGGAGCCATGTGACTGTCTCCTGGTACCCTTGTCCTGGACCACAGTTCGTTTTGTTTCATCGTTCATCTTTTGTACAGTTGATCATAAGCCGAATGCCCCTGTCGTAGTTCAGATGGCCAGGAAAGGGACCTGCTTTGGACCTCCATGGGAATTCTTTTGGAATCCAGAGCAATGCTTACCAGCAGGACTTTCTGCGACAATGGCCATGTTCTCTGTGTCATTAGACATGGTAGCTGCCAGTCATGAGTATCTAGTGATCACTTGAAATGTAGTTAGTATAACTGAGAAACTAAATTTTAAATTTTATTTAATTTTAATTAAATGTAAATCGAACAGCCACACGTGGCCAGTAGCCACTATATATTGGACGGCACAGATCTAGAGGCTGGGAAGAACGCGGGGCCATACGGGCCAGCACTAACCGCTGTTTGATTTAACTGCACATAGTCCCACAGCCTTGAGGTCTGGCTCAGGGATGTGGAAAGGCGGTGGCACAGGTCTTTGAAAAGCATTGACTGAATGATGGCACGAGAAAGAGAGCAGAGCCTCAGCTAGAGGGAGTCGGTCTGTGGCCCTTTTCTCCCCAGCATTGCCAGACTGTGGAACCAAGTACGTGTGGCATTTGGGTTAATCCTTCTAGAAACCCGTGTACCAGCGAGCTGCGATTCCACTCCTTTCTTTCCCACTCGGGAAAGCTTACTGAAAGCAGATGAGTGGCAGGCAAGTTATAGGGTACCCTTGAATCTGATCTAACGTATCAGTGAATAATTGACAGTGTGATATACTTTGTTATTGGGGACACACTGTTTGGGACGTGCCTCACAATCGATTACAAAAACTACCTGACTTGACTCTTCAGTAGAAAAAGGGTAGATTGATGAGAGCATTTGCAGCAGAGTGTGTGCACTGGTGGAGGGTATGTGTTTCTACATACATGTATGTATGTGTTGAGCTGATAATTATGGGTTTCCTGGATAATGATCGAGAAACACTGAGGCCATGGCTGCGTCTTTTCAGTCATTCGTCCAGTATTTACTGAGTGCCTATCATATGCTCAGATGTTGGCAAAATGAAATAAAGCCTCGAAGTCCTTCCTCTTTTTGGAGCTTACATTTTGGTGAGGAAGCAAAAAAAGATATACGTAACATCAGGTAGTAATAACTGCTTTAAGGACAAAATGCAGGATGAAAGGCTAGAGAGAGACCTGGGTGGGGCTCCTTCCCTAGAGGAGGGTGGGCCGTGTGAGACCTGTGTAAGGAGCAGAGGCTTGCAGGCAGCTGGGGGAGAACCTTCCCTGCAGAGGAAACAGCACGAAGTCCAGCCTTGAAGGCTTTTGAAGGCATTTGCTACAGTTGTAGCTGTTAGTACCTTTTACTGTCAGGAAAGATACTCTGTATCTCTAATTTATATCGGTTCCCTACGGTTCTTTGCCCTGTGAATACAGTAGGGCCTGGACCCTGCCTCTAATGGTGACTTCCCTTGTTGGACATCTTCACTTGAAGTCAGGGTGTAAATTACCACCTGCGGCCTGCTTCTTTCCTGTTGGCTGTGTCGATGTCCTCGAACTCTGTCCACGTCTTCAGCAGTGATCCCATAGGCAGCTGCCTGTCTTCCTTAGCCTGGCATTCAGGCTGCGCCCTCCCGGGTGTTGCTCCTCTCCCACCTGCTGCCCTGCACGCATCCTCCTTAGTCACACTTCGATTTTCTGACCGTGGGACTTAGCTTGTACTTTCCACATTTCCCTTTTGCTGATACTGTGCCTCTTCCAAAATACCCTTTTCTCCTCACTCCTTTCCAGATCCTCCCATCCCTAGGACCCCCACCCCCCCTCCCCAGCCTCCTCTCTTCTGGGATGCTTTCCCGTATCACCCAGTTGTGACTGGGCTCCATCTGTCCTGATTCCTCGTCAGGTTCTGTTTGTAATACATCACAAGTAATGCGCTGGCATTTGCTGAGTTGATAATAAATATGATCCAGCCCATTCGACAGTGTAAGAAACACTTTCTCCAATTTCTTGGGCTTGAACTCAAGGACTCTGTGTCGTGTTAGCTTTCAGAAAGAATAATAACTATTTTAAAACCATGCACAACCTATAAATGTATGTATATATGTATGTGTACATGTGTATGTATGTGTGTGTGTGTATATATATGTATATGTATATATGTAGATATGTGTGTGTGTGTGTGTGTGTGTGTGTGTGTGTGTGTGTATATATACATATACGTCTCCCAACTCTGGGTTCTTTGGAAGAAATTTTGCCTTTGGGTTTCCTCCATTTCTTCCTGGCAATGTGTTCAATTTTCTGCTCTTACTGAGAATCGAAAGTGGGGTTTTGCGAGCCCGTCTGTGGATAGTCGGAGGACCGCAGAGTGCCCGCGTTGGGTATGCCCCTCCTCTGCCCGATCGTCAGGCCCCGTCCAGGCCTGACCCTGCCGTCCTGCGTTTTTCTGGTCGGGCCGACCTGGGATTCCCCTAGATGTTCAGCCACATCTTACCTCCTCGTCACCGAGAACCGCGAGGGTCGGGGAAGCGTCGACTCCGGCGTGTTCCCGCTCCGCATGCGGCGCCTCCCACCCGGCTCTAGAATCCCGGCTTCGCGCTGCTGTTCTCCTGGCTCCAAACCCGAGCGCATGCGCACAGATCTCGTCTCAGGAATATCGAAGCTTTTCCTCGATTTTTCCCACAGTCTGCACAGCCCGAGTTAGGGCCGCATCAGGATTAAGTAAGATTACCAGCATCTTCTCTCCGTCTCTCTTGTGTATCTTGTATGATGTGCCCTAATAACTATTGATATCAAGTTCATCCCTCAAGAAGCCAAGACCGACCTTGCGTGTCCTGCTGAGGTTGCAGTTTTATGTTTTTCTTGCAAGTAAAATCAATTGAGATAAATCTTGGAAACTTTTCCTGCACGACGAGATGGTCAGGCCCTGCTGTGGTGCTGGGTTCCCCGCTCCGGGCACCCTCTTGTCACAGGCAAGGCTGTTTCACCCAAATCGATTGGTCGGCCCCCGGTTCTTAAAGGTCACGCCTGGTGACATTTCGGGAAGGCTGGAGAAGGTGCGGATCGGCCGGGTGCCGCTGTCCGCCGGAGCTGTTTGCTTTGAACGCTCACCCCTCGTTTACCGAGTGCTTACACCGCTGCTTAAAGGGCAGAAGCCCGGGGTGCATTTTTATCCTGAAAATGAGTCACAGCTGGTCAGCCGTGGGTCAGAAGTGGTCTGCTTTGCTCATGGAAATCCTAATGTGAGTGGATGACACCCCAGTATGCCGCAAAGCCCTGCTTTCCACCCCGTGACCGGGGTGTCGGGCGAAGGACGGACCGTGGCCACTGTGGGTCGCTCACCTGTGCGGTCGACGAGCCAGTCTGACAGGCCTTTCATGTTAAGCCTGGTGCTGTGGAACAGATGGAGGGGAAGGGGCCCCCTTGACAGTTTGGGAGGGTGGGGACCTTTAAGTTATGAGGAAGCAAAAGAACAGTTTAGTTATTAGTGGCATTCTGTGTGACAGCTTGACATTCTGTAATTGTCCACAGAGACTAAGCTACTTTGGAACGGTGTTCTTGCAAATGTGTCATATTAATTTTTTTTTTTCCCTAAGAAGGAGGACTGGTCTGGTTTAAATAGTTGAGAATAATTTCACATTATTTATTAACCATCAGCAGTAGGAAGGCTTTTCCTTGCCAGAGTGCTTGACTGGAGGTCTAGAAGCAAGAGTAATTGAGATCCCTGCATTTAAGAAACACATTTTTCATTCTTGAGAAAAAAAATTTTAGTTGGAAAATTTCTGTAATATGACTTAGCATCCTGAGAGACGATGTTGCGAATGTTTGGAAGAAGATAGGAAAAAAATATTTTTTGCACAAAGTAGCTAATTATTGTTTTCAAAGTGATATGTGCTCATTTTCTCAATCTGTAAAACACAGAGAAGCAGAAAGAAGAAATTAACCCTTTTACTTAAGTTTAGCATAGTTAACATTTTAATATTCTTTCCTTTGTCTTCTTTTGTAGGTAAATGTTTTGGTGTTTAGCTTCATTCTTCATAGACAATGAAAACTCCCCCCACTGCATTTCCCATTATATCCTAAGAATTTTTTATGCCATTATATGGTAATATTAGTATATAGAAAGTTTAAATTTTAAAAACTGTATAACATTCCCATAGTTTCCACCTCCCTGTTAGGTCGGACGTTTAGTTTGCCAATGTTACAAATGCTGATGAGATAAACATCTTTGTGCAAAAAATGTTATCTCTGTTTAGGAGTCCTAATGGTAGAGTCTCAGAAGTAGAATTATTGGATCAAACGGTACGGATTTTCTTACTCTTCAGGATTTGGATGAGCTTTATTCTAAAACTGTAGATCACCAGTTGAACCACTGCAGGGGAGCCAAGTGAACGAAGGTGTCTGCGTTTCAGTTCTTCACTTCTAAAAATTCCACTTGGCTCCTCTTCATATCTTCTGTTTCTTTGCTGAGACTTTCTTTTTCTGTTCATTTCAAGAGTGTTTGCCCTTTACTTGTTGGAGCATTTTTATAATAACCTTTTGATGTCGTTGTCAGAAAATTCCAGCGTCTCTGTCATTTTGCAGTGGCATCTTTACCGACGTGAATTGAGATTTTCCTTATCGTTGATGTGCCAAGTAATTTTGGATTGTATCCTAGACATTTTTGATATTATGCTAGGAGACTATTTAAATTCTACAGAGAATTTAAACACTTGGGTTTAGGCTGCAAGTTCAGATCAGCCTTCTGTGAGTTGTGCTTTCGTTGGTAGTTTTTGTTTTCAAAGCTGTTGCATGGTCATTCCAACCTGTCTCAGATGTATGCTACTCAGTGTCCGTGACTTGGTGGTCATCTGTCCTGTGGTTTAGTTGCTAAAGTCTTTTTTCTGCTCTCTAAGGTCAAGTCCATGCTCGTATAGCTTGGGAGTGAAGCCAGGAGTTCATAAACAACTTTGTGCGGTTATTTCCCAAAGCACTACTTTTTCTGCAGCCTCTCTTGTACTTTCTGCTTCTCTGGGCCTCTCCTTTTTGGTCCCTTCATTTGCCCTGCTCTGCTATGTACTCCTCACTGTGGCATTTGGGACCAAGCTGTGGGAGGGCAGAGAGAGAATAAAAGCAGGGGTGATGAGTGTGTTTCTCCACTTTGTTGAGACTACAAGCTCCTCCGATCAGAAGGGAAATTTCCCTACCCTCAAAATTTTACTCTTTTGGACTTCTTTCTACTGCAGCTGCTCATGCTGACGTCACCAGCACCTTTGATGGCCAAGGGACCGGGGCATTAGAGGACAGAGAAGGGAAACCGACGTGATTTTGCCCCCTCTGAACTGGGTGACCTTTTCCCCACTCCTCGAGCCAGAACTAGAATGTCTGGAAGCCCAGTTGTCCACTTCAGTGACCCGGAATGTCGCAGTCTGCACACTTGGCTAGTGGACACTGGGGGACAAACCAGTGTTTGAGTCGTCTCCGGCTCAGTGCACTGCGGAGTCTGGCTTTGCTCCTGCATTTGCCTGCTGCGGTTACTTCTCCGAATCCTCAAATGACTGTTCCACACATTCTGTCCAGCTTTCACAGCTCCCGTGAGCGGCGAGACGGGGTGCAGGGTGCTCACGGCACCGCAGCTGGGCCCGGCATGAGGAAAGGACTTTCTTTTTTTTAAAGACTCTCGCTGCGTATTACCAAATTGCTTTTCAAATGACTGTGCCAGTTTACAGTTCGTAGCACCATCAGTTGGCCTATTTCAGTGCACCTCATGAGCCTCGGAGAAGACTGTCAAAACAGAAAACTACGCCCAGCTTCACTTAGTTGACAGGTGAGACCACAGCAGCTTCCTGTGGTAGTTTGTGTCCTTAATCAGTAGTGAGTTTGAACTTCCACCTTTACATTTATTACCTAGATATATCTCTTTTCTTCTTTTCACTTGTCAGTTTGGATCCATTACCTATTAACTTGCTAAATTTAGATATATAAATCGATTTCAAGATCAGTTTTGGATATAAACAACACAGACTTCTCCAAATAGTCCATGGCTGGTATGGGGGCTCCATATCGCCAGGGCCCACCATTCAGTTTGTCTCGTTGCTTTGCCAAGTGTAGCTTTCCTTTCCAAACTGTCCGCTATGGCTGCCGGAGCTCCAGTCATCACATCCTTATTCCTAGCAGCAACCTGGAAGAAGGAGTGAAGAAATTTACATCTTATTGGTCAGAACTTAGATGGTCACTTGGCTGTTTACACAGACACTTGACCGTACCTAGCTGCAAGGGGTGCTGAGAAGTAGTCTGTCTGCTTTAAAAACTTGGGGGCTGTTACTGAGAAAATAAGAGAGACTGGATAGTGATAGGCAGCGAGAGGTGGCTGCCACAGTATTGTTTTCTTCAGGATTTTCAGAGAATATCTGTTTCTAATATATGCAAACACACCGAGGTCTAAAAAGTAAAAGGCGAATGGCTAAGGTGGTATTCCCTCCCTTCCCTTTTCCACTCAGAACCACTGTTAATAGCTTGATGAATAGTTTTTTAGGTGTCTGTCTGTCTGTGTATCTCCCTCTCCCATCCCTTTCTCCTCTTTTCCCCCCTTCCCCCTTTTCCCCCCCACTCTCCCACTGTCTCCCCGCCCCCATAATTAAAAAAACAATCTGGAATCTTACTAAACATATCGTATTATAATTTTCTTTCACTCGATAACACATCATATAAGCCTCTGTAAGCGCACCATGCAGATGACATTCCTTTAGATGGATGTACTATGATTTACTTAACTTTTCTCCTATTGATAGACAAGTTGCCTAGTTATTTCACACTTGAAAATATGCTGCAGGGGATATTCTTGAACACATATCTTGGCATACTTTGTGCAAATATTTTTCATTGTTTTTCTAAAACTCTTAATATTAAAGCTTTTTTGTTTTTGCAGATATCCTCCCAATTTGTTTTCCTTAGACTTTGTTATATTTCCTTTTTTTTAACATACGAAAGTTTAAAGTGTTATTCAGTCAAATCTGTTGGTCTTTTTGTTTGTCTTCTGTCTCTTTTAAACTAAAAACGTAGTTGTGAGATGCTTTTTTCTCCCATATTTTTCTGTGATTTGATTTTACACTTTTAACTCTAATTGATCTAAAATTACTTTTGGTGTATGGCATGAGGTAACACTAACATTTTTACTTGTTTTTAATGCGTTTCCACCGAATTAAAGAAATTTTATTTTTGCCTTGTTAATGGCATGCTTCTCATTAAATGAAAACTGACCAGAAATGAAAAAAAATTGATTCAGTTCTTCAGGTAATTTTCCAACCGTGGTGTTTGTGGGTAAAATGTGCATTGTTTTTGATCATTTAAGCAGATACAGGATTGTCCTTCAGATGTGAGGTCAGCAGCTCCAACTGCAAAGCAGATAATTAGAAACAAAGTTAGCTTGCAGTCTGAAAATGCGGTGCAGCGGCCAGACGGCTGCCCGTGGGAGCCAGTGGGGGCAGGGGGGGCCGAGGCCGCCCGGTCCCCCCTCCTTCCCAAGGCGCCTTAGGACATGCCTCCTGGCCACCATCTTGCTCTCCCTCTTGGCATTTCTTATGAAAGACCACTGAAAAGGCGGTGGCAGCCAGAAGAAGAACAAAAAGAGCATCCATTGTGCGTGTATAAACCGTCATGTGCAGTGTGAGAAGCTGCTGCACGTTATTTCTGAACCTGGAGGCAAGTCTGCAGCATGTGCATCGTTGGCCATCTTTCCCCGAGGGGTCCGCTGACCCTGGAGGGGCGGTGACCCACGCCTGGGCCCGCGGCTGCCAGCGCTGGGGCCAGGGTTCTGCCCGCCTCTCCTCCTCCCTCCCACCCCCTCTCTCCCCTCCCCCTCGCGTCCGTCCCTCCCTTTTGTTCCTTTTTTCTCACACTTACCTCATGAGTCACTTTAAAAGTTACATTTTAAATGACGAAAGTAACAGATTTATTATAGAAATTTGGAAAATATAGCAAATGTGAGGAAGAAAACAATTGCCGGTCGACACCCTTGACCAGTGCGTGTGACCACCATTTCCCTCACTTTTTGTCAATGCTGGATATCAACGTAAGAAACCGTCCCAGTTCCCTGGGGGAAGCGGTATTCGCACATCCCTAGGGTGCGCTTTTGCCCCCTTTCAGTTGAATTATTATCATTTTTCTTATTGTGACCTATGTCCCATCCTGTAGGCCGTCAGATGTCAGTTCTCTCCCCACCAAGAAGCTGTTGCCTGAATCATAAATTATGTTCCTGACAATTAGAATTCCTTTTAAAATCTGTTAACTAAAATTTGAGTCATTTCTTACAGTTCACTCTTGTCTGATAGCATAGATTTTTCATTTGTTCTCCACAGTAGGGGAATCAGAGTTTTTTTTTTCCTTTTTTAAATTATGAAAGATTTGATATAGAAAACATTCATCTATGCATAAATGAAATGTATAAATAATAATAAAGCGGACACCTTCTGGCCTGAGAAGCAGGGAGCAGTTCCTGCCGATGTGCTTCTGACCCCTCTGAACCCCCCCAGTTCCTCCAGCATCCTATCCTGCACTGTTCTGATTGTGAGTTATTCTCTGAAGACAGACATTTTTATTTCATTTTTTTAGATGGGAAGATTAAGCCTTAAAAGCCTGAGTGAGTCACCCCGTGTCCGGCAGTGCAGGTGGCCGCGGTCCGAGTGTCCAGGCCTCCCTCTTCGGCTGCGCTGTTATTGTCCTTTCTCTTGCAGCCCTGCGCTGCCTCCTCGTTTCGTCAGTAGCAGTGTGTTTGCTCTGTCGCCCTCACCACCCTCCTAGTTTTAACTGTATAGATTTCCAAAGAGTGAACTGAAGTCATTTAGAAGTAGTGCTTTTATTACCGAGAGTTTTACATATGTCTGCTTCAGGTGTTATTAGACAGCTTACCTTGCGCCTCAGAAAGTAAACTGATGGTGTGTGGCAGGGGTCCCCAAGCCTTGGGCCAGGGACTGGTACCGGTCCGTGGCCTGTTAGGAACCGGGCCGCACAGCAGGAGGTGAGCGGCGGGAGAGTGAGCGAAGCGTCATCTGTATCTGCAGCCGCCCCCCAGCGCCAGCGTCACCGCCTCAGCTCCGCCTCAGATCCTCAGGCATCAGATTCTCAGAGGAGCACGGTCCCTGGTGCCAGAAAGGTTGGGGACCACCGGTCTGTTGAATGTCTTTGCTGACCCCGTAGTTAGTTCCCATGTCTGGTAGAGTAACACACCCCATCGTTAATGGTGTCCTGGTCACGCCTTTCGTACAGTGAATGCGATGGTTCTAAATGAATGAACATGTCTTGGTAGATACTTAGCCTTTCAAAGAATCAGATGCTGTGGATATTCCCCTGGACCTAGTACATTTTTTGCTAATTTTTACAGCTCACATCGACATTCGGGTCACAGACGGAGGTCGAAAGGGGAGTCCAGTAAAATCAGCGCTGCCTGGCAGCGACGCTGGGCACAGCGGAGTCCACGCCCGGGTCTCGCACACCAGCGCCTGAAGCGCTCGCTGCTCGTCCCGCTTTCGCCTCAGTGCTGACTCGGTGACGCAGGTCCCGCCGCTAGACCCTGGATGCTGTAGGGGCAGGAGTGGCAGGGTCCTTCTGTCCCAAAGGCCACCACACGGGACAGTACCATGGTTACAAGTGTGGTCTCTGGAGTCACACACATATCTCGGTTTTCCCATTCCCCGCTGTGTGACCTTGGGCAAGCGACTTCATCTCTCTGAGTCCAGTTTTGTCACCTATAAAACGGGGACATTAATACACACAGGCTAGGAAGGTATGTATAAGGGTAATAAAAATGAGGTCATTTATGTGAAACCCTTGCCTCAGCCCGTGGCACACAGTATGCACTGACAGTTGTGGCTGCCAGCAGTAACCGCCATCGTCGTCATTGTCGCCATCGTTAAGCCAGCCTCCCATGTCGTAGAGGAGGAAACTGAGTCCTGGGTCTTAGGGCCACCCAGAGGCCGCGCTGAGAGAGGAACCCTAATCTCTGCAGTCCCGCGTGCGGTGCCCTTTCCACTCCGCCACCTGCCTTTCTGCACACGTGTCCAAACCATTTACGTTGTCACCTTCTCTGGCTCTCAGCAGTGCTGTTTCTTGCCTCCTCTCGAGCCGGCAGATCCTAACAACAGATGGTGCTGTTTTGAATTAAAACAATTTAACTCGAGATCCATCAACTGCCAACATCAAACACCCTTAAAAGAAGGAAAGAAACTCATTATCAAGAGTATTTAAGCAAAGTAGGTATTTAATCTATCTTAATCATTTGCATTCTTGAGAAGAAGAAAGTCAGTGGCAGCTGCCATCGTAGGCCAGACCCCATGAATGTGCTCGCACATAATTGCTTCAGACCGAATTTTTCCTCCT
>CM053509.1:159520179-159544872 GCA_028627145.1 Eidolon dupreanum | reverse complement strand
TCATCTATTTCATGTCTGTCCATACGTGCAG
The DNA here is from genome assembly GCA_028627145.1 of Eidolon dupreanum. Taxonomy (NCBI): domain Eukaryota; kingdom Metazoa; phylum Chordata; class Mammalia; order Chiroptera; family Pteropodidae; genus Eidolon; species Eidolon dupreanum. The sequence goes on along the minus strand of CM053509.1, from coordinate 159,544,841 downwards.
GCTGTAGGCTGCATGAGATTTAAAGCTGTACCCCTAGTACCTAGCGCTGCACCCGGAAGTAGGACCAGCATTGTGTCTGCAGTGAGTGATGTAGTAAAGCTTCTGCAGCCAGCCCCATGAAGTGTATGCATATTATAATTTCTGTTTGCAGACGAGGATCATCCAGGTAGCAGTAGAGCCAGGGTTCGATCCTGGACCGTTTCGTCACGCTCTTTCCTGACAAGCAGGGGCCGCTGGCATTTGTGACATCCCAATGAATTACTAATACAGCTAAAACACAGCACCTAAACCAAAGACCTGTGTTCGCACTCAATCCAAATGCTTAGGATAATGAGGGGTTCTTATTTATTAAATGTTACCTAGAAAATATTTTCGTTCTTCAGCTTTTTCAGATGTTTCCACAACATCTCTTTTTCTGCTTTAATCCAGACACGAATGTAATTTTGCCTTTTTTTTTCTTCTGAGGCGTCTGCAGGCCCTTTAGAGCCATCACTCAGAACGTCAGCTCACGCCGGGCTGGGAGGGTGGGCCGCACAGCGTCCGACCCCAGGGCCCTCGCCGGAACTTGCTTTACTGCCTCTCCAGGGGTCAGGGCACTGGGCTAGTTGAGGTCTGGCTGGTTGTTGCCCATGCACGAGAGGCTCTTCCGCCGCCCCCCTGCTCAGCCTGCTTCGGGCACCAGTGTGGACATCTGCCCCTTCGAGAGGGCTCCGGCGGTCTGGGTGTCGAGGGGCTTCCTCTCGGAGGGCTGGCCATGTCGTAACACTTTTCGTAAACTGTGCACTTTGAAAGCATTTCTAGCTTTTAGAAGAGTTACAAGAATAGTACATCATGCTCTGTGTCCTCACTGCTTTCACCCCGTTTGCTTCACCTTTGTCGCTGTGCACGTGATCGGTGCAGGTGTACCTTGGAGATAGTGCGGGTTCGGTTCCAGGCCACCACAGTAAAGCGAGCCACGTGACTTTCGGCTTCCCAGTGCACGTAAGCGTTACGTTTACACTACACTGTAGTCTCTTCAGCGCGCAGTAGCATTCTGTCTAAAAATTACATACCTTTATTAAAAAATACTTTATTGCTGAAAACGCTCACCCTCACCTGGGCCTGTGGAAAAATGGCACGGATGGACTTGCTCCACGCAGGGTTGCCACAGACCTTCGGTCTGTAAAACCGACCCTGACCCTTGACCCCTAAGAACACAGGCAGCCCCCACGGCCGCAGTACGGTCGTCGCCCACGCCCCTCTGCAGAGGCCAGCGTTGCGTCCGTGCTGGTCTCCACGCGTTCTCTCCCCCGCAGTCCACCGTGCAGACGCCGTGGCCAGCTCCCCGGGCGGGAGCGCCGCTCGTTGCCAGTGCCGCGTCGTCAGGGACAGCGCTGCGGCAGGTGTCCTGGTGTGTGAGCGTTTGCTCAGTACATCTCTCGAGGAAGAATTTCTGGCGCAAGTGCAGCTGCACTGGCCATGTCGGAGGAGGCCGTCCGCTTCCCGTCGGGTAGTTGCACCAGTCACACCCCCGCCGACAGAGGCCGACGGCCCGTTCTTCTCCCTCGCTCTCGGTACCGCCTCGTTTTTAGGTCTCCGCTAACCCAGTGCGGGGACAAAGGCCCGTTGCCGTGTTTCACGTTTAACCCAGCGTAGGAGGACACGTGCGCGATGACAGACGTCAAGCGGAACGAGCTTGGCAGACCGGACCGGAGGAGGAGGCCGTCCAGGCTTAGGAGCAGCCGGGGCCGGGCGGCGTAGTGACCGGCGCCCGAAGGAAGAGCAGTGGAGCGGGCGAGACAGGCGGCTCCCGCCTGGGGCCTCGCTGCGGGGGCACTGTGCGGCTGCGAGACGCCGCTCCCTTGGCATCTGCTCCCGTCGGGGCTCTCCCCGGTGGCCTCAGGACTACGCTTGCACCCTTGTGTTGGCTCCAGTGGCACCCCAGCGAGGCCTTCCTCCGGCACAGTGGGTGCAGTGAGGCCCTCTTCCCGAATCCATGGCGTGCATGGGAGGACCCCGCCTGAGCTCACTGGATGGGAGAGTGTTGAAGAGACAGGGAGTGTGATGTCAGGTGGCTTTCTAGTAACACGTCAAAAACCCAGGCTGTCATTTTGAGATCCAGTTCTCCATCACGTGTTAATTTTAGCCATCTCTCAGACCTAGAAGTGAGAGGTACCTTGTAATTTTTCTACAGACAACTCTGGAGAACATTTCTCAAGTTGCATCCTTGGACAGAGCACTGTGACGTTATCAAAGAGAAGGGCAGGCTTTGTCAGGAAACTAGTTCTGAGGGACGCAAGAACCAGAGTTTGTTTTACTGTCATAATATGTGACTTTAGTGACCTCGAACTCTAAATCTGATGATGTGGATGTACTCAGTGAATTTATAACCTTGATTTGTCCACAAACACGTGTAAACGCACCTTCCTCTTCTCCCCTGAACCTAATGAAGGTAATCACTTGTTTTCTGTTTCACATCTGTTTATATTTATGAGAGCTAATGATATGTCGTGGCTTTAGGAAAGAAAGGGAAAATTCCTCCTGATTCTTGAGTTGAGGAGAGGCAGAGCAGTAAGCTGCATTCTTTAGTCCCATATACTTAAAAAAGATTGCACCGTTACTCATGATTGCACATCTGCTCGTACGGGGTGCTGTGTTCCTGCTTCTGAGATTGGCAGTGTTATATTATTAATAGTACTGATCACACATGCCTCGCATTTAATATAGAACATGAGAGGCTCACCTAGCATGAATGAAAAACCTCAAATTGAAAGCGTAGATGCTATAAAATTTTTAAAGAAGAGAATGTGTTATGGTTGAAGTTTTGAAATAAAAATAGTGTGATTTTAATCGCCAAGTTATGCATGCCCTTGGATTCTTGAGTGGGGGGGGGGCTGGGGGGGAGGGAGCACGTCCTCCTCTAACTCATGCCAGAATAGAAGCCAGAGGCTTTTCGAGAACACCGAGGATCTCAGTTACACTGACCAGAACGAAGAGGGACAGAAGGCGCCTAGGGGGGCGGCCGTCCGTTCCAGGAGTGACCCGCCCGCTGCGGCGGCGACGGCGAAGACCACAGAACGTTGGAGATTCTGCACACACGTGTGCGTGTGGAAATGCCACACGCGAATGGCATCCCACAGAGGGGCGACCTTTGATGATGAATCTTCGTGCCCTTTGTAGGGGCGTGGAAGGGGAGGCGGGTGGTACTTCACAAGACTCTAAATTTACCAAAGTTTTTCAAATTTAAATTTTCTTAGGAAAATGTCAAATGCCTGCGGATCCAAAAATGCCTTTTTTTTTGGCATTTTCATGGTGCTTTGCGAGCCCCACGTGATGTGCAGGTGAAAAGCAAAGTGGTGTCTTTTCTTGGTGACGTTCTGAATCTGAAGCCCTGCGCCAGACAGTGTCCCAGGAATCTTCATGATTTATATATTGTATGTGATCTCTTCTTAAACATTGTTAGCCCGCGCCCTTTGCAGACAATGCCGGGTCAGACGCTGTCGGGGAACTTCAGATTGCTTTCATAAGCGTGTAAAGAAACTCATTGTCCTGCAATCCAGAGGCGCCGTGGGCATTCTTAGCAGAGCGGTGTGTTGGGGGAGACAAACAGCATGCAGGAGACTACTTTCTGCCAGGGAATGACAAATGTTTGAGCGATTGTTTACTTCCGGTCCAGACCAGTCAGGAAGAAGAAAGTGTCCTGGCTACCTGTCAGGCTGCTGTAGACGCCTGTTTAATTTGCCGGAGAGGTGACTTCTCAGAGCAGGAAGGCTTCTGAGATGCGCATTCCTTCACACTGGACAATTTATCACAGACTAGAAGGAAGGCTTAGGCCCCGTCCCTGAGGAGCGTGGCTTAACTGCAGACTCTGGGAGACCAGGCATGAGCGGCCAGGAGGGAGGCCGGCTGAAGGAGAGCCCTGTGGGAGAGCCAGTGGAGCCCAGAAAACTGCCCCTGGCGATCCTGCGGGTTCTCTCTGCCCCCCAGGCCTGTCAGCTCCGCAGGTGGTTAAGATCCGCAGCTGATAACTTGTCCTGTGCAAAATGCCCTTTAAAAGTGTCTTCTTGTTCGTCTTATCACTGAGGTCATTAAAGAAAAGATTGACGTGAAAAGGAGGAGAGAGACAGGTCTCTGGCAGAGCAGAAGCCATAGCTATTCTCAACCTCTGTGTTTTGAGACAACATTGGGGGCTTGGGTTCAGCCCTTGCAGAAAGAAGAAAAAAGTCGAACGCGTGGGCTTGATCCGTGGCTTTGCCAAATTACAGACCAAAGTTGGCTTCAGAGTGCCACATCATTTCTCTTCAGAAAGTTTACTTTCCTGGTAAACACCAAACGAGAACCTATAAAAAGGAGCCTAAAAAAAAGTCCATGATTTTCTCTCACGAGGCATACATAAATTCTCTCTCACTCCGTCGCAGGTCTCCAGAACTTTCCCATTGTTTTTTCAAATTTTCAAGGTGGTTGCCACCATGTCCTTTATGTTTAGGGTGGGTCCTTCGGGCCGGTGGGCTCACGGCAGCACCGGTCCTGCCGAGCCCAGCCTGCTCTGGGCGCCGCTGGCACCGGGCAGATATGCGCCTCACCCATCACACCCCCGTCGGATGGCAGTGCCCACCGGTGGGAATAGCTTCTGGCTCCTCGTTCGTTCTACAACCTGAGTAAATTTGCAGATTAATTGATGTGTGGGAGGGAAAGCATCTGCTATTGTAAAAACCTTTAGCTGTTGCAGTAAAACTTGAAATGAAATGGTTACTGTAGTAAACTAATAGTCCCCAGGTGATGATGCGCGTTTTGTAGTGTGCCGGGGCTCAGGCTTGCAGGACCTGCTTACCTTTGAGATTCTTTTTTTTCCCCAAGATAATTTTAATTCTCATGAAAGGAATACAAAAAGACATAGGTAATCTTGCAAGATTTATAGCCAAAGCCATAGTCCTTTGCTTTTGTTCCACACGCTACTCTCCAGAGGGAACAATCTTCAACTCTCCTCGCTGTTTCTTCGGATACTTGCCTCCATTTTTCTAAATCACTTCCTTAGACCGCTATGCTAGATGTCATCTGTTGACCCCACTGTGGAAGATAAAGATTTAACTCTTATATCCTACTTTCTCCCCATCGATTTGCTTCGATACTCAGTTTTTATATTATTAGGACTATAAAATATTGCTCACGGCTGAGCCATGTAGCGTACTATGATGGCCCTTCCTTCCTGTGAAGGCTGGGAGGGGGCTGTCCCGCCATCCAGAGTGCACATTTGTCCCCTGTTTTCGGCTGTCCCTGAGCCTCTCGGTTAGCCTCTCCAGGGAGGGCACGTCCTGGTGTTGGGGTGCTGAGAACAGACGGAACCAGCGCAGCTGTTGTTCTCACCCGCACCTGGCCTTCGGCCGTACCGAGTGCTTGCACCTCCTCAGTCTCTGGAAGTTCCGCTGTCCGGTCGGGGGCTCCTGACGGACGCTTACGCCTTCCCAGCGCTCCGTCCACGCAGGCAGCGCGGGCGCGTTGTCTCCTGTCTTCTAAGATGTAGTCGGCTCTCTTTCTACACCATCTCCTCTCCTGGTCTGTGTCCTTGTGGGCTCACACCTGGGTTTGTTCATTCGCTGTCATTCTCGTGGTCTGGGGAGGGAGTGCGGGCGGACAGGACTTCACTCTTCCATGTGCCATAGGAAGACCTCTGGCTCCTGTTTTGAATACATTTTGCTTTCTTTTACATATAGATTTGCAGCATCTTAACTTTGTATTTGAAAAGGCACATTTTGATGCATTGGGCTTCTGTTTTCCACGAAGGGTCTCCTTTTCCCATTGCATGCTTCTAAGAAATTTGTGCAGACATTTGTACATGGCTGATTTGAAATATGTCTCTGGGTCCCTAGAATGCTCTCTAGGACGATCCCTGCGATGCTAGTATTTCATTAGGTAGCAGGAGGGAGAGAGAATAAAATGCTGAGTTCCTGAGAACAAAAGACTGACCCCTGTTCCCTCTCTTACCTGCAAGCTGGTTTAAAGCCGCCTCAGCGCAGTGCACTCATTATTTTGGCTGTCGGCAGTTGGCGTTTCTGGAGAGTGCGGTTGAGGGCACGAGCCCCTGGTGGGCCGTGGCAGTGTTAAAAGCTGAACTTTCCAAAGAAGCAGCGACTCCATTAGAACTAGGGCCACTCCCCGGTACTGGGGCCGGGAGAGCTAGGCACGCCGTAGTGGCGGGTGGAGGGCCGTCGTCGCGAGGCTGAGCAGGCCTCTGGTGCCCGTGCAGACGCCCTGCCTCTGGGAATGCACTCACCAGTGTGCTGGAGCACATCGCCGGGCACTCACCAGGCTGGTGCCGTCTCGGACAGAGGTGCAGTGTCAGGGACCGGATGTTTGTGTCCTCCTCCCCGCCCCCGAATTCATACACTGAGGTCCTGACCCCCGGTGTATTAGGAGGTGGGCCTTTGGGAGGTCATCGTGTTAGGCGCAGTCATGAGGGTGAAGCCCTTGTCATGGGATTGATGTCCTTGTAAGAAGAGGAAGCCAGAGCAGCGCGCTCTCTCTGGGTGTAAGCCCACAGGAGTCGTGGGAGCACACGCGGGATGGCAGCCGCGCAGGGCAGGAGCGGGGTCCTCAGCCAAGCCCACCTGCCGGCACCTGGACCTCGGACTCGCGGCCTCCAGACGTGTGAGAAGCAAGCGGCTGTTGAAGCCACCCAGGCCGCGGTCTACTGTCGCAGCACCCCGAGCCGACGAAGGCAGACCTGCGAAGCCTTTTCACTTCTCTTCCTGTCTGCAAAATCAGGACATACGCCACCAACTTAAGTACAACAGACCCCCGAACATCATTCCACTCAGCGTCGCTTCGTTACAATGTCGACGAGGTGCTGTAGGAATTTAACTCCTGCTCATATCAATTATCCTATGGTAAAAACGATTCCGTTACCCGTTTCGCTTACGGTCGCAGAACCTATTGACGGTGAGTGAGGACTTACTACGTCTTCGCTTTTTCCGTGGGAAATGCAGCCCGTTGGAACCCCCCTTTCTTGACCTCTGGGCCACCTGTAGCTGCAGTTCACACGTGGCAGCCGTATACCTTAATCTTCAACTTTGGGACCATACCCGTTTTTTTCCCCCTAAGGGCAGTGCAAAATGCAGCTCACAGACCTATTTCCTACTTTATTAAAACATCATTTCCCCCGCCTTGTTCCCAGATTTCTGTGCTTAATCATAGAAAGGCAGCTTGTTCAAATATACATTATTCTTGTTTGGAAAACGCTGTTGGCTTGTCTTCCTTCCCACCCCCTCCGTGTTGTGTAACCCTGCTTCTCTGAGGCAGTTCTTATTAAATATCATGATGTGCTCGTTGGAGGGTTATTCGTAAACCTAATTAACTCTCTGACAGTGTTTGAGGTAATTTTCTCCCTGTAATTTCGGCCTCTCTGGCCATGGTTTCGTGTACTCTGGCCTGCGTCAGTTAGAGACCCGGTAAATACTTTTGAAATGCCAGTTGGTGATATATGGGCTTCTTTAACATTTCTTTGATTTATGTGCAGTGCTGTGGAAAAAGGCAAAGAAAGCAAATTATATGGCGAAAAATGTTGCCAATCTTCACTTTTTTACTCTTAGTTTTAAAAAGTACACTTATCAATCAAACCTGATGGATTTTCTTTTTTATAAAGATTGAAAATTTAACTATTTGAAGGCTCTTGCAATGTATGTTCGTATCTGCTTAATCAAATGTAGTTTAGCACCAGAGCTGGGGACCAGAATTCTAAAAGCTCTCTCGGTCTCTCCTGTTTGTCCCTATCCTACTCTCTCTGCCACTTTTCAACAACATACACATGAAACGGTCAGGTTGTTTACAGGATTTGGAAAGCTGGAAGCACTGAATGCTGGAGGCATATTGCAGATTCATCCACATCTGAAAGTCTGATTCCGTGAGGCGGCCAGCAGAGCTGTCCTCATACTAAGCTAACTGTGACTCCTCTGTAGCACATTCTTCTGGGTTCCAGGTAGAGACCGCCTTCTTGAATCAGTCAGTGAGTCAACAAATATCTTTGAGATCAAACTATGATTGTCTTCAGATTTTAGTGTGTCCAAGAGCTGCCTGGGACGCGTCTTATAATGTTAATTCCTGGGCTCCTCTGAACAAGCCCCTACGCAGCAGCTGTCAGCGGGACCCTGTACCCTGCATTTTTGGCAAACACTCTATAGGTGATTCTGATACAGGTGACGCCTGGCTGTTCTGAAAACTGACCCGACGGCTGTAGCAGCTTTTGTACCACGCCCTGCTCAGTGACTTTCCTGACACCCCTCCCGATTGTCTGCCGAATAAAGCCCACAGAAGGTGTAAAAAGTCCATGGCACCTGGAAGTCATACAGATTCTTAATTCGTGTGGGCAGGGTGTGTGGGTCTGGCTGTGCACAGCTCCTGCAGTGCCTACAGGCCTTTTCCGAGTGTTTTCGTATTTATTCATTCATTTAGCAAGTGTTCATTGAGCCACCACTCTGTGCCAAGCTCTGCTCTAGGTGTTGGAGCTATGGCAGTGACTAAGAGCTGAAGTCTGTGTTCTCATGGAGCTTGATGTATTCCAGTGTGTGTGTGGGGGGAGAGGGCAGGGGAGAAGGGAAGTATGCATGAAACAAAGAAGCAAACAATATGTATAAAATGCCTAGTCAGGTTTGTCACTGTGATTAAGATGAAACGCCATGGCGAGACACAGAGTACCTGGAGGCTCCTGTAGGTTAGGTGGCCAGAGAAGGCCTCCTGAGCAGGTGAAGTTCAAGTTAAGACCCGTATGACAGGAAGTCGAGTCTGCAAAGACCAGGGTAAAGTGTGTCCCACAGCTAGTGGGAGGGGCCTGAGACAGGAGCGAGCTTGGGTGTCCTGGGGAAGGAGGCCACTGCGGTCCCAGGGGAGCGAGCCAGGGTAGAGTGGTGGGTCCCGCCAGGTGGGAGAGCGGGGAAGGGTCAGCTCGCGTCCAGCGTCATGCTTTGCCCCGTGACGCTGTAGACTGGCTGTGGCCCTCTATGGGGGATGGGTGCCTGAGTCGAAGGCTGCTGGCAGCTCCCCAGGTGCCGCCGGCAGGGGAGAGCCGCCCGTGTGGGGGTGCCACCCATGTGGGGGAGCTGCCCAGTCCGCCACTCACCACCGCACAGTGCAGTTCATGGTTCCTCATCTGAGTTTTTGGGGTCTGCCTGCGTTTTGAATTTTAGAATGATTTGGATTATTCCAAGGTAGTAAGTATGGCTCTTTTACCACATATTACATTAATTTCTCTAGCAAGGTCTGGGGCAGTACCCTGTCATCAAATACTGTGTAGGGAAATGTTAGACTGTTCACACTGAGATAAATTAAGATTTAAATAGACTCACATCAGCGCATGTCAGCTTTTGCTGCCACGGGAGTTTTGGCACCCACATTGATGAGAAAGCTTTTGACTTTCAGAACTTTTTATACATTTTTATATTGCAAAAAAAAAAAAATTATGGCTCTGTGCCGGCAGATTTTTGTCCCGTCCCCCGTTTCTGGGGTGCGAGACACCAGAAGGCACCAAGTGGGTGAGAAGGTGTGCGTGCACAGATTTGCACACTCACAGCAGCAGGCAGAGTCCTGGAGGGGAGAGAGCAAGGGCGAGTCAGAGCAGTTGGGTGCAGTAGAGTTGGAAGGGGCAGCAGTGGACAAGGAGCCAGAAGTCTCGAGCCGCAGAGGGACAGTGGCCGGGAGCCGTTGGCGCTGTTTGCTGCATGGCGGCCGCTGGGTTCCGTTTCCCACGAGGCCTGTGCGGACGCGTCTCCTGACTTCTCCCCTTTACACGGAGCCACACAGCAGACCTTTACTGACGGAGTGCGACTGCTCGTTGCAACACGAAGAGACCGAGCTGGGGACCCAGGGAAGGTCCCCATCGTCCCCCCGTCCCCATAGAGACCTTATGTGTGAAGGTGATTCAGAATCCAAGTTTCTACCATGCTTTGACATTTAGTTACATATTCATCTACTTAGAAAAACACTTACTGGGAACACAGTAAGTTCTGGAGAGGCCGGACAGTGTAGCGGTGACAGAGCAGGGACCGTGGAGCCAGGCTGTCCAGATTCCAGTTCTGACCCACTCACTGGCTCTGTGACCTTGGGAAGCCACTTGCCGTCTGTGCCTCAATTCCCTCATCATAAAATAGAGGTAACAGTACCTCCCTTATAGGGAGATTGTGTAGATTAATTGAATTAAATGAATTAAAGTAACACACCTACTTCACACTGCACCTTACATACATATCGGCTAGCATTATTGTTTTTTTTTTTATTGTTATGCCAAGCACTGTTCAGGACACTGGGGATTTAGCAGTGAAGACCAGGGAGCTCTGAGGAGCTCTTCTCTGTTCCTCCAGAGCTTATGTTCAAGGCAGAGTCTGACCTTCTGAGAGCAGAGGACGTTTCTTTGTGGATCCATCCACGTCTGGCACCCTGCTCCACATCCATCAAGCCATTTCTTTCTCAGCAAATGTTTATTGAACATCCATGTAGGCCCCTCTGTTAGCGCTCTGGGGCTTGTGAAATTGTATGAGGTAGTTCTGGCTCTCCGTGGCATGTGGTTTAGAAGAAGAGTTAAGATAGATACACAGAAAAGCGAACTATAACGTACAGTGGTCAGCCCTGTACAAGATGTTTCAGAAAGGCTTCTGGACTGGGTCGAACAAGCTTCAGCTCTTCTTACCGCCTGTGTGCGGGTGCTGAAGGGGAAAGGCAGCCTGTTTAGTACCGTGGATGAAAAGAAAACATTGCATATGGCACCAGTTACCTATTCTTATTTTCCCGCCCCTGGTCTCAAAGAAACCAACTTCCCACAACTGGGACCTTCCTCTGGGTGGATGTGGTCGGTGATAGCTTTGTTGTTGGTATTTCTTCTTGGACATTCATAGCTGGCCACTGCTGATCCCCGGTTTGGTTGCTTGGCTCCCTCTTCGTAGCAGAATTTGCATCGTTTGAGTAGGGATGCAAAGCCTCATGGGAGAAAGTAACTTGCACATCAGAGCAGGGGCCCACCTGTCAGTCCAGCCATCCCCGTACACGCCCCTTCCTCAGGTTTAATGCATCCAGAAACAGGCGTGTCTTTCGCTGGTCCATCTCTCAGGGGTTTTTTGTTTTTTTTGTTTTGTATGTTTTGTTTCTGTCAGAAGCAAGGCCTTCTTCCAGTCATTGGCTCAGTCACCCCTGAGCTCAGTTGAATTGTGAATGGCTCAGCAACCTCAGTCTACTAATAACAATCATCGTTCACATTTATTATGGGTTTTGTGCCAGCCGCTTGGCTCAGCTGCACTTCCATGTCCTTCGCCCTCGCCGACTCCGGGAACCAGAGCGTGGTTTTATCAGGGAAGTCCCAGAGCACTTTCAGAGTCATCACGGAATACTGAGAAGCAGTATTATCCCCAGAAAGAGAAGAGAACTGGGGGAGCCCAAGGAATTCACCCAGGGTCACGCAGTCAGTTAAGGAGCGTCCCTGCGAGCTACACCCAGGACCCAGGCAGCTGTCCGCCTGCCTCTGTGCAGAGAAAGCACGCCCAGGTCATGTCGATCGGCACACGGTTCACTCTGATCTGTTGTTCATTTTAAACCCAAAACAGACCCACTGCTGGTATGTATGACTTTTGCTTTGTTTCCTTACAAAAGAGAAGAAGTCACAGCCCCGTGTCGTGTCACATAGGCCAACACCTGCTTTGCCGTCCCTCGTGCTTCCTGTGGAGACAGTCGCAGTCAGAACTTCCATGAACGGCGTCCGCAGCCCCGTGGAGGAGGAGACGAGCGCTCCGGGGTCTGGGGAGAGACTCTGACCCCCCAGTACTGCGCACTCTGTTGGCTGCTCGAGAAACGCTCCGTAGCTCGATTGTCTAATGCATCGAGGTTGAGCCAACTTCCTGGGCACTCAGCTTTATGCAGATGACAGAGCAGATGACAGCAGGCTCCGCAGTGTGCCGGCGGGAGCCTCCCGCAGACCCTGAGGCTCGCCTTCCCTGTGGAGGGCCTGCCCTGCCCCCACCGGCCGCACACGGTCGTCCTTGATTTTGTCGCGATTCGACCCGGCCAGAGGCGTCCCCGGCGTGAGGGTGCCGTCCCTCCGCCGTCCCCGGCGTGAGGGTGCCGTCCCTCCGCCGTCGCCGGCGTGAGGGTGCCGTCCCTCCGCCGTCCGTGCGGCGTGAGGGTGCCGTCCCTCCGCCGTCAGTCGCCGGCGCGAGGGTGCCGTCCCTCCGCCGTCCGCGCGGCGTCGAGCCGGGCTCCCTTCCCAGCACAGCTGCTCGTTCAGAAACCTCGCGGGTTCCCGTTTTCCTTCCTTCCTTTATCTCACCAGTTCTGGCGTGTGTAGACTGACAGCATTCGATTAAAAGAAGATAATTCTGATTCGTTTGGTGGAAATTCCGCCTTTGCCGGCATCGCTGGAAGAGGCGAGCGTCCGGGCGAGTCACTTCTGATGATCGCAAGGACGGCTCTGCCCGCCCTCGCGGTGTGCTGGGCGCTGGGGTCCGGCCCCCGCGCCTGCCGCGCCGCCTGCGGCTGTCACGCGGCTTCCCGTCTAAAAGGAGGCCGGACACCGCCTCCCGTGGCGGCGTTGTCGGATGCGGGGGACGCGCTCGTGCAGCCCGCCCACGGGAACACAGCCTCGTCCCTGTGAGAGCAGCGTTCGCTTTCCACATCAGGCTGCTGCGGAGGCAGGCTCGGGGGAGGAGCGGCACCCGGCAAGGCCCAGGCGTGCTCGCGGCCGGGCTGGGCCGAACCCGGGCCTGAGAGACCGCACGGCTGCTCCCCGCTGGGCTGCGCTGAGTTTCAGCCCCCGCTCTTTGCGGCGAAGCGCACGGGCCAGGGGTTGCCTCCTTGGACCCACTTCCCACCCGCAGTTCTGAGCCTCCAGGCCTGACTCCGCCTGTTCCTGAAGGGAAAAGGCAGCTGTTAAAAACGATCAATAAAAGGTGTGTCTTCCTAAATGCTCTCTCCCGGTTCCTGATTCTCTCCCAGGCCTCCAGACTAAGCCACTGTCCCCTTGCGTCCCCTCCTGTGATTTTCAGTTTGTCTGACATCACAGTTACTTATCTTTCCAGTCAGGGATCACGTGGCTCACTGCTTCCCTTCTCCTGCCTTCTGGGTTTTCCCTGGACCACCTTCCTTCTTTCCTGCCTCTTGCCGCTTCACATGCCAAGTAGGCAAGGGGTGGAGAGAAGGCTGATCACATCCCTCGTTTGCAGTTAGTTGGTTGGCACCTGGCTTACGGAAGGAAGCAGAGGAAGCAGATGAGGGCTACATCCGATGGTGATGTTAAAATGGTGCATAAAGCAGAAATTGTCATTTTGTGACATTGGAAGAAAGGCTTAAACTCTCCAACTCAATCTAAACTGACTAGGAGAAGCATAGCAATCATTTTTCTATCCGTAAAAGATGCTAATAGTCCTAATCATTTTAGGTTTATCAGGTTGGTAATTTGAAAAAATCATGTTTATTGGTTTCTTGACCGAAATCTCTTCAGTGGTAACTAGATAGGTGACTAATACTTAGCGTTCAGTGTCTAGGTTGGAGACATGGAAGCATCCATTGGTTTTCATTTTACTCACTTCTCAGTTGAAAAGCCTCTGTCTTCTTTTTGGGGGAAAAGAATATCCAGAGATATATCTATTGCATGGGAATATTCAGTTCTTCCCCTGCCTCCCTCCCCTATGCAGGTTTGGGCAGAAAAACCAAAGCACCGCACGTCAGTAAACGTTTGGTACCTGTTAGGCCTCTAGCATCCTATGAGGTTTCAGCTACTACCAGGCATCAGGCATCGCAGAGACCTTTCCCCGCCCCCTCACCCACCGCCTTATTTAGAGACGCTTGGTGAGTAGTGAGATGTTTACACTTCGTAAGTATGTTTAAGTTCTACCAATGTTGATTTTTATGTTAGGAAGTCAAGTTCAGACTGCATTTTCATAGAGAAATATCTATAACATTATATAATTTTAATGCTAGAGGGGACCTTAGACGTAATTGTAACTTCACTTTAGACTGTTGATCCAGGCCTTTATTATGCATTTAAAAACTAGTATTTGGCATTTCTGGTAGAAGTAGAAAGATAATTCTAGGATGTGTCATTCTTTCCTGTTACTTTTGTCTTTGGTCAATAACAGAGAAAGGTCAAGTACGCATTGTTTTTGTTAGGTATTGAGTGTAGTGTGTAAATAGATAATTATTCTGGTGGTTCAAGCCTAGTTGGAGGTAAGAACATGACGGCCCATCTGATGTAGACTTCTTCCTCAAATAGGAGCACGGTGAACAAGATTGTCACTGTGTCGTTCCTCTTCAGAGGGCATGTTCTTGCTTGTTGTCACCATCCTTCTATAAACTGTTAGGATGCATTGTCAGATTCTGCCTTGATCCTATTTATATTTCCTGCTTACACCTTCTTTATTTTTACTTTGCAATTAGAGTTGACATTCAGTATTATTTTATATTAGTTTCAGGGGTACAGCAGACTGCCTGCACCTTCTTTAAGTGGCCAGGTGACCCTCCAGCATGACCTTTCTTTACAATCTTGTGCATCGTTCTCTAGGACCATGTGGGGCACATAGATTGAGAGCCTGGTATGAAATGTTGGGGCGGTTAACTGGGGACAGGGAAACTCCAGTTGCTATGTACCCCTTCCTGTCTTTTCTCTTAGTGTTTGCTGCTCGCTTTTTTGCTTTCTTTTGTCTTCTTTCTCTCTCCTTTTACACATAGTCCCCACGAAGGTCACTTCCTCCATTTTTAGCCACATTCACAGTTTGCCTTGTTAGTGAATCTGTTCAGAGATATGAGTGATATCTCTTCCAGCTGATTGGCATCTTTGACGTATGGTGACATGCGTACAGCTGTGGTGTGAATAGGAGCAGTTGTGGAGAAAGGCCTATTAATAAAAGTGTGAGTTCCGGGGTGTTCCAGGGGAACCATTCTAACAGACCCCAAACGTTACAGATGTCTAAGAAAGGGAAGGACTGCTATTCATCCTCTCTATTTACTTCTTTGACAGTCTGTGAAGTCTGGACATTTGAGGATTTGTACATAGGAAAAAAGAAGCCCAAATGGCATTTAGCATGTAAATGATGCTGCCGTTGAGCGGGATGCTCGGCCCTAATTTGGTCTCCTGCTTTCATAGTAATTGAAAGGCCTGAAGTCCAGCTTCCCGGTAGAGAACAAATAGGCAAATAAATTGGAGGCTTCCTTCTTATGGTTTATTGATGCTGTTTTGACCAAGTGAAAAGATCATTTACCCGTAAAAGCTCAAACCTAAGGTTGTTTTTCTTTTTTCTTTTTTTTTAAATATTGGCTATTTGAAAGAAGCGTTTGAAGATGAAAGGAGGAAAGAAGCTAATACCATTATCTAATATTTAGATAAAAACCCAAGCAAAACAATTAAATTTATGGTATTTTTCTGTAGCTGTTTTCCTTGGCACGGATACCAGGCAGGCTTGCTTGTTTTTCTCCTTAGAGTTATGTTCAAAAGAAGAACCAGGGCGTTATCATAATACATGGTTCTTTCTCATTAGCTGGAAACAAAACGTGTTTCAATAACGAGGGGCAAAGGTCTTTGCAACCCAAAGTGGTGATGAAATATGCCTGGTTTTGCACAAATCTTGGTTCTAGTTGAAAGTTGATGGTTTAGGAGAAATATGACTGTATGAGAATCTCAAATTAGCCCTCACCCCCACTGTGCCACATGCACACATCCCAGACACGGAGGGTGTGGCTCGATCCAGGTGTCGTGTGTCCTCAGAGTGAGCCTGTGAGCTTGGGCATCTTCTGTTGCATCTTGGAAGGATTTTCAACACTTGAGTTTTGGTCAGTGATCTGAGGGGGAAGTGACACTACATGGATAATGGCCTTTCTTGTCGCTGTCATGATGATTACACAAGTTCTCAAAGAGAGTACGCGACGACAGGTTACACCTGTGGTTCTCCAGGACAGTAAGAGAATTCATAATTATAAGAACCCATTAGACAATAGCGTAATTGCCCCACCGTAGAACAGTGTCAGAGCTGCGGGGAGGGTCAGATGTGTTACTGCTGAGTCTAGAATTTAGATTTTTCGAGAGAGCAAAGGCCAGTTTCTCCACTGAGAAAGATGCAGCACGCTTACTCCCCCACGAGGAGGGCATGTGAGGGGAACCCGGGGGGCCTACTTCCCGCTTACGACATGTGTGACCGTGGGCCGTCGCCTCTGTTAAGGCTGGCGTCACCTCCGGTGTAAAATGGCTTCTCTGGGGCTTTCCTCTGACACTAGAGTTCTGTGGCTCGAGGTCGTCCGCGGGCAGTCCCAGCAGATGTCCCTGCGGACGCCGTTCCCTGCACTCGAGCCTGCCCCGGGGCTCAGACATGCCCGCTGAGGGGACGGGTAGCGTAAGAGGAGGCAGGGATTCCCTCGTGGCTTTGTCACGACGGTGAGCACGTGCAGAGCAGTGCGTTTGCTTTTTGAAGAGGCCAGCCTTTGGAGCACTGTCCGGTGAGGCAATTCCATTCCCAGCCTGGCTTTGGTGACAGGGCTGGCCAGTCCACCACGGCTCCTCCAACCTGCCATTCCACGTCTCGGTTGACAGATTCCTTTGCATCGCCCGTCTGCAGTGCACTGTCCAGGACACTGCAGAGTGTGCAGAGTGATCGACGTCAACATGTCTGCCCGGGTGGCCGGCTTCACTCCTGGACCAAGAACTAACTCGAGCTGCCTTCCCGGGTGTCGGGCCCCCTGCAGACAGGAGCTCTGCGCGCGGAGACGGGAAACTGGCTGGAGGGACTGGAGGGGGACGTGGCGGGCTCCCCGCCTCTTGATCTCTTCTTCCCCTCCTGGGGACCGTCTGGTCTAACCTGGCCAGGTTCATGGTAACCTAGTTCTAGCACATTCTTCATCCAAAAGCTTTAGATACTAGAGGTATCAATGTGTCTCGCTAGTGTCCCTTACAGACTTATGTGTAATTACACAAAAAGGGATTTTCAAAAACAGAGGGAACCATCCCTTAAGGTTAAGGGACCCCCGCCCCCAGAAGCTTTGGCGAAGCCTTGAGAAGGAGATGATGATCTTTATAGTGGGAAAAGTCAAACCTTGATCGATCTCGCTTATAAGTTTGGAGATTTTTGAATGTCAGGCTTCCTAGCGTGGGATTCAGGCCAGATGATGGGTGGGAGGCTGCGGCCTGTGAGGAGCTGCCGGGCCGGGGACTCCAGGGAGGTTCCGGCACACGCTTCAGCTTTCAAGCTCCGGGCCTAATTGAAAGCCACCGGCTTAATTAGTATATCGAATGTGATCAGTATGATGAATTTCCTTTTCTTCTCAAATTTCTGTCCTTTGCAGAACAGACCCTTTATCTATTTTGGAGCAGGTAGCAGCATTTAGAACAATGTGGAAGATGAAGCCCGTGGATAACCAAGGGCGGGGCGCATCATGACTCACCCAATTTTCTGAACCCAAGATTTAAGTCAGAAACTTTGCATTCGAATGCTGGTTTTTTTTTTTTTTTTAATAATTTCTTTTTCTATCATTTCTTTCTTGTGTACGTTATTTGTTATTTGAAGCATATTAAAGCTAATGGAATTTGGGTCAAAATAGTTTGGATTTCTTTAAAAAATGGATCTGTGAAGACCTCGGCTACCCAGGGGAAAAGGTTTGTGAACTTGCTGTGCGAGATCGTAGGGACATGACTTTACCGCTTCGTGGCGAAATCAGACACCCGTGTCAGCCCATCAGCAGTTCAGAGGGATCAGACCGTGGGGCTCAGTGGTCCCTGGAGAGGACGTAGCGCGTGTGCTCTGTAGAGAGGGACGTGGGATGTGTCGGGTCACACAGCTCTTGCTGGTCCCAGAGCCCAGTGGCCCACTTCCAAGGCTCCCGGTGTGGCCATCAGAGTTCACCAGGACCCCACCCGACAGCACTTGGTGCTTTTGCATGTTTAATATTTACCAAAACAGCATGACTTTAAAAATATTCAGGAAGTCAAGGTTTTCCTAATTCTAAGTGGTGGTCTTCTCAGATCATTATGAGTTGTTGAAGTCTCCCACGTGTAGAGAAACTGGTAGATGTAATTGATTAGAAAGGGCTCTAGGTTGAGAACTGGCAGAAAAAATCCTAAGTCAGTCATCAGAAATAGAAGGTGGACATTAACAGAGAGTGAAATTGGAACTGAGCGAAATGTCCTCAGGATCCAGAGAACCCTGAAATAGCCGTTATTTCTGAGTGGCCACCTACCACTTAATGAAGGCCCTGCGCCCGGCTCGCCACAGAAGTGCGCCTCTTGCCCCCAGCTGTAGGATGTGGACGTTCAAAGAACAAATTGTTTTATTTCCCCCCCTTTCATTTTATCCTTACTGGTTAGGGGAGAACTGATCTCGGATGGAAAAATCACATTAGAACTTTGATACGTAGCTTTCAGAAATAGAATTGTTTCCATGCCACAGACATTTGGAGTGAAGTATATTTATTGAAATATATTTTTATAGAAAATATTACAGAACCTGTAATGGAAAACTTACGGCAGTGTTTCGGGGAGTAATACATGCTTAATGTTAATTGGCGGGTTAGCTCTGAACTCCTGTCTGCCGTCATAGAACCGCTGGCTGAGTGGACGTTTTCCAAGATCTAAACTGTTTCATGGAGCAGGGTATCTGGTGCTCAAATGGTGTGTAAATGCAGTGGGACAGGAGCTGTCTGTCAGCTTTATTAACTTTGACCTTTTCTCCCATTATAAAGATGGTTCAGTAAATATTTAATGGGCCCCTTATAGATCTTGACAGTCGGAGCAGAGTTCCTGGAAACCGGGATAAGTATACATGATTAACAGATGTTGCCTAATCACTACGAGTCAGCTTTCAAGGGCAGGTTTTGAGTTTTGGGAAGAGGGGTCCTTCCATCCCCCTGTGCTCTTAGGGGTGCGCTATGCCTTAAGACTATCCAAGATGGTAGAGGCTTTAAAGGAACCCTTTAAAAGACAGACAGACAGACAGACAGACAGCAGTTAGCAGGCATTTCTGCTTGGTTTTTCTTTTGTTTGAGCAGAGGATCAAAGCGATGCCAGGTGGGCAAAATCACCCTGCCACTCTGCATAGTTAGCAGGACTCTTCCACTCAAAGAGTCAGCAGGGCTGGAATGGCTGAGCTTGCATGGACCCTAATCAGATACAAGGAAGAGGTGCCAAACAGAGAGCCAAGAGGGGACCCCTGCCAAGCTGTCTTTCTCTTTAATTCCATAAAGCCCCATGCATATTGCACTCATTGCAAATTCTGGTGGGGAAGATCGAAACCCAAGTAGCTGACATTTTGAAACATTGTCTTTCAAACTTGTACTGTCCCTTGCTTCCATTGATTTCCCATTTAAGAAATCTGTAGGAGAAAAACAAATTTGAGCAAAATTCATTGGTCTAAGATGAGTTGTTAAAGCCAGATGATGCCCCCCTTCTCCAGCCTTCGCGGAGCTCCGTTTTTATTATGAATGTGATATGTCTCTGTCTCGTATTGTGAAGCCATCAGGCTCCCGCAGCAAATCGACCACGTGAGGCAAGAGGCTGTTAGAAAGCAATATGGATGCTCCAGACACAGACGTTTCGGTCTTCCTGGGCCACTGGATATCTTCATTTTACAGCCACGTTCAAGCAGCGGATCGTTTCATTTGCTTTTGTTTTCTTCTCGCTCTCTGTCCCTGTGCAGCCCAGTGGCTTTGGGTGAGGCCATTCGTTTTTCAGGACATTACTGCCCTTTGCGTGCAGGGCCCAGCCCCTCCGAAACGGTGGCCACCAGCGTAGCATCATAACCATGAGCTGGAATGCAGCTGGCTCTGCAGAGGAGCTCTATCCTTGGAAGAGCATTTTGCAAATAAATTGATTCAGAGCATCAGAATGAATGACTGTTTGTATGTTCACTTAATTCTAAATAAATGTTTGAAAGACCTTGCTTAATTTGAGAAGGGGGAAGAAACATACTGGATGTTAGAAATGGTCTCAATCCAAATTCTTAGCTTGGCATTTTCACATTTGAGTGTTTTATTTGCATCTGTCGAAAATTGGGATACCTTTCAAGGATCATTTTCTTGTAGAGAGATTGATGACAACTCTTGTGATCTAAACTATGCAAGTATGGGATTAAAAAAAGGAAGGTAGAAATGTCGAAATGGATAAAGCTCTATTTGGCAACGAGTGAGAATTAGTTGTATTTTAAACCCAAAGATCCCAGTGGCAGGAGTTGGGCGTGGAGGGTTGTCTACAGCAGGGCCCACAGGCGCTTTCTGCAGTGATGGAAACTCCCGTGTCTTGATTGGGTTTTACAGGTGTATACATTACCAAAGCTCGTCTGTGTATTTGAAACGTGCATTTTATTTTATGTAAATTATAACTCCAAGTGGATTTTTTTAAAAAGAAGTCCTGTTTGGTTTAGAATTAGGTATTATTTCTCATTCTCAGTAGAGAAATTGAGATCTAGAGAAGTAAAGTGACGTGTCCCAGGTAACCTGGAGGCTCAGTGGTGTGTCCTGAACGGAGCGGAGGAAGCTGGCCCCGAGCCCGTTGAAAGCCTGCCGCTTCCCTGCCTCGCTTTTGCCCAGTTACTTGTACAGGAAGTGTAATTAACTCTCCATCCCCTTCTCTCCAGCGAGCCTGAGCCCACTTGTATACTTGGCTGTAAAATACACTTGTGAACTTACAGTCGGCGCTGCCTAGGCTCCTGGTTCACTGCATCAGGACATGACAGGAGCAAGAGTTCCCGGACCAGTTCCTCTTGGAGGAAACCCTCTGGGTCTCCTTATCAGAAATGGCACAGGCTTTAAAACCACTCACACTGATGTGGATAGTGATGAAAAGTAAAAACTGCTCAAATTCTGCTGCTCGGAAATACACTGCCAACATTTTAGAGAATATCTTTTAAGTGTCTCTCCCTACAATTTAACCTTCTTGGTTTTTTTTTTTTTTTTTCCCACCAAGTTCAACAGAATGATACTGTAAGGTCCTTTCTATCTTTTAACCAACTTCCCACTTATTGTCATTTCTAGTTCTTCATCATGTGACACCATGATGAACATCCTCATTCATGTTTCTTTTGCTGTTTGTCTATCTCCTTATGAACACAGTCCTTGAAACAAAATGTCAACAGCTGTATTTGAAATGATTTAAACTGTTCCAAAGGGGCAAGATGTAGCAAGTGTTGATAGCCTCGTGCCCCTCACCTTGCTTTTACCAGACCTCATTTTCCTGCCCGTGCTGTGTCTTTCTCCATAGCTGCAGTACCACGCCGGGCTGGCTTCCGGCCTCCTGAACCAGCAGTCGTTGAAACGCTCCGCCAACCAGATGGGGGTGTCCGCCAAGCGCCGGCCGAAGGCTCAGCCCACCACCCTGGTCCTGCCGCCGCAGTGAGTAGCGGGCTTTACAGGTGCTTGCGTCTTGGGCGATCTCTGCCTTGTGCTTAGGTTTTTGGCTAATGGAAAGGTATTTTTGCAAAGTTGTTTCTTTCTTTTTAGAAAGGTGTCTGTTAAGATTAGAAACCAAGCATGTAGGTGACTTTTTTCGCATAGATCTTAAATGAAGCCATGAAACGCTGTTCATAGTTTACGTATGTTGTACGGGACTTTTCCACCTAGGACTTTAAGATACTTGTAGCTCAGTTTTCATTCCCTTGTCACGTTCCCACAAGGCAGAGAGTAAGCACAGTTGGCCTTATTTTACCGATGGGACAGCTGAGGAGCACGTTCTGGTAAGCCGCAGGCCACAGCCGGCAGAACTGCCGTTAGAATCAGTGCGAGGCTCACTTGTCCTTTTTGAGAATAGTCATATATGTGTTCTTGTTTTTCCCAGTAGGAGAGAGAACTGTAAGGGTCATAAAATGTACAGCTTGCTGTGTTTTCCACACGTGGACACCTGCATGGAGCTCCACACCCCAGGGCCCCTTCCCGAGTCCTGCGGGGCGCCTCCCCTTGTTCCCGCCTGCTTAGCACTGCTCCCCTTCCGAGTTTACTACTCCGACTTTGAACAATCAATTTTACCTGTTCTTGAACTTCACGTAAATGGAATCACACAATATGTAATCATTTTCATCACCCTTTTTCCACTCAGCACTTATCTGTTAGGCTCATCCAGGTCATGATCTTTTCCGTCGCTGTGGACTATTCCTTCTAAGATGCCCCAGTCGATTCAGCCGTTTGCCTGTTGGGTTATTTTGCACTCGAAGCCCTAGTAAATGAGGACCAGGGCTCCCTCAGTGACACGGAGTCAGGGGTGTGAGCAGTCTCTGCTGGCAGCTCTCCTGTCAGTGCGCACACGCCTGAGGGTCGTCAGACGTGACTCGTCCCCAGCCCGTCCTGCCGCCTGTTCCGCCCTCCTTCATGGCATCCTCCGTTACACACCACACTTAGAACGTTCCAGTCCAGAGGAGCGTTCGCAGACTAGGCGCAGTTGTTTGACTTCAGTTATTTTCTGTTTGATGAGTAAACATTTAGCGTACCTACCGTCTGCCAGGCCCTGTCCTAGGCTCTGGGGATACAGTCACAGGCAGGACAGATGTGGTCCCATCTTCCTGAAGCTTTTCGTTTACTGGGGGAAAGAGACCAGAAAAAGCAGCTCTAAACCAATGAGTAAATGCAGTAGCTTCTGGATATGATTAGTGCTGAGGAAGGGAACACGTGGGGCGGCCAGGAGTGGCGGCCACCGTTTAAATCGAGTGATCTGCGAAGGCCTCGCCAAGGAGATAACATTTGGTGAAAACTCGGAGAATGAGGAGGAGAAAGGCCAGGGAGAAGCTGGGAGGTTTCAGGGGTGACCAGGGGCCTTCTCTCCCATTGGAGGACACTCTTAGCCACCATTTCTGTGGTTTTTCAGGGCTTCTCCACAGTTAAGATTTGCTTCCAGGATAGACTGAACGTAAGCAACCAGTCTGCAGCAAGCGCTCTGTCTGCTGCCTGCACAGGTGCCGTCTCTTCCAGAGTCCGCGGGGACAGCTTCTTTGAGTGATGCAAGACACAGTTTCGCTAGTTGGCAGAAAGCTTCTTAATGAACATGACTCTCTCTGTTGTTCCTCATGTGTCGACGTGGTGATTCTGCAGATCTCAACTTTTAGCTCTCAAAAGTCTAATGGGCCTTGTAACTTGTCATCTTCCCTGCACGGATTGTCTGCCGAGGCAAGGCGTTTGGCAAGAAGTGAAAGACTTTCTAATGGTCCCACAAGACTAGAGCCAAAAAAGTGTTTGTTGCTAACTCTCTCTTGACAAAAGTCAGTTCTTAGTCCATCTGTTCACCATTTGTTAATTTGCATTGGCTTGAAACCTGTTTACAGGTGACATGCTATTATGAGGACACTTAGAAACTATTTTAAGCAGCAAGGCAATCAACAGACTCTGTGCCCATGCCAAAAAAGAAAAAGAGGTGTTCACAACTGTCATTATAAATTTATAATAACTCACTCAAAATGCTTAGTTTCAAAGAGAAAAGTGGTTATTGCATCCTAAGAATACACCGTCGAAATGATTTCCTATACTTTTCGTAGCCTGTTGACTGTGAAAATTGACTGCTCCCTCTTCACATCATTGAGCTTTTTGCTCTTCGTTTTCCTGGAACCCCTTATAGAACTGCTGTTCAGGAGGCAGGATCTATACCTAAAGGTCATTGCATGCGGTTTTATTGAGCACCTACTGTGTGCCGCTAATTGTGTTAGATGTCAGGAATAGAAACCCCAATAAGACATAGCCGCTGTTTTAATTGGATTATAAAATTTTTTTATTAAAATGTAGGACAATAGTAATATATACATTTTGTAGATTTTGAGAAAAAAGGTAAAATAATACTGTATCGTGACAAAGTTATTGTTAAGGTTTTGATGGATATTGTTCTAGACTTTTTTTATGCATAGGCAACACATAATTTCTAAAAACAAAAAACACCCTCCCAAAAGGATTTTACTGTCATATTGTTCTGTATCACATCCCAACATTTATTGAATATAATTGTTAGATTTTTAAGGTAGTATAATTTGATCTATGGAGTTTTGTTTAAATCTGTATACTAATTAGTCACGTTAGGATTGTATTTCACAGAACACTAATTACAAAATGTTTATTATAAGCATGGCATAACCGTAAAATCACTTTGTCATTAAGAAAATCCCTTGATGTCCCTGATGAAACCACGTGAAAGTCCTCCAAGGCCACTGCATTAGTTATGGACCGCTGCGTAACAGATGGCCCCAGACGCAGTGTTCCACAGCAGCAAACACAGCCCCTCACCTGTTCTGAGCATCAGGAGTCCGGAGTGGCTTGTGGGGCGGTTCTGGCTCAGGGTCTCTCCTAGTTTGCTGTTTGGGATCAGCCGGGCTGCAGTCATCTGAAGGTTGGACTGGGGTCCGAAGGTGGCTCACTCACACGGCAGACAAGCTGGTGCTGGCTGTTGATGGAAGACCTCAGCTCCTCTCCACAGGGTGCTTAAGTGTCCTCTTGCAGGTGACTTCTCTCAGCAAGTGATCCAAGAGAATGAGAACCCAAGAGAATGACAACCTGGCGGAGCTTCTCCTTGGGCGACCTAGCCTCAGAAAACAGGTAGCATCGAGTCCACCCCATTCTCTGTGGTAGAAGTGAGTCGCTAAGTCCAACTGCTGTTCAGGGGGAGGGGCGAGACTCCCTCTTGAAGGAAGGAGTGTCAGAGAACCTGTGGACATATTGAAACCACCGCGGTTGCCCGTGAGCCCTGTTCCACTATTATCCAGCAGATACTTAGCCAG
>CM053509.1:159463556-159519679 GCA_028627145.1 Eidolon dupreanum | reverse complement strand
CCTGAGCTTGCGCTGGGAAGCAGAGCGAGTGCCTTGCCCGTACTGAGTGTCCCCAACAGGAAACAGAGAACTTTGCAGCTGGAAGTTTCCTGAGTTTCAGAAAAAGTCATCAAAACTTGAGCAGAAGTTCACTAAATCCTTCTTTCCCTATTGGCAAGTATTAAGTAACAATATTCATTAAATACCACTGAGAGGCTATGTAATAAAGAAATAATCCTTGGCCTTGGTGGCTATCACTCTCCAGAAGAGTCGAAATTGAGAATATAATTAAAGATGAAAACATTGTTTGCATTCTAGAACATGGAGGACTCTCTCTCCATCGTGGGATCACATTAATAAGGAAGAGATCAGTCTCCAATAAGCACCGCGGCAGCAGCTCATTTATTAGCATCGGCCCCGGTTAAGCTGTCTGACTCCGTGCGTCTCTCATCTTTTTCCTGCAAGACTGGAGTTGCCTCCAGGAATGGTGAGGGGTACCAGGCTTCGCTGAAAAACTTACCAGACCGACTCAGGGTCCCGCGTTGGGACGGGAATGTTCATACAGCAAGGGTCAGCTGTACGTGGCGCTTCAGCCCTGTAAATTCATCGTATCTCTGTTGTGTCGGCGAAACGATCCTTCATCTCTTCGTGTTAGCCTGTTTTCCGGGCAAGGTTAAAGGGTCGTAGGAACTAGCACACCCAGCTCTTTTAAGGTTTTGTCACTGTGGCTGGGAGAGGGGTGAGAACACTATAAAATGTCAGGCCATCTTGACCGTGACAGAGAGAAATCCTCTTGTCATCAGACATCTGGTATTCAGGGCTCCTCGAAGCCAGCCCGCACTGCCCGCCTCACAGTGGGGTCAGGGGGGAGCCCAGGGCCCTGCCGAATGGGTCGAGGCCAAGGGCAGAATCATCTTCTGTGTCATCTCCACCGTTGCTTACTCTCCTTGCTCTTTTAGGGTGTCTCATTTCAGGACCCGAAGAAGACACTCAGTAAGAGTTCTCGAAATGTCCTTTTTTATGTGTTTACATGCTTGTGTTTCTGGCGAGTGGAGAAGGAAGGCGGCTCTCTTTCTCAGTCTGTCATTGACTGGGGAAGGAAGACTGTGGTTCGGTGACCGGGCAGAAAAATCCTTCGGCTCCTAACACCCGTAAGCCTTGCATCTGGTCACTCTTCCGTGGCCTTTGCCACCGTCTATCTTGTGTTCTGAGTAGACCGGAAGCTCACCAGGGACCAGGGCTCTCTGTGTCCCCTTTGCTGCCCAGCCTTGGCTCAGGTGCTGACGACTGGATGAACGAGTCCTGAGGGCTAGCCTCGGCCATGGGGCTCACGCAGATGCACACACGCGCACACATGCACACGCACACGCACACACACACGCATCCCGGCTGGTGAGGCGGAGAACATCTTGTAACGTGCTGGACCCGCGTTCATACTGCTCCTGGCTCTCAGTAAACTGGGTGTTTGAACACCCGGGACCCGGAGTCGGTCTGGCCCTCAGGCGAGGCTGGAGGGGACCGGATCCGGACCTCGGGCAGGAGGCAGCCCAGAGGCTGGACAGAGGCCTCACAGTTGCCCACAAGGAGGAGCATGCCCGGGCCTGATAGGTGCAAAGTGGCACATTAATAAAATGAATCAAGTAGCAGAATGCAGATAAATAAGGTCGTCCTTTGTAGCTGTTTAAAAAATAATTGGTTCATGTTACTTTTATCCCCTCTC
Source organism: Eidolon dupreanum (assembly GCA_028627145.1). Classification (NCBI taxonomy): domain Eukaryota; kingdom Metazoa; phylum Chordata; class Mammalia; order Chiroptera; family Pteropodidae; genus Eidolon; species Eidolon dupreanum. Next base: position 159,517,980 of record CM053509.1, on the reverse strand, counting down.
TTTGGGCAGGAGGAAAATCTCTGGGAGAAATAAGGGAGGAATCCCTCATAAATATTAATGTAATAATCTGTCTATGGAGAATACATATAGGGACATTTTGTTTTAAATGTTCTATGTCGTTGGGCTTCATTAGCATATGTGTTGTATAAAGATCCTTTTCTCCCCTTGAGAGAAGCATATTTAGTTCTACTAATAGTCGCACTCCGAAATCTGTAGCTTGTCGGCTTGTCATACTTTAGAGGAACAGGAGAACTTCTCTGCTCTTCTGCTTCAGCCAGAGGGGTTCCTTGTGTGTACCCCACGCTCAGAAGTGCTGGCCGCTGGCAGGAATCCAGAAGGAGGTCCTAGATCTGTCATGTTTTCTGATCCCTCCCTCTGGCCCTTTGCTCCCTGTGTCTGTGTGTTTATACTTGTCACTCTGCAAGCATTTGTTTAGCACTTTGTCCAGGCCAGGTGTGTGCTCGATCAAGCTGGGAACCCACAGGCGCTAAGTACTGCTGTCCATAATGGATGAGAAGGGTAATGAGTTCCGTTTGGAGCATCACTTTGAGATCCTCATGGCCTTGGGTGAAATGATATGGATTCGATTTGCTTTCGAACTCTCCAGCCTCCCCCTTCTCCAAAGTGTTAGAGGGTGGAGGACATGATACAAATAGTTGCTAATTGTTGAAACTGGATGATGAGAACATAATATGTTGGTGAGCTCATTATACTGTTTTATCTACTTTTGTGTATATTTGAAATTTTTCACAGTAAAATATTTTTAAAAATATGAGCCTGGAGCTTGGATTGTTGTTGCAGAAACTGTTTTCGTAATATGCAGTGTAGGGATGACGAGAGGGGTCCCGGGAGTGGGTGGCATCTGCCCGGGGTGTGGCAGGAGACCAGAGGCAGGCACGTGGGGGCGGGGCATGGGGTGGCGGTGAAGCAACCCTGTGCCCTGCCCAGCATGTGGCACTTCAGCCCCTTCCTCTCTGGTTCTGGTCCTGGCCTCACTCTCAGATAATCTGTCCTATATTTGTCTCAGACCCGTGTGGCATAGTCTACAATTTAAAACTCGGTGTCTTCCAAACATGTCGAATCAAAGAGAAATTGAGTAAAATAGAAAGCACGATAAAGAACCTGGCCGTTAAGCACTGCGTCGAATGTGGCAGCCTGCAGAATCAGGTTAAAAATTATGTTTCATTGCATCCTCTAATTGCATTTCTCTTTTATGGGGTGATTTTATCCAGGAAGACAGCTGTCTAGTGTGGTTATTACATCACTGGCCATTACTGGGCGAAGGAAGCAAAGAGATGGGTGGTTGTATAGTTTAGCTCATCAGACAGAAGCTGGATCCTTTTTTAATCCCTTTTTGCATAACAAAGAGAGCTTCAGGATTGTTAGTATTTCACACTAAGCCATTCCCAACCACGGCTGGGCTGGTGGTGAGTGAAACTCTCTAGACTCTTTCTGTTCTTTTCCTGGAATGGGAAGTAGCTTGGTTGGTCTTTTGATGTGTCTCTCTTTCTTTCTCGGCCCTGTAGGCTATTAGCAACCCATAGATTTTGGCCCAGAAAGTCACTATTTTGAGTCATAAGTGATCAGAAGCAGTGGGCCAGTTTCCGTGTTCCCGTGCTGAAAACTGTTCCTAACGAGTGCAGTGACCGCAGGAACGGGAGGACAGCTGCGCCCAGAAATGGCTTTGTCTCCTAGCTGAGTCTTTCGCAGCGGAATGGATTTTGACCTGGTGGCCCCAGTCCCTCCAGTAGCCAGGGTTCTTGGTAGACACACAGAAGTTTTTAATAATAAAACATGACACTGATTTTCGGCTTCCCGAGGCGGTAGGGACATCATGTCTGCGTGGTCGCTGAGCGTGGGAGGACAGGTGGCCGTCTTCCTGTCTGGAGGCAGGGCCTCCACCTGGTTAAGCGCTCAGCTCGGGGCCTGCTGGTTCTCAGGGTCAGCTGTCAAGATCGGTCCTCACTCTGCGGACGGTCTCACGGCAGGTGGTAGTGGACGAGAAAGGGGTCAAGAGCCAGACGTGGGGGCCGGGCCCTGCTTCAGAAGCGACTCCCAGCCTTGGCCGCACCTTCGAATCCCATGGGAGCCCTTCTCGGGGAGGGGCCCAGCCATCTGTGTTTTCACGCGGCTCCCAGCATGCCTCGGGCTCACATCTGGGGCTCAGAACCGCTGCTGCAGGAGGGGCGCAGGGGACACTGCAGGGAGCAGCCGCGACGGGAGCGACTGTCGTGGGGAAAGCCCGGCGGCGCTCCTTTGCTCGGGGCCCCACACGGGAACCTGCGACGCAGGCGGAGCCTCCCCTGGCTGCTCTCCGTCAGCTCCCGGGTGCAGGGCGTCGTCAGTACCAGTCATTTCCCTGACTGGTTTGAGCTTGTGACCCTTGGGGCCGCAGAAAAAGACAGTCTGGTGATGGTTTACTTTTTTCCTTTGAGTGTGTTTTCATTTCATGTTAGCGGTTTGGTCCTTCTAGTTAAATTACTGTCTATAGCTCAGCATGACGGACACTTGTGTAAGTCAGAAGCACACAGTTTAGTTCATCGCGGATTTGACGTGTGGTCTTTTTCTTTATTGTACTTGTTTAAAGTATATAAAATTTGACATACATCTCCATCACCTTACCATAATCAAGACAATGAACATATTTGTCACCCCGAAAGTTTCCTTATGCCCCTTTGTCATCCTGCTCACTCCACATCTCCATCCCCAGATAACCACTGGGCTAGTTTTTGTCACTGTAAGTTAGTTTGTGTTTTTCAGAAGTTTACGTAAGTGGAATCATACAGTAGATACTTTTTTTTGATATGGCCTTTTTACACAACGTAATTATGTTGCGATTCATCTATATTGTTGCATGCATCAGCGGACCATTTCTTTTTATTGCTGCGTAGTTAATAGTCCCTTGAACGGATCTACCACAGTGTGTTTATCCATTTGTCTGTTGCGGGACATTTGGCTTGTTTCCGGTTTTTGGCTATTGCAAAGAAAGGCGGTATAAATGTGCACGGACGAGTTTTCGCATGGACATACGCTTTAGTTTCTCTTGGGTAAACACTTAGGAATACAGTATCTAGGTCATCTGACAGGTGTAAGTTTAACTTCTGAAGAAATTGTCACACTGTTTTCTAGAGTGATGGTATCATTTCACATTCCTCCGAGCACGTGAGAGTCCAGCGACGCTGCACGTCCTCGCCGACACTCGCTGTGGTCAGTCTGTCTGACGTTGGCCGTCCCGATAGGCGTGTGCTCGCATCTCACTGTGGTTCTCACAGTATTTCCTTAACGGCTAATGGTGTTAGCACCTTTTCACATGCGTATTTACCGTCGTGCATGTTCTTTGGCAAAGTGCAGAAACAAGGTCGATGCCTACTGCATGAGAAGTTACCTTTGAGAAATGTAGGTTTGCTTTCCTTTGATGGCTTTGAAAATCCGCTAATGTAAGGCCTACCGTGGATTAATGATTTTGCATGGATCGATTGCTGAGTATCTGTTAAGTACTTACTATGTGCTTGTCATCACACCAGTTGCTAAGGGGAGTTCCGGGGAAGAGGTAGGCAGAGATTGGAGCCCCTGGAAGCCCAAGCACTCCAGGTTTTGCTTGAATGTTTTATGGGGCTTCTTCACCTTGCTCATCTTCTGTCCTATACCTGTGTCATGCTGAGGATGGGCTTTTAATTTCGTTTGTTCTGATTTTTCGGGTAGGGGCACTCATCTTTGAACCACCGAAGTCTAGACTCTTGCTGTTCTTTGTCTTTAATTGGCATTTATTTGTGGTTTCTTCTGCTTTTTCTTCATTTTTAAAATTCAGCCAATAAAACCTGACGTTGATGATACTGTAGGTGCTGGATATTCAGTGTTACATAGACCTTCTTCTAAGGAACTTAGAGTGTTCTAGGGAGACAAGAGGCCTTTAGGATCCAAAAGAGGGACATGTAATCAGCCTCAGGGACCCAGGAAAGGTTCCCTGGAGGATGTGGGCTCAGAAAAGTTGAAACTCCCTATAAACGGACTTATGTACGGTGTTGGTGTCTCTTACCGGAACAGGCCGCGACAGGCCCAGTGCCCGCACCCCACCAAGAGGAGGCAGAGGAGGGCGCGGGGCAGGGACCTGCAGAGACCCGCGGGGCGGGGTGGGGTGCGGAGTGGACCGCCCAGCCCCCCTCCCTCCCACTCCGCCCTTGTTCTCGTCCGGAGCCCCCTCCTGGAGTGGCGAAGAGATGCCGTCCCCTCAGCTCTCGAGGCGGCTGCGGGCCTGGGGTGTCTGCTCCCCCCGCCGTGCCCAGGAGACGTCCCCTCCTCTGGGTGCGTGACGTGGAACAGGTCGGGAAGCCGCGTGAACCGGCCTGAGGCCCAGGGCTCCTTTCTCAGCTCTCTCTCAGGCAGGCACTGTCACACACAGCTGTGCCCTGTCCCCCTGGAAGCCTTATTTTGTACTGTTTAGGAACCGCGGGGACAGACTTTACCAGGCTTGGGTCTCAGACTGAACCTGCAGAAGACCCTAGTGGTGGGCCTTGGCGGGCCACAACGGGACAGGACGACCTTCGGGGGCCCCTCTGCACCCTGCCGCAGGTGGGCTCCGTGGTGCGTCGTGGAGCGGAACCCCGTCGTTCCTCTCCCTCGCCACATTTGGGGCTCAGGCAGCTGTTCTCAGCGACATCTCTTAAAGGAATGTGACTCTTGGCTCTAGGGACGTTCTCTGCAGTGGGCCCAACTCCACGCGTAGGGCGTTAGATTTGCTGGGACTTAATGTCCCCAGAGGAGAAACCTAGGACTCTTTAGCTGCAGGTCCCACAACCCGTGCCCTCTCCAAGCCCAGCCCCACGCATCGCGGCCTCGGCTCCCCCAGGTCCCCTGCCCTCTGCTCAGCTCCCACACTTAAGCTCAGGCCCCAGGGAAGATACCTGCGAGGCCCTGAGAGTCTGCAGTCAAACTTCATTTCGTTCTGATCACGTCGTTAAGCCAGCATAGGTCCCCAGCACGGTGGCTCGAGAGAGATGCTCCTTTCCTGTCTGATGTAAAGGAGATTTATTCTTTTTTTTGGTGGACTTAGGCACCTTGAGAAAAATAAAGTAATTGAAATTAAAGAAATAAAAGCTCCTCAATTCCTTTTCTTTCTCTTTACCAGAAATCCCATTTCTTCTCATGAGTTAGAATGGACCCCGCCCCTCGCCAAGTGCGACATGCGCTTGACTTTGCACATCAGATGTGCGGCTAGGATTGGTTCTAGCAAATCAACTTCCTCTCCCTTTTTTTTTTTTTTTTTGTACTTTTAAATTTTTAGCAAAGGGCACTTGTAATTTAAAGGTCTCCTCAAACCAATTAATTCAATGCAGATCGTTCAGCAGACCGTTAGCCAGTATGTGGGTGTCCTGCCCCCTAAGGAACCTCTGGCGTTGTTGAGGGACTGTCTGCCGCGCCGTGAAAACCCAGGGGGCAGCTCCTTCCCTCTCTCATTTCTCTGCAGAGGAAGCCGAGGGCGCGGCTGGTGACATGTTCTCAGAGAAGTTGCAGGTTTATTATAACAGGAACCTGACTGTTTTGTTTTTCTGATGCTCCTGCTGATTTTCTACCAACGTCTCCCATCCTTAGAGGGACGGAGGAACAGCAAAGGAGGAAGAAGGGAGAGGGAAAACAATCCCAGGGCATTAAAAAATTGTATCTTCGTAGGTGATGTTTCGGGGCGGTACCAGAGAGTTCCCACCCTGTCTTGCCGTTCTGCCGTTTCCCCGAGGGGAGCCCTTGCCGATTGCTTGTTGAGTCCCGCGTGGGAACCCAGCAGAGGCCACGCCGCCCGTTGCTTCTGGTCCTTTCCAGACGCGAGGGGCCGGGTTCAGCGTTTGCGTGCCGAGAACTCCAGCTTTGCGCTTCGGCGCACCTCGTGGCCCTGCAGCTCTGAGCTGCGGGCACCGCTTTTTGGCGGAGAAGCAGTACTTTGTCAGCAAGTAGGAACAGACGTTTCTGTTCTACAAATGAGCTCGGATTTATAGACTCAGAGTTCAGAGAAACGAGATGAGAGATCACCAACTGAAGTCGAGTCTACAGCGAGGGCAGACACGCGGTAGGGCTGGGTCACGATGAAAGGTACTCGTTTAAGTCTCATCTTCACCCTCCGGAGCGACTGTTACTCTCCTTGGCTTCATGGATGATGACACAGGCCCAGGCCTTGTCCAGGGTCTCCCAGCTGGGAAGTGGTGCATCTGGGGTTCACTTGGGCCCCAGGACTCCAGAGCCCAGACACCTGAGCTACACAAGGCAGGGTCGGGGCTCATAGTAACCTCTATCATAGATTAGGTTTTCTGGAAGCAGATGCTGAGGGTGGAATTTGGGGTGCGGTATATTTATTAGGGCCTGTGAAAGGAAGGGGAGAAGCAAAAAGATGGGGAACACTGCAAACTATGATACAGGCCCGACGAAGCCTTGTCCAACCTGGGAGATCTCCGGAGTCAACGTTACCTACGTTGTCTAGAGCTGTTACCTAGAGCTGTCCTGGGCCGTTGTACCCCCGCCTCGCTCTGTCACCAGACGCAGGTGGCTCCAGGAGGGCATGACTATCTGCACTTGAGGCTGCCCCGAGCGAGCTGGCGGCCGGCGGCTGAGTGCTGCCTGCGTTCCCACGGCCAGGTAGCAGGGTCCCTCTCAAAGGAGGACCCACCAGCACGTCTCCTGGTCTGCCGCGGTCTCCGTGAGCTGCGACACTGTCACCTGAGGGTTCCGTGTTCTCTCTGCTGGCAGATGGGACGTTTGTTGGCATCGGCAATTACATTAGCTTTACTGTGCACGTCCGGGCTCTCGGGCCACTTTGTTCATGGCCGTCGTGCTGACAGCGGTTGGCTGGTGTTAACTGGTCCTTTGCGCACTTGCTCGTTGGGCGCCTCGTCCATGGAGGGCGGCAGCGTGTGGTAAAAGACATCCCGCCCTCAAGCACCCCCGTCTGTCGTGCACATGTCTGCGCCTGAGCCTTTCTTACCCTGACCTTCTGGCCTTCCCTGCCGGCCCTTGACCCCACCAGACCACTCACCGCTGTGCGCGGCGCATGCGCTCTGCCTTGTGCCCCTTCTCTCTCGCCGTGCTGCTCGGAGCCCTGCCCACGGAGGCCTTCCCCTCACTGCTGCCTTTCACGCCACCCGAGTGTGTCTTCAACGTCGTTGCCATGGCTTTTTGGCTTGTACTCGTGTACTAGGGTGGCCTATCTTTGAAGCCGGCCTGGGCTTTTTCCTCCACTGGTTGATCATATGGGGACCCCCGCCCCCCCCCCCCACACACACAATCGCAGACGTGAGCTCTAGTGGTTTCCATGAGGTCTGAGGCCTCTGGTTCTGCAGGTGCTTGGAGCGGGATGAGCTGCCTCCATCTTAGAGATTTTTGTCACCAGGCCCACACAGTGACTTGCCACCTCTTGCTCACACGACCTGATCATTGACCTGATCAATGTAGAGTCACCGAGGTCTTGGATCACTGTGGCAGTCCGAGGGGTGTTCACATGTCCGGGTGTCTGCCTGCTGCTCTATGCAGAGGGCAGGAGGGTTCGCCCTAAGGCGTAACTGTAAAGATACACTGTTCCATAGAATGTGAACTGTTTCTTATCCTCATTTTATGACTGGAATAGAAAAAAAATGCACTCCTGAAATCAGTGGCTCTGCATTCCGCAGGCAGGACGCCGCATCTGACTGGCTGTGATCAGGGCTGCCTTCCTGACGGAGCTTGCGGTAGCCCGCAGTCTTCCTCCAGCACCCCGCTGGTATCTGCAGGGGTCAGACTGGTAAATTAAACAGACGTGATGGGGACCACTGTCCCTGCGTCCTCGAGACCCCGCAAGAATGGCACTGATCCTCACCACCGCCCTGGGATGCAGTGTCGAGTTTCGTTCGCCGTGTGGGCTGGGGGCGTGGCCGGGGAGGGCAGCGTCATCTCAGACTGCCGCTTGGCCTCTCCCACTGCGACAGGCCTCATGCCACAGACCGAGGACCTAACACGGTAGTTGTGCCAGCTGCCAAGTACGGCGATCTCCGTGGCATACCTCACCAGGTGGATCTGCAGACCAGTGGACGGGCCCACTGTAAACTGGACGTTGGCCAGGACCCCATGCGTTGTCTGGCTGAGTGTGCCCCCACTCTTAATGGGGGTGGGGTGAGGGTGCTGAAGTGTCAGGTCGCCTCTGAGAAGTGGCTTCTGCATTCGACACCCTGAGTCAGCTGACAGCAGAGCCCACGTGCTGGCCTCTCTCCACAGCTGGGCAGGAGGCCTTCCTTGGGGACCCGAGCGGCCTGTCTCCACAGCCTTCCCAGCTGCGAGGCAATGACTGTGTGGCCAGGACCCGGAATACCGGTCTCACCCTTAGGAGTTTGCAGTCAGGTCGGGGACTTCGAACACAGTGCTCGTGAAGACAAACGAGGGAGGTAGAGGCTAAAAGAGCGGGTTCTGGAATCAGAACGCTTGTGTTTGAACCCCGGGTCTCATGTTTACTGCACGTATGCCTCGGGGCGTGTCATCATCCTCTCTCGCCCTGAGTTCTCATACCGGGAAGTGGGGATGATAACGACAATTGGACAGTAGCAGTGTCTGCCATATGGTGGTCACTCAGTACGTGCCAGCTGCTCACTTCTCATGGTCATCGTTGCCCAGTGCTGGGAGTCCGTACCCCGTGAATGCATGGGCAGTGAGTTCCACGGGGCTTCCGGAGAAGGGCAGGGAGGGCGGCTCCGTGGGGGGCAGGCTCTGAAGGGTCATCGTCTGTATTGGTGAGCTCATTCCTTTTAAGAGTAGGCCCCAAAAGAGGTGCAGTATTGATAGGTTGGAATTTTGTATTTTAAATTGGATTTTTAGCCCTGTTTGCATGTGGCTGTCTTCCACGTCCTGTCCTATGAGGTAAAGATGCCTGTTAATGGTCCTAGAACCAGTCATGAGACCTTTTTTTTTCCTCTTCAATTTGAACTCAGATAACATTATCTCCTATTGGCATATGTGTTTTCTGTTACATATACACACACAATATACGTGGGAGGGCATTGTTTTCTTTTCAGATAATGTCATGGAATTAAACAGTGAAGGATGATAAGATGTTATAACAGAGGATCACCAAATAAACTTATAAAAAGCTTTCCTAGCAGTGTTTTTGGTAGATGTGTTGATTAGTAATAATGAATCCATCACACTGAAAAATCTCTGCGTTCCTTCCTGAATCTTCAAAGAAAATTTAAATATCATTTTATGTGTTTTGTGTTAAGTGTGTTTTATTGTATTTTCATTTTGAAAATTATTAATTTATACTGCGGGATGCCTTAAAAACCGGAGGTTAGGTTGTAAACACCCCGGCTCGTGAGAGGACAGGTCACTTACAGAGCTCGGTGAAGATTCGCCTGCTGCACTTACTGAGTTTGATCCAGATCTTTGCGAGGCGTGCACAGGGACAAGTGTCAAAGGTGCTGTTATTGCTTCTGGTGGTCAGTTAGAACACAGGCTGCTTTGGATTTGGGCAGCGACTAACGCAAATAGTATGCTCCTCTGGTTTCTAAGGGCTTCCTGGCGAGGCGAGAACATGGATGTGATAGCTCTGCTTTAAAACCTGCGTTCTGAATGGTGGTATCTGAGGGGATTTCTCTCTTGACAGGTGCAGGCTTAGGTGTCTGATGGCACCTGCACGCTCTGAGGTGCAGCTGTACTTTACCGGAGCAAGCGTCTGCTGTTTTGTATGGCCGCCTTAAAGATATTTGGGTACAAGTAGCAGTTATGAAAGACTGTCACAAGTTGTCTTGGACTGGAGAGCAGTCTCTTAGTGCCCGTGGGTGACGATTTAAAAGACAGGACTCACTTCGCTCTGCTCTCTAGCACACCACCAGATCTCTGCCCCTGGGGCGCCAGTGACTGATGAATGAATCGGCCATGGGTGTTTGTGGATTTCCCACTCCGCGTCTGACTAGTGCGCAGCGTCGTGTGCCCTTGACTGCGAGGAGCTTGCGGTCCCATTGAAGGGTGAAGTTATGTTCAGAGGCGGGTAGGAGAATATCTGATCCAGGTGATCTGTACGGACAGTCTTTCGCGACATGACTGTGAGCTGGCGTCCTCCAGGAGGAAAGATTTGGCCGGGTCTCCAGCTCTAATGAGAATTCTAGATCTGGGCAGAGCCTCGGGTTCTGGGGCAGGTCTGGCTCTCAGGCTGTCGAGCATGGAGTTCAAGGTGAACCAAGAGATCACATCCTCTTAGGGTGACAGTGAAATCAGTGACCAGGTGGGCTATATGACCAAGGCAATGAATCCAACAGGACGAGGCCAGTGCTTCTGAACCTGTTTTGGAATCCGACTCTCCCTGCCTTTGGGCAGCGCTCTGCAGACTGGGGATCCGGGAGGCCGGCCCAGAAGACCAGAGCCCGCCCCACAGAGTGCATCATCTCGTGGGCGTGTAACTAGTGCGTGTAGTTTCAGGACCCAGGTCAGGGACCTCAGGGGGGGTCAGAAAGGGGGAAACCAGTGGAGGCCCATGGGCAGCACAGAAGATGCTATCGGAGCAGGAAGGTTCTGGGGCAGAGGTGGGGTGGGGGTGGGGCTCCTTGGAGCATCACTGTTGTTAGAGATGTGCCATGAGGTGTCCGTGGGCTCCTCTGTGGCAGCAGGGACCACTGTCAAGGGCCCTGGCTCTCACAGGCAGAGATGGAGCTGGACTTCGAAGGGAGCAGACATGGGGACGAACGTTAGGTGGCTGAGGACAGTCTGCCCAAGGTCAGAGGCGAGGCTGGTCTGGCGGGAGCTGGAAGGATGGTGAACCGCCCGGTTTTGGGGCGGGCAAGGGTGTAGGACGGTGCTGGCTGAAGTGAGACTAACTAGTAGGTGGCCGGTGACAGTGTTTTGAGCAAGGTGCTGCTAGTTCTGTTACTTTAAAGTAAACATATCACTCCCCAGTGGTGGCTGTTAAAACACAACTACGTCATGCTGAAGTAGGTTATAGTTATAGGTGGATCCGTAGCGATGTCTGGAATCCACATTATTCTGTTTCAGTTTTTGTAAAGTATGTTTACGTTGGGGGAGGATGGGTAAATAGAACGGGATGGCAAATGTGGAACATTACTAGAGCTGGCCGACATGGGGGTTTGTTAAACGGTTCTCTCTACCTTGGCTATGTTCAAACATTTCCACGTTAAAAAGTTAAATTAAAAATAATACAGCTGGTTGCACAGTATCATGAATGCACACCAAACTGTGCACTTGAAATGGCTAAGATGGTAAATTTTGTCATGTTTTTTACTACATTAAGAAAAAAGTTTTAAGATGATAAATTGTATGTCATATATATTTTACCTCATTAAAGAAAATATGTATTTTACGTACGAAGGGATAACATCTGACTGTGACTGGCGGCTCCAGAACCTGCTGTTGAGGCCTCGTGGGACAGGTTTCCTGGGGTGGAAGGTCAAGGGCAGTGCTGGACTCCCGCCATTGTCCCGGGAGGCGCCTCCGACCCAGACCAGCTTCCTGCCCCACGGTTTTGCTAAGAGGAAGCTCAGTGTTAATTAGTGAACTCTGAATAGTGGGAAATTTTCAAAGAATGCGTTCTTTTCTAATAGTCACCAGCTGTTTAATACTTGCCGCAAGCCTCGGTTTCTTCACCCACGAGATAGGGATAGCAACCTGTATACCTGGCGGCTGTCGGGGTTTAGTCGAGATGATGGGTACGGGGAAACCCAGCTCCGTGCACCCCCCGCACGTCTGAACGGCCTTCCCCGGACGGGGCTCGCCAAGTCAGTGGCCTCCTTGGCGGACAGATGCCAGCGGTGCATTAACTACTCCTGCATGAACGAGCAGAGCTGAGCAGCTACCGGACTATTTTCTCAATATTTACTGTCTTTTTTTTTGTTTTTTTTTTAATTAAAAAGTGTGAGTAAATGCTACAGAAAATTTGGAAAGAGCTCATAGTTTACCTCTTTAATATCATGATTTTATTTTACTTTGTTGTATTTACAGAATAATTTTCCCAGCTCATATTTTTTAATTTTCTAAAAGTCAGCTAATTCAGTCCTGTCTAAATAGACATAGATTCTGACCTTTTCTGACAGTTTTTGTTGCACTGGACGTCAGCGTGTACTCTTACTGAGTTACGGGGAACTCTGACCCAGGAGGGGACAAGCACTGATGCACAGCTGGGACATGGGCCAGAGTTCGTGCCATGTCCGGTCTCTTAGTAGACCGTTTCCCACGGCCTTCGTAGCATCCAGATTCAGGAGGATGTCTGGTCCTTGCCCTAGGAAAGAGAGGACCAATTTCACAGGCCGTTCTTCATGACGGCCCACAGCACTTTAATTACTTGCTGTGAAGTCTAAAGTCCATCGTAACCATTGGGATAATGTAAACGAGGAGATAGAATATTAAGAAATTTGCAGGAAAATAAAATGTCTTTAAAAGACCTAAAAGATTGAATTAATGTCATCAGGAAACCGGTTTGATCTCGTGCATTGTCAGGCGTGACGTTTGGGGGAGGTTGCGATTTCTTGAAGCAGGACCCATTTCTAATGAAGTTTCTCTGAGTTGAACACAGCCTAGAAGGAGCTTGAGCCCCTGCCTGTCCGCCTTCCGCCTTTTTCCTGTCCCTGTGGAGGAAATTACTCTGCTGGACAAGTTTAGGGACGGATCACATCAGACTTCTGACCGACCATTGCTCATTCTCACCTTTAGGCCTTTGCTTTTCCCTGTTTCAAATGCTTCCTGAACTGCTGGCCTCTGGTTCTGAGTGCTGGCCATGCAGCACATTGGCCCGTGAGCTTTTAAAAAATATCAGTGCCCGGGAGGCTTTGGTGTTAGGTGGCAATTTCCCCAGACCTGAGACTCTGCCTCCTCGTACAGGTCACAAAAGAGCCGAGAAGTGGAGACCAGTCAGAGGATGGGGCTTAGCCTCTTCGAAAACTGGCGGCCAGGGACAGCGTGTTGGCAGATTACAGGAATCTTTATTTCAGATTTTTTCCATGGCATCTGTTCAATGCCAGGAAAAAGTTGAGCAGGACCACAAAACTTGGGTGGAGAGTTTGACCCAAGAATTTCATATTCAGCTAAGTTTTGTTGCATAAGAGGCTAGCATATTTTTTAAACAAACAGACAGACAAACCCATGAAGAACTCAAGGAAAGGCCCATGAGCCTTTCTGGGAAAACCTGCCCAGTGACAGAATTCTGTGTGTCGGAGGATCGGCCAAGTCCACTTGTTCTTCCACCAGGTACCATTGACCGCCTGTTACGCACTGAGCCCTGTCCTGGGCCTGGGATTGTAACAGCCCATCAGCTTACCTTCTAGTGAATAATGGCAAAGCCCTCGGTCTTTTTGAATATATAGCCAAGGGCAAGTAGTTGTTAGGAATATATTATCATATATCATAAGGTAAATATAAAACATGGAGATGTAAAACATTCACAGAACTAATAGAATCGGGAGTTTGGGTACGCAGATCGCCTTGTCCGATTTGGGGGCCAGAGATATGTCCGGACATCAGGAAGTAGAGGTTTAAGTACAGGATATAAAATTAAAAAGAAAACCCCTAGAAGAACTTATGAAAAAGGGAAGAAGATGCAGTATCACCTCCCAAGGCAACAAAAAAGACAGTTCACACAGCAAAATATAAAAAACAAAGCATTAATTGACAGCTAAAAACATAAAATAAGATGACTAGATCTAGACCACATGTCTGTATTATCAATAAGTACCGATAGAATAAATGCCTGTTAAAATAAAAAGGTCCAGATCATCCCCCAAGACCAAAAGGTTACTGCGTACAACATGCAAGGAGTAGCGGGCAAAGGCAGCCTGCATTTCTAACTAAGAGAAGATTAGGGTGTGATGGAAATAGTAGACAAGGTGAGTTCAAAGCACACGGTGTTGATGGCTGCAAAGGGAAGTGTTCTGACAACTCCGTGGAGGCGTACGGTCCACAGTGAGGCCGTAATGGGCAATCCCGGGGCCAAAATACTGGCCATGTGAACGGCAGGAAGTGCGAGGATGAACGATCAGAGACCGAGCAGCAGGTGAGCTGTGATTTGCCATAGGCGCTCACAACAGACCAGGGAGGCAAAGTCAGACAAGCACGTGCAAGATTCACATCCTTTCTCCTTATCTTAGTTTTTAACTGAAATGTCACCTCCTCAGAGAGGCCTTCCCTGACTACCCAGTGTAAAGTAGCTTCCTCGGTCACTCTATCATACAACCGTTTTATTCTCTTTATGGTACCATCACTGCCGTCCTCTTGTTGGTTTATTATTTTCGGGCTTGTTTTTGTTTTGTTTTCAATTATTTGGCCAAAATCTCTGTGCAAGGGGAACCGCGTCTGTCTTGAGCTCTGCCGAAACCCCAGCGCAGGGAGCAGTGAGTCCTGAGTGCAGGCCCTGTGGCAGGTGCTCAGGACACGTCCACGAGCCGGACAGAGCCCCCGGCCCTGGTGCATACGTGTTAGCAGGGAGCGCGGAAGGGGGTGACCGTGATAAACACGTCGCATCTGGGGGGACAGGTGAGTGGTGCTGAGAGGCAAGTGGAGCAGAGCTGGGCGAGCCAGGCATGGGGGACGCGGGTTGCAATGTTTAATGGCGAGGAGAGACGGCCTTGGGTGGGGACATTCGCGCAAAGGCGAGGGGGAGGGGGTTAGCCGTGTAGCTGTCCGCGGGCACAGTGTTCTAGGCAGGGGAGCACGAAAGGGTGGGGAGCGTTCACGTAAGGTCGTACGACAGGTCGGGGCCTGGGGCACCAAGGGAAGGTGCTCGGACTTATTCTTGGGACCACAGGTCAAAAACCGGCCCCGGTTAAATACGGTCGAGTCATTGGGAGCGACACGAGGACGCTAAGCTGATGATACATGACCTTGAGCCAAGCTACAGGCCGCGGACAGCTTTGCCTTTGTGTAATATAAACAGTAGTTCTTATTTCATAAACTGTTTCGAGGGATACGGTACGTGCTAATTTCAGTTGTTAAAATGTCCATTTAGAACATTTATTAGCACTAATGAATTCAATTATTTCAAATATAGAAGCAAAATATTGCGCGGAATGAAAATATACGATATAATTAGACTATTAATGAAAACACTTGCATACCTCTGCGTGATTGAAAGTGAAAGCTTAACAGTCTCAGAAGGATGGTGCTAAATATTTACATATCTGTCTGAGATGCACATTTTTAGATGCTAAAAATATTCATTGTTCATGACTGGAAGCGAAGTCTAGGTTTAATGTAGTAATAAACTTCATATATTTGTCTCACACCCAAGTCAGAGCCAATTTTGTCAAGTATCACAGGCAGCCTTTGAAATGAGAACTGAAAGGAAAGGAGGTTCCTCCCCGGGCAACGGACGGGACCCGCTTCTTAAGGGACAAGCCCTCACCGTGAGCAGGGAGAGTTTGCTTGGCAGGTCGCTTGTTATTCTTGGTCTAGGTCTTGCACACATGTCCTAAATCTCCTGCAAAGTCCTCGAGCCATGAAGAAGAGACTGAGTGAGCTACCTCAGTGTCCAGCCACATTTTATTAGTTAAGTCACAGGGTCGTGCCAGGCTCAAGGGGAAGGGACCATACAAGGGCGTAACCCCCGGGAGTGTTGTTGGGCATCAGTGTAGCGGGGTGCCACGCACGGGGAACACTCGGGGTGCAAACCGCATGCTGTCCGCTCCCACCTTTGCTGCTGCTGCTGACACGTGGCAGGGGCGGGTGGGGGTCTGAGAGTAATACGCTCCTTTGCCCACCTGCTCTCCTCCCGATTACAACCCCATTTCTCGCCTTCCCCACCACTTCAGAATAAATACAGTGGGGAGAAAAGGGGCCGGTGGTCCAATCTGGTTGGGAACCCAGGCCCGTCCTTGTTAGAAAGCGCGTTAACTCCCTGCCACAGTGTGACCCTCCCCTTGCTCCTCTTGCCGCCTTTGTGTGGCCTGGGGGTGGCTCCCCACACAGTGGGCGCAGTGGACAGAAGCCCTCCTCCCTCAGCCAGCAGCGTGGCTCTATGACTGTGTCAGGATGTCCAGTGGCCTTTGCCCCCATGGGTGCAGACTGCATTCAGCCCCCCGCGTGGCTATGAATCCGGGGAGACCCTCCGAGCCCCCTCTTTTAGACTCGTGGTCCCTTCTTCTTGGAATGGTTGATGCAGGAAGAGCTGTGCAGCTTGCATCGGCGAGGCTTGTGTCTCACAAATGGCCACGTTTTAAAATAAATAAACGGAGGGGGAAAAGAAGTTTGGATCATCTGCGCGTTTTCTTGGGTGTTTGACTTCTTCGTTATCAGAGATGGTATTTTAGTTTCATTTCGGCACATGGGCCCAGACGCCATGCAGCTTTACGCATGTCTCCTGCCAGTTTTGAAAGGGGACACGTCCTTAGCAAAAATCAGAAGTGTGTGATTTATTGTAATTTAGCCAAAACAAATAGTGGTTTTCCTTAAAACTTGCAACAATTGCTGTGAATGAGCAAATGTTTATACAAGGTGTGAAATTAAGTTTCATATAGTCACAAGATGTGAGTTCTGGCCAACAGCTCTGAAATCATATTTATATTTTGGGTAACAATCTCTGTGCTGTTCTTTGTTGCAATTAGGAGCCCTGCTGCTTCGAGAAAGGATACCCTCCTCCACATTCAGCTCTCAGGGAAAAAAAAAAAAAAAAGCGCTGCTGATTTTGGATGAAAACGGGCTTAATCCTTGCTTTTAAAATGTGCAAATTCTGTCAAAAATTTCAGGTGAAACCCTTCCTCCGGGGTTTTATTTCCTAATCTGCTCCATTGAAGTATTTCTTCCACTAACAAGGAATTAAATTGTGTCTTTGCTGACTGCTGTCTCTTGCGAGAAGTGTCAGAATTCGTTGAACTAAGAAGGCTGTCCTTAGCAGCAGTGAAGTAGTTAAAGCTCAACATTTCTTGTGGGTTTTTTTTTTTTTAAATGGAACTAGGCAGGCTAATGTTTCTGCACAGCTTTTCTACCAGTCAACACCCATTTTAAAGAGAGTTTCCAAAGAGAGCAGAATTCACAAAATGATCGAATATTGTGCACTGATTTTTAAGAATTGGGAAGCGTAACTGTCTACTGTCAGTTCTTCCTGATGGGTGGAGAGTGATGTGTTATTTTGGACCCCTTACCTTTTTGTCCCAAGGTCCCATTTGTTTTACGTAAAGACAAAGTGCAGACACATGAAATAGCTTACTGTGTGCGTGAGCTGGTGCCTGCCAGTGTGTTTTCAGCTCTCTTGAATACGAGAATCTCTTAACCACCACAGCCTTTGCTGATTGCAGTGGTCCATGTTTTGGGGTCAGAATCAGGCGTGCTCCGAGTGAGAGGAACGTTTTGCCTAGTCCAGCATTTGCTCTTTAACGAGTTGAGTGGTTGGTTCATTTTTAAAGCGGTTGAATGTTAAGAGCTACTTACCACTCTTACGAAGTGGCAACTCGCTTTCTCCCCTCACCCACCTCCCTCTCAAAGGCTGTTTTCATATCATGAGCTTGCTTGCTTTCTTTCTTTCTTTCTTTCTTTCTTTCTTTCTTTCTTTCTTTCTTTCTTTCTTTCTTTCTTTCTTTCTTTCTATCTATCTATCTATCTACCTACCTACCTACCTACCTACTTACCTACCTACCTGTCTATCTACCTATCTACCTACCTACCTACCTACCTACCTATCTATATGCATGCATGCTTGCATGTGTTTATGTATATCTATATGTATGTAGTGTATATTCCTCGCCCCACCCCCACAAAGAAACAGCAATTTTCTTGTTAGTGACATATTTGTACTCTTGGCAATTTGCAGACCAAAAGCTATTTAAAGAAACATTTACAGTTTCAACTGAGATTCTAAATTGGAGATACATACAGTTTTATTCTGTTTTAAATAAAAAGTTTAAATGTCCATTTGGGCAGACCAAGTAGCCTAAGGTTTTGAGGGGGCAAAAAGCGATCCCGTAGAATCCCGTAGGTGGATGAATGTTGTTATTTATCTGTCATCCACCCATCCATCTTTTTTCCTTCCTGGGGCCAGTGGATCCTCTGCAAGGAGGTGGTGTGGTCAAGTGGCAAGAGCCCCGTTCCAAGGTAAAGACTATTCAAGGGTGAGTGGCTCTGCCACCGAGTAGATTCATTTCTTCATTCAGCAGCTATTTTGTTGAGCACGTGCCATGTTCCAGGCTCTGTGTAGGGGGTTTGCAGGTAGCAGTAGGCCCAGGATCGCTTGACTGATTTTGTTTCATTACTAAAGTTTAAGGCTTTTTGTTTGTTTGTTTTTTAAAGAACAGCTTCTAATATTCAGTGGCAAGTAAGTAAATGCAACTTAGTTAGAAAAAACAAATACTTGCTCATATGCTTCTAATACAGAAAGGAAGATACACAAGTATTGGTTAAATTTCCTAATCTGCTTAAAACGAGATTGCAGATAGACTCCGGATCGTAACTGTTTTAATTCATTGGTTGGCCTGATGTTCTTTAAAACGATGAGGCAGAAAGGAAGGTGCTTGGTCCCATATTTGACCTAGATTGGGTGTCCACAGCCTCCAGCCTTTGCCTCTGGGGAGGCAGGCAGTGCCCAGGAGAGCTCTCGAGGCCCAAGGCCTCGGTGGGAGGGAAACAGAGAAAAGCAAGTGACACAAGTGACAGCCGTCATCTCTGTGGTGCTTCACTTACCTGTTCAGGCTCGTGCCCCAGATCGTCACCAGACAGTTGTAGCTGGACACGTCAGTGTATGTGAAGTTCAAGGTCATAATCCAGTTCTGTGCATGAAGGGCTCTTCTTTGGCATAATTTTTAGGGTTTTGTGGTATAAACGAAGGGCAGGGATTGTGGGAGAAAGGGTGGGGATGATCTGGCCATATTAAAAACAGCAGTAAAGTTTTCTTTGCCGGAAGTCCCTTATGTATAAAATTAAAAACTGGGTAAAGGGCCCCGATTTGTAATTGTTCTGAAGAGCAGTATGTCTCAGCCCGTTTGAACTCCGGCGCAGTGTGGCATGTGGTAGAGTGGAACCGTGCAGGGGACAATCTTTTTATTATTATTATTTAACTTAATAAACTTTCTTTAGAGCAGTTTTTGATTCACAACAAAACTGAGTGAAAAGAACAAAGAGTTCCTACGTCCCCCGTCCCCACCCCACACAGCCTCCCCCAGAGTCAGTATCCCCCGCCAGAACCTCCGCGGACACGGGACTGTGTAGTTTCATGCAGAGTAGTGTCGCAACCCTAAAAACCCACCGTGCCCTTCCTGTTCTTCCCCAATATACATTTTATTATTATTTTTTACACCTACAGCACCTGGTCTTCCTAGGTGGTCTCCCATCCAAGGGAGTAACCAGGCCCGACCCTGCTTAGCTTCCGAGATCAGACGGGATCGGGCGTGTTCTGGGTGGCGTGGCCGAAGACCATGGACCGTGGCTCCACTGGGGCGCGAACCCAGGACCTTCTGCATGTAAAGCAGATGTGTTAACCACTACACTATGGAACCAAGTCCCCCCAATATTTTTTTAAATGTTTTATTTTTAAAACTTTTTAATGAAAATTTTTGAACACACACACAATTGTCATGAACTCATGTGCACCCTGGAAGCCATCAGCCTCATGTTATTTTGAAGCAAATCTAAGAGATTTTATCCATAAGTATTTGAGTATGTATCTCAAAGGCTAGAGAGATACATAAAACATAACGACTTTTTAAAATACATAACCACAATACATTATCTCACTTTAAATGAATAAAAGTCCCATAACATTAAGTGTCCAGTTTTCAAATTTCCCATTATCTCATAGACATCACAAATTCTTTATTTTTTTTTTTTTGCCCCATGTTTTGTTTGAATTGGGATTTCAATAAAATCCACATCTTGTTATTGGTTCATCTGTCATTTGTGTCTCTCTTAACCTCCACATCTTTCTCTTCCACTTTCTTTTTTTCCTGCTCCTCTCATGGTGTCGTTGGTGTTTTTACAGAGACCAGGTGGTTTGTCCTGTACTGTTTTCCAGTCTGGATTTTGCTGATGACATCACCGTGGTTTTGTCAAGCCTGCTTCTCTGTCCTCTTTGCTCTAGATTCGTAGTTGGATTAGGAAGCTTGGTCAGAGTCATGTTTGATTTGTTTGTTTTGACAAGATTACTTCATTGATGGTATTATCTTCTATCAGGAGGCACGAAATGTCTGGATGGCTTTCTTTTTGATGATATTAGCAGCTATTTATGCTCAATGTCTAGATTCATTAGCGTACAGAGCGGCGATATATTAATGTTATCGTGCTTCGGTCATCTATTAGCTGGAGCTATAAAGACTGACTTCCCCATAACAACTGTTTGATGACCCGATGGTACAGCTTACAAAGGACAGAGGAAACGCTCAATTCTTTCCCTTTATTTACTGGTTATCAAAATAGAGTTGGTTCTCTGGCATCCTTCAAGAATGACTGATTCACGTTTTCTGGTTATTTTAAAACTGAGTTTTTAATTTTTTGGTTAGGACCATTCATTTTTGAGTTTGCTTAAAAACGGACCTAGAGCAGTCGCAGTCTCTTGGGGAGTTGATGGGTGCACTGGGTTCCAGAACCTTCTTGAGAAAGCAGTACACCAGCCGCTGTCCGGGAGTGGGGGTGCCTTCCACAGCAGCAGCCTGCAGAGCAGACTGGTCCCCACCACTCAGAGAGCCCGAGGGGTCCCAGGCTGGGCCGGATAAGTCAGGTTGCCCTAAGCTTGGTTTTCAAGGAGTAAGGACACTCTTTAGCAGTCGTCTAGGCCAACTCACTTGTACAGATGAGGAAAGCGAGGCCCAGAACACCGTCTGAGGCTGCGGCAGTTAGTGGCCGCGTGGTGGCTGGAAGCCGGATCTTCTAGCTGTCAGTGAAGCGCTACTTCCAGCAAACCAGGCGTGGGGCCAGAGCTGCCGCTTCCTCGTCAGGCCTATTCAGTCGGCACTTGACCGTGCTATGATGGCCACGGAGCGGAGGTCCCGGTCAGAGGGTGTGTCACACGCAGAGTGTTCCTGCAGAAGTGACTGGAATCGGGTTCCGGAACCGTGGCCGGAGTAACGAGCGGCCTAAGGGTTAACCTTCCTGGCTGGCTGGGCAGCGCCATAAAGAATTCTGCTCAAGTTCATCCTCGGAACTGACATCAAAGTAGCACAGCTGCTACTAGAGCCCCAATTAGTGCTCTTCCCGTTTAAATGGGGCTCCTGCAAGTGAGTCTTGAAATAGCTGTGCTGTGATCAGGGTTTGGAGAGCAGAAAGGGGGAAGGCCTCATTCGTAATTACAGTGTTCTCGGAGCATAATGATCTGTTTTTCAGTCTTTCCTGATTAGATAATAGCATTGTAGATTAGACACGGGAACAGCTTAGCTTACCACCATGCTCATTTGCTATTTAGTCGGATGTCTTTTGGTAGCTATTTCCATAATCACTGTAAACAGTTTACATTTACAAAAATTTTTTTTACAGCGAGCGATGAAGCATATTGGTCAGAAGTTCAGCTTGTCAAGGAAGAAAAGAGACTTTGAACACATTTCTTTGTTCACTTCCCTAGGTTGCCTCGTTTTCCCAGCAGAACTGGTTTGCGTTCATTGGCAAGGCCCGTCAGTGACGGGAGACCCGACCAGCGATGACATCTGTTCACGTTTGGTTACAGGAGCGGCGTTCGCACAGCAGGGTGTGGTCTCAGCACCCATCACTCCCCTCAGTGCGAGCTCAGCCCGATACACCCACTGCCCAGTGTCTGCTTCTGCTCTGCCTTTTTTTTTTTCCTTGGTTTTTGATCTCAAGAGCAAAACTTATCAACTGACGCGGATGATGGAAAGGATGATTGTGTCTGTAGCATCCTGGCATTTTAGAGCAGGGGTGTGGTCAGGTTCCTGGACTGAGTGAGGGACAAGAGGCTGGGTCCATTCTGGGCCTTCTCGGTTTAGCCAGGTCACCTTGGGCTCACCTGACTCGGGGATGTTGGACTGGCATCGTTCTGAGGTCTCTTAACTCCTCTCTGTGTCACGCCGGCCCTTACACATCAGACCGCCACTGCGTCCACGAGTGGTTTCCTCTCTGTCCTCACGCCCCGTCTGGGAGGACCTGCCTACCTCACACCCGTGGTCTTTCACCACAGACCCTGCAGCGTGGACTGGCCCTTGGCCACCAGGTCCCCAGAGCGTC
Source organism: Eidolon dupreanum (assembly GCA_028627145.1). Classification (NCBI taxonomy): domain Eukaryota; kingdom Metazoa; phylum Chordata; class Mammalia; order Chiroptera; family Pteropodidae; genus Eidolon; species Eidolon dupreanum. The sequence continues at coordinate 159,495,888 of CM053509.1, read as the reverse complement.
AGGTACAGCAGGCCCTTAGGCAGGCAGATGCCGCCTAGATCCCCTCTGTGCCCTGGCTGTGTCCCCTGGAGGGCTGGCAGCTTCCCTGTCGTCTGGGTCTGCGAGAGACCCTGGGTGTCCTGCCAGAGCACTCCCCCTTTCTCCTCAGCTTCGCTCTAGTGCGTTCCTATCCTTGCCGTCAGCGATCCCGAAGACACCTGCATGCTAAAGCCCACGTGTCCCGTCTCTGTCGTCCCTCGTCAGATGTTACTTACTTAATCTGTCTCTTTGCCTCTCAGCTGTGAATCTGTCAGGGGCTGTGTCCTGCGTGTCTTCGCTCCCCCAGCACTCACGACAGGATGGGATGTGGCGAAAGCGGCGTAAGAGCGATTGGCTCCAGACCACAGCTACTTCTTCTTTTTCTTTTTTTTAAATTTAAAACCAGGAAATGAAACCCAGTGAGACGGTATCTGCTCGGACTTAATGAAACTTGTTTATTTAGAAGTGGAAACTGGATCAGAACTCAGGACTTTGATCAGACTTCCCTACAGCCATTGCGTTTAGCCTCCTTTTTTGGTGTTCTAGCAGAACTACTGTCTTTGCCTCCGCCCACTCTGTTGGCGGCGGTGAGAAGCACTGGGGTTGGCCAGGAAAATTAAGAGTGACACAGTCTGGGCGGCCAACTAACCGCATTCCCGTAGACGCTTCATAACAGAGGAGTGGCTGCTTATGATGTTAAAAATTAGATGAACTTGTCGTGATGGAGGTGTCATGCTAAGTTGCCTCTGACTTGGTAGAAAATGTGGAGACACATTCCTTGTAAACTATATTGGCTCTAAGATATCGTAAAACCTGACTCGTATATTTCGCAGAGCTCCAAATCACATGCTTGACGGGTAAGAACTAATAGTGACTAAAACAAGTTTCGCACACGACTGCAAAGGAATTAGGTTTCTTTTTTTTTGGCTTTTTACATTGGCTTAAAGGTCAGTGTGAAAGTAGGTGAGAGTTAAGCTTACAACCAGCTGTATCGGACAGAAAGCCCCGTGGGTCCCGTCGAACACCCGTTGCCATGGAAGTGCTTACGCCTGCCTCACCGGTCCCGCCTGGACCAGTTAGGTTTGCTGCTCGCATGATACGGAGCTGGCCCTCCGAGGGGAGAGGTCTGGAAAACCACTACTAGGAGTGGTTGCACGTGCAGTAACTAGCGAAGGGATGCAAGGGACAGTCACCGGCACATAACCGAAGTGATGAGAAAGCACCCAGCACCAAAGTAATGCTGGGAGAGGAACTGGAAGGGGATTTAAGGGGCGTGTTGGCTGAGTGTGACCTCCGCTGGCCCATCTCTCTCGTGTTTCACCTTTGGGCAGGTGGGTGGAGGGGGCCGCAGTGCGTGTCCTGGGCAGCCCATATCGCACCCCCAAATGTTGTTCCCAGCGCTGTCTCTCACCGGCTTTGCATCTTCGGACAGGTCACTTCTCTCTGGGCCTGAGTGTCCTCATTTTTCTTAAGTGAGAGAATTAAATGTGGCCATCTCCAGGGCTCCCTCTCACTATTCTAAAGGCCCTGTCTGCTTGGTTAGACGCGATCACGCGTTCCGAGTGTCCAGGGCCTTGAAAGCTCAGCCTCATGTGGTACAGGCGGGGAGGGTAGGGGTCAGGAGGTGGGCTCGGTGTGACACAAGGCCCCAGGTTACCCGTTTGATCGGTACATCAGTTCAGACTGGCCCCTTCACAGGTACTCAAACCCCAGTATAACTGACGTAAATAGTAGGACAATTCGTAAGACTCTTTATTATAATAAGAAGTTCCAAGGTGGGACAGCTTGGTGGGGTTGTGTGTACCATATTTAATCATATCTAAGATGTCACCAGCTCTAAGATGCACCCTCATTTTACGTTCCACTAAGAAAGAAAAATCTCTGTCAGTTAAACTATGACATATCATTGATTCTAAAACATACTTGATTTTAGAGATGATTGAGTGTAGGGGAAGATGTACCTTAGAACCCAGTGAAATGCAGGCTGCCCTTCTCCGCACGCTGGCCTGGTCCTCAGTCCAGCTCTCAGGTCGCTCGGTGGCTGTAGGCATGCCCCAGGGACACCAGGACTAGCTGTGGCTCCGCCTCTTCTGGTGCCTCCTGTTAACAGACGGGAACCTTCCCCGGAAGCCCCGCAGCTGGTTTCCCCACAGGCCACGTGGGCTGAACAGTTTTGTGCATCACACACTTGCCTCTGGGATCCCGACACTGTCACGGGACCGGGCATGGCCGTGGGGCTAGAGTCAGACTAGTCAGGATTCACCCTCCAGCGGTCCTGGGCCAACTTCCTTTGCAGGGGAACATCTGTCAGAGAATTTCGTTCACAAGGAAGAAAGAGGGGATGGACGGATAAGTATCGGAGCCAGAAAGGAGGCTGATAGGGTTAGGAGATTTTCCAGGTAGAAATTGGTGACTGGAAGTTGGTTTGTGATGGAGTCAGTTATCTTCTTGCTCTGAGCATTCGATGTTTGAACTTTTACTGCTGTATTAAATTGTTTATAAATTTTGTAATGCAATTAATTTCTATACATTGCGATATAGAAAAATACATATTCAGTTTGGGAAAAAATTCTTTCTTTTTTTTTTTTTTAAAGCCATGAAGTTTATTTCTACACGCTAGCCGGTTGATTCTGACACTGTTTTTAAAGTTTCTTCAAAGGCGGATACTAAATCGTGATTGAACATTCCCTACCTTCCTACCTGCAGACATGTAGGCTTAATTTTATCATTTTAAATGGCTCACAGCAGAGGGAGTAGATGTTCTACATGTTCTCACTTTTTATTGGGCCCATGGAGCTGCTAAGTCTTTTCCTGATAGAGATCTGGAGCAGTTTAGACACGCTGGCCACTTGCTACTTGATAATGACGCTCTCTAGCTCCGCCTCTTAGCCTTGCCCTGTGTGTCCACAGTGCCTCTTTCCTTCCTCAGCGGTGGCAGGTGACCCGTTCCTCCACCTTTGTCCTGAAAAGCTTTCCGTGATTTAGTTTTGCGTTCCCTCCTTCTCCCCTTTGTACGTTGGTGCCTGAGGTGTTCTCGATTTTCTGAGCAGGACCAGACTCTGTGTGTAGGCTGCTCCGTGTTCAGACTAGCTTTTGTGGTATAACTGTTCTTTTCGTGGATGTCACCAAGGGTCTTCTTGACCTTGTCCCCACTGGAGCATTACTCCTAACTGAGGCTGTCTCCATTTAGCCCAGGGACTTGTTGAGTTCAGCGGGGGGAGACAACTTGGAGTCAAAGACTCACCGTAACTCATTCATTCATTCAGCGGGCGTTCACTGAGCCCCATGTCTGCAGGGCCTGGTGCTGGGTGCTGGGGAGGGCTCAGCGGTGACGTTTGCTCTTTGCTGTCCTGGGAGGATTTCTGTGCTTTGTCCCTCAGCTACAGCGCCGTCTCTCCTTGACTCTCCTCTGTTTACAGTGCCACAGTGTCTCTGAAAAGCTGCGTTTGATGTGGGAATAACCGAGCAAAATTTACCTGCTCGAGCTGTCATTTTTAGTAACTCTAAAAACACTATTTTGTATTGAGGACTTGCTCCAGTTAGAAACTGGAATGCGAAATTCGACCTTACCAAATAGGAAGACGGGACAGATCGTTTGAGGATTTGTTCCTCCGAAAGTATCTGGAATAAATATTCATGGGTTCAGACCTCTCGTGTTTGAAAACTTCAGGTTTGTGATGGAACGAATCAGTTAGAAGATATCCGTACTCGGACTGAGGGTTGGGAGGAAGACAGCAATCATCAGCATAGGATTTTTTTTTTTAACTGAGCGAATGTAGTTAGCATCGTGGCAAACTCTCGTCTGTCACCTGCAGTGTGTTTACGGCTTCGTTACCTGTGTGTAGGGCTGGCCCGAGCCAGGGCCCATGTAAATCAGGCTTCTGATGGTGACTTATGTCTGACGATGCTTCAGAAGTTTCCTCTTAGGGACGTAAGTTCCTTTGCATAGAGCACTGCACAGCTGTCTTTTCATTCCTGGGAAAAGGTTCAGATCAGACAGATAATTATGACAAATCCAAGAGTAAATGTCCCTTTTTTTCATTTACATGCCCCCCCCCATCTAGTCCATTAGCGATATCTTTTAAATTCCATTTCAAATCGTACCCTTCTCTCTGTCACCACGAACGTGGCCCGGGTCCAAGCTGCCGTCGTCTCACACCTGGTGTCCTACAGATCCTGCGGGCCACCCTGGCACCCTTCCCCCCGCCCCCCACGGGCCCGCCCTTCTCTGCAGAACAGGGAAGTCCACCCACACACGGGACACGGGGGACGCGTGATCCCAGCCCTCGCTCTCGGCCCTGCAGGCAGCAGCCTTTTCACGACATAAATTTAATTCTGCCCTGAATGATTCAACTTTGCGGTGGCTTCTGGAGCCCTCCACGCTTGTTCCCACGTCGCGCCGCAGCGCTGTCTTCCCTTCTGCCCGCCGCACTCTCCCTGGACCCCCACGTGGCGGGCGGCCCTGCGCCCCCATGCGCGCACACGTCAGCGATGTTAAAAACACGGGACAACAGAGAGGAGCGGAAGGCACTCCCGTGAGACGAGCCCTTAGACCCCGTGTCACTAAGGCGCCCAGACAGCAAGAGCGTCCCCCTTTTTCCTTTCCCTTTGTGTTTTGTTGTTGTTGCTGCTGTAATATTTTAAAAAGCAAATCTCTGGGGGCGGCTCCATAGTGTAGCGGTTAGCACGTCCGCTTTACACGCAGGTCCTGGGTTCGCGCCCAGGTGGAGCCCTGGACCATACCCCGGCTGCACCAGGCCCCAGGGAGACACCCTGCCCTCAGAGATCCAGTTCTTAAAAAAGGAGGACAGCATCATCTGTAGGTCAGGGGTGGAAGAGGCGGTCAGTTAAAGGGGGGAAAAAAAAGCAAATGTCTGACATCGTGTGATTTTTAATTCCCTCGCATCATCTAATAGTCCGTATTCACATTTACCCCACTGTCTCAAAAATGTGCTTTTACAGTTGGTTTAGTTTTTTTTTTTTTTTTTTTTACTGGGATCCAAACAAACTCCACACAGTATATGTGACTTTTGTTCTCGTCACTTGTCTCTCTTTTTCCTCCATTTCTCTTACTGTGCTTTCTGTGATGTCTCTTTGCTCTTACGTTTCTTTTAATTTGGCCTTTATTTCTAAACATTTTCTGAGTTAGGTTAGTTCTCATTTCCTGTGCTCTTGTTGTCCAGCCATCTCACTTCTGAGAACTATTTCTGATTCATGCTGGGTTTTTTTCAAGCCATCCATTGTTTTCTTAATTTCTCTTAGCTCAGTTTGGAAGGTGAGTTTCTGTCAGCCCAAGGACTTTTTCACGGTGTGGACCGTTAGTTTGTTCAGCTTCACCTCATCTCCTGTAGTGCTGAGCGGGGCGGGATCCCCCGTCTCCCGTGTCCCCGTGTGCGGATGGACTTCCCGTTCTGCAGAGAAGGGCAGGCCCGTGGGGGGAGCTTGGTGGCCGAGTGGCCTTCAGCTCATGAAGGACCGGGCACGTGTCCGCCCCTCAGAGCCCCATGCCACCGGCCTTCAGGTGCTGCATCTGTAGTCGAGTTGCTCTGGGCCGCCTCCCGCCATCCCTCAGCACCCCCCTCCTGGCGTCTGCCCTCGGGGCAGGGGGGATCTGCCTTTCTGAGTGTGCTGTTGCTGGATGGTCCTGTGTCTGGGCAGCACTGGCTGATCCTCCTGCAGCCCTCAGGGTACCCACCCCGCCCCCCGTGTTTGTGATCGTCAGCACTCAGACCCCCCACCCCTTCCCCCTGGTGTTTGTGATCGTCAGCACTCAGACCCTGAGAGGTCGCACCCAGTTTGCCAGCTGTGCCAGTCCGCTTGGGAGGACTCCCACCCGGCTCGCGCCCCTCTTCTTAGAGCTGGGCATTTTCTGGTGACTTGGGCGTTTTGTGGCCTGAGAGCCAGTCAGTTGTCCCGCTTCCCCTCCCTACTCAGCCTCATAGGTGCCGACCCTGTGCAGCCTTGGTGCGTGGGGAATTTTAAAAATCAGGTTTTCCCGAAGATTTCGTTTCTCTCTCACTATTCTAGTTGCTTTGTCTGGTTTCCAGGAGGAGATTTAGAGAGATTTTCAGAAACTGAGCTGGCTCCGTCAAATTAAGTGTCGCCTCACAGGCTTCCGGATCACCGTCAGAGGAGTCACCCCTCGTTGGCTCTGCACTCCCCCTCTGAGCTGTGTGCACGGTGCTGTCACCACCCCAGCGGGGACTCGTCCTCCAGCCCTTTGTCGGGGCCGCTTACTCCGGACCCCCTCGGCTACGGTCACACAGCCCCGGAGCGGTCAGTAATGGGTCGCAGTCACCGCAGGCCCTGTCCCTCCCTGGCCATGCTAGGAATTGTGAAACTTCCCCAAAAGCTCTTAACACTTTTTACTATAATTATATCACTCCCTAAAAAATAAGTCAAAGAAAAACCTTTTTCTAAAATGCTTTGAGGGCACTTAAACTAAAAAAATGCAAGAAGAAAATTCTAAGATCCTAAAACATTAATGAAATATACACTGAATTAAATGTCATCAAAAAAACTTAAAATCTACGCTTACCTTGTCCCAGCAACAAGGACTGATGTCTCCGTCTCCATCTTGCTGTTACGGAGTCCCTCAGTGCACTGCGTGCGTGTGTGCGCGTGCGTGTGTGCACACACGCGTGTGCGTGTGTACATATACCATGCTCAAAGACAGAATAGTAACTGGCATCTCAAACAGTAGGAGCTCTCGATTCACAAACAGAATGTTTCCACGAGGGAGCCCCGTCATTTGGCGGGAAGGAAGGTGAACGTGGAGCCGGAAGACTCTTGCCCGTCTCTGCCCTTAGTAGTTACATGACCTTGACCACCTAATGCCATGGTGTTCTTCGGAGATTGGGTGGGTCCCTTTCAGTTCTGAGTACTAGGATTCTCGTAAGCATAAATAACCTGTTATCTTAAGACCGATTCTATCCCCCAGGTACAAGTGACATAAGACACAAGCATTTTCTGAGCTGGAGTCTCTGCTATAAGCGTAACCTGGTAAGGAAAGCAGAGGTTGAACCTTAAAGACAGCATGCACTTCAGTTTAATTTTACAAGTATCCATTTGCAAGTAGCCGCTGAGCATTTTTTGTTGGTTCGCGGTGGTGGTGTCATGGGGAATAAATATATTTACGAGAGTTCTCGGTGAAGTACAATTCCGAAAATAGTACTGTGCATTTCTGAAATTTTTGAATTAACACCCACAAATTGAAATGGCCCAGGGTTTGTATTTTGAGTAAGCTTACGGCAGATTGTTTATTCAAGCACAAAGATTCTTGTGCGGAATAGAACAAAGAGAAAGCGTCGGGTACGGATGCGATGCTGCTGCCGCTGCCGACACGCAGAACGTTCCAGAGCCGGAGCCAGGCACGCTGCGCACACCATCACTCAGCCGTGCGGGGAGGAAGGCGTTGTTGTTACTCCTAGCTTTGACAGAGGAGGACACCCAGCTCGTGAAGGGTGATGGCGAGCATGCAGACGGTGCTTACTAGGTGCTGCGCTCTGTTCTGAGTACTCTGCGTTCGTGAAGCCGTTTAATCCTTACAAAACCCCTGTGCTGGTACTGTTATGTTTCTTTTACATATGAGGAAACTGAGGCACAGGGCGTTAAGTGACTTGGCCAGCTGCATCGCTCGTGTCAGAGCAAGGATTTGAACTTGGGCAGTCAGTGTCCAGAGTCCAGCAGAGTGTGGCGACGGACAGACTCCAAAATCCTCGCCGTCACCCGTGTCATTAGACCTGACACTAGAAGAAAAAAAAGAATTCTAAGGAAAGAAATTTCAAACTTGTTCTTCCTTATGTTATGGACAGCATTGAGTTTTTAGCCTTATTGCATGTGACCTGAAATTCAGCAAAAATACAATTTTCCCTTGAGATCTTATGTTTGGGGTCCGTTAGCGGGAATTCACTCTTCATCTCAGGTGTCAAAACCAAAGGTGCAGAGCGGATGTCCTCTTTTGAAACCTACAGTGACCAAGAAACATCAAAGGCTCCAAATCTCCTTCTGTCACCCACTGTTTCACCGAGGCTTGCTTGCTCTGTACTGCAGTTTTAGTGTTTGAAGCGTGTTCATTGAAGAAGAGAATTCCCAGTTTTGGGGGATGGGTTGTGGTGCGGGTGAGGTATAAAATTAGTGACGTTATTTTATAAGAAACTTAAGGTAATACCGACTGACGAATGAGAGTGGTCTAGGCTTTGTTGTTTACATGGAATCCTTTATTTTTTGTTATTTCAACTGTGTCTTAATTTCGGGTTTGCATTTAAGAAAAAAATGGAGCCCGGCCATACTTTTGAACAGAAGGTGGCCCGAGCCTTTCACCGGCGTGTAGACTCCTGGGAGCCTAAGCCAGGCTCTGCGCCTGTGCCACCAGCAAGCCGCCAACACTGACCCGGGAGCCGTCGATGGCAGAGAAGGGCCAAGGCCAGCAGATCCAGCATGGCTCCCCCGCCTCGTGGCATTGAGCTCATTGCTTGGAGAGTCTTTGGTGGTTTTTCAACTTGAAAAAACACATTTGAAATAAATAAATAAATTGATCCATTAACCTGTTACAGGAAGGTCCCCGCTGTGCTTAGTACCCCCGAATCATCCCAGATAAGGCTGCCTAAGCCACACGGTAATAGATTTTCAGGGTAATGTGTGGTCCATAAAATGACCACTAACCAGCTCGCTTTGTTTATGAGAGGCAGACACTTCCCACCACTGGCCTGGTGCTGGAAGCACATTGCTCTGTGGTGTGTATCAACACTGCGAAGCCATTGATCAGGTGAAAATGACCAGTTAGCAAGTAAGTGTTTCCTGGGCTGCAGGCATTATGAATAATGTGTTCTTCAGTTAAAAACAGCACTTTAAGCAATTGTTTAAACCTAACCATTTGGGAATGAGGGAGAGAGCTTCATGAATAATTTATTTCCAAAGAAAAGATTAAGGGATCTGAACTTTTCCACCTTCTCAAATCTTTTTTACTTAAGTGAAAATACCTACAAATGGTATAGATTCAAATAAATAAAATTCACAATACATGCATGGTGTATGTAAGTCGACATACCTTTTTTTTTTTTTAATAAAACACCTTTATCGAGAAAGGAGTAGTCCTATAAGTACGGCGAGTTTAAAATTAGAACTGTGTGCAGACTGCTGGAAGGGTTGCGGGGTTTCAGAGGTAGCATCGAGCATGCATTAGCATAGTGCCGTGGGAAAGCTTGAGATGCGGCTGCTGTGTCGTTGTATGGGAAAGGGCTCCATCAAAGCAGACCAGGCTTCTCCCTTGTGCTTGAACTTCAGCTTTCCACTTTTTAAACCACCGTCCTGCACGAGTTGCACGTCCTTGGTTCAAGGTTTGAGTGGAGAGTTGGGGGCCGGGGTTAGGTATAGTAGCCCCCCACCCCACTCCCCTTCTCTTTCTCTGGTTAAGTCATGAAAACCCCCCGCAGTTTGCCATCGGAGGCCAGTCTGGTATGTGGCTCTCATGATTCGCCTCGGCGGGTGACCTTCTCATTGACCCTCTTGGCACTGAGGGAATTGACAGAGGCACAGGCGAGCCTGGGTACCGCTTCACGGTCACCATGCTGCCACCCGGGTCGCTGGGGTTTTGTCAAGTGGTCACTCACTTTCAAGTACTGTTCTAACACCTTACGTAATCCTAACAACCTTCTGAGTCAGGCGCACCTGTCATCTTCAGTTTATCGCTGGGGTCACCGAGGCCTGGAGCATTTGATGACTTACTCAAGGTCACCAGCGCCCATGTTGTCACCTCTTTCAGCCTTTGTGTGCCTTCTCCACTTCCTCCCGATCAGACCAGGGGTGCGTAATGGCGGGTGGGTAGTCAGCATCACAGAAGGCACGCGCACTTAGTCACTCTCCAGCGTTCGGTCCCCACAGCAGGTGGGAACGCGGTCAAGAGCCGGGAGGAACGGCAGGCAGCAGGCCGGGCGGGAACCGCTGCTGCCCGCTGCTCCGACGCAGAGACCTCGCCAGGGCCCGGTCCCCTGGGTCGTCGGGGTAACTAGACGCCGCACACATCCCAGCTCCAGCCAGCAGCCGGCGCCCGCGTCACAGTAGAAGAGGGCCGCGGCCACCAAGCGCGGGGGCTGGAGGGGCTGCTGGAGGGGCTGCCCCCGTTAACAGGATAAGTCGTTTTCTCGGTAGGAGCGAGTATATCTGCATTTAAGCCCTGTTGCTTTAAAAACGTACTCATAGAAATGGGTGAAATGAAGCTTAGGCATCCGGAGAACTAGGCGTGAAGTGTGGAAACCTTCGCTAGGAGAAGCGCACGCTCTGCATGGTGGCGGAGGACAGCGAGGACAGGCCCAAGGGACCCAGCCATGCCCTGCAGCCGGCCGTGCCATGTGCAGGGACCTGGGTCGCTGCTGTCTTCTTCTTCTTCTGCATGCTGCGTCTCGGGGCTTGAAAAAATTGTCACGTTTAAGATAGCGGGCCCCCTTCCTGAGCCAGTCGCACTTGAAAGATCGCCCTCGGAATTATCTAAACTTAATTTCTGAACATTTTGTTTCGGAAATACTAACCTCAGGGGGTCTTTGTTCTCTACACTAAACTTAATCTATTTGGAAAAATTCCATTTACTCTCTGTAGAAATTGACTGGACATGGCTCCTGTGAATGATACGGTTGCTATTATCCCTGAACACTGTAAAAATGGACTTTGAAACAGTTGGGCAGGACCCAGGCAGAAGGTGATGTATGGCTCGAAAATGGTTTAGTTGAACATTATGCTTCAATATTTTACTGGTCATTGCGGCACAGGCTTTAGAAATATGTGTTCGGCGTTTTAAAGTTTTATTTTTAGAGTGGAAACTTTCTCACAAACCAAAATAGATGACTCAGGTGTGTTTGAATCAAAGCCAGAATGTCATCCGCATCAGCAAGATGAAAATCAGTAGCCAGTCACTGGACGTCCACTCAAAATGAAACCGTCTTACCACGTACTCCATCCAGCCTCTCCTCCTCGTTGAAGAATGCTGAGAATCTTTACAAAAACGCATTTCACTGGATTATTTTATTCCAGAGTGTTTCAGAAAACACCAAAGCAGGTATTAATTCCTGGATGCAATTCAGGACCTCCGAGCGTACATTTAAACACAAACTCATTAGTTCTCTAGCATCTGTGCTTGAAAATAGATCAAGAAGATTTCTCAAGACCTTGTGGCATAATTTCAATTGCATTTAAACTATGACCAGAATTTCTTGTTGGAAAAGCAAGAATGAATAAGAATATTGTAAAAAAAAACACACAATGGAAAAGTACAATGAAAACTTTTTTACATGTGGCTATAAAAGGCTCGTAACTCCGTCTTTTGGAAGAGTTTATTCCTTCATAATGTTTATGTTTTTATCACGTGACTGCATCTTAAAGATCTCTATCTAGGACGGGAACAGACTCAGCGATCTGAGTTCTAATCCCAGCTTTGCCAACAGCCAGCTAGAAGGCTTTAAACAAGTCAGCCAGCCTCCCGGTGCCCCATTTCACTCTCCAGAGTAAAGAACTTGGACGAGGTGGCCTCTCAGTTGCCTTTCAGCTATAGTAGTCTCTGGGGCCTTACTCTTAAGAAACACCTCTTGTTCCTTCTGTTATTTTCATTCTTAAATCTGCCAACTCTTGGAAAGTATCTCCAAACATGAATTGATTCACTAAAATGCCCTCCTGCTCGTGGAGAAAATAGTGCTCGAAGTGCCACTCTACACATCGTCACCTTTCAGGGCATGAGCAGCGGGCCCGTTAACCTCAGCGTGTTCGGCCCGGATGAGCCTTGTCGGGCTCTGCTGTTTTAGGTGCAAAGCGGTTGTAGGAAGCAGAGTTTCCCCAACTCGAGGCTCCTTAGCTAGTTAAAGAAGGCCAAAGTTCCACGGTGTACCCTGCTGCCTTCATTAGGCCTTGGAATGCAGAGGCCACTGGCCCGTTCATTATTTACAGTAGAAATCTGGAAAAAGTCCTATTTCCCAGAGCAGTCAGCAGGCGGTTAGAACCCTCATGAAAATGATGAAAAGTTTCCCAGTCATGCTAATCAAGCTTAAATGCTTTACATTGTTTAACAAATAATGCTACTGTTTTGAACTCAACAAAGTAAGAAGCCTTTGAATTAGGGCTGAAAAATGTCCGAGGGCGTTTCAGGCAGGGGAGAAATGTGCTGTTCTGTGGTTGTGATGTGTGTTCCGCACAGACACCTCCCAGGCAGCTCGCTGGTCTTTTCTCTGAAACAAGTCACCATTGTGTTGATTTCTTGCCCTCTGTAGCGTACGCAAGCCACTTTAACAGGCGAGTGATGGGTTTAAATGTCAGCAGTTTGGCCCCGTGGGCAAAACCCTCACCTGCCCTAGGCAGAGGTCCCCAATCTTTTTGGCCCCAGGGACCGACGCTCCTGTGAGAATCTGAGGATCTGAGGTGGAGCTGAGGCGGTGATGCTGGCGCTGGGGAGCAGCTGCCAATACAGATGGAGCTGCTTCTCTCAGTTGCCGGCTGCTCATCTCCTGCTGTGCGGCCCAGTTCCTGCAGTCCACTGGCCGGTGCTGGTCCAGGGCCCGAGGGTTGGGGACCCCTGTACTAGAGAGTCAAAGATGTTGGAAAGCAGAGGTTTAACCTCCTTGTTTCCATTCTCATTTAGATCAGAACCAACCTCCCTAAAGGTGCATCTCCCGTTTTTCTGAACTGTGGCCAGAGTAATTCTGATGCAATCAGGCAGGTGTCAGGTTTTAACCTGGGATGTCTCTACGGGCGGTCATTTCCTTGCCTCTCCTGGTGGCCGCTGGACTCTGCTGGCCGTCCTGCCAGTTGTGAAGTTTTTCCTGATATTTAACCTCAGTGCGCCCTGCTGGGACGCTCTCATTATTCTCACCCACTGAGCATAATCGATCCGCCTTCACTCAGCAACGTCCATTTGCATGTTTTAGGAGTAATGGTGTCATCGCATCTCTGTTAAGGGCAGACTCTGTCCTCTTGTTAAGTCTCTGTGCACCTCGTTTCCAAAAAGGATTAGTACTCCTTGTGTTCGTCTGTTGCACGTGTCCTCCAGTGTGTCACCCCTGCGTGACTCATGGGACCGCACTCGTTCTTACCAAAGGGAGTGATTGTCTCTCCTTTCACACGTGATCTTCCACGGTCCCAAGCAGACGACTTTAACACCATCATGTCGTCGACTCACCCTCACGGAGATTCACTGCCATCGCAGCTGTGGCATCCGAGCAAGAGAAACTGCTGTTCCATTGTGATGTGCCGCGTCCCCAACCCTCGAACAGTCTGCTCTGCCCACTGAAATGTTGCGTGTGCGCGTGTGCGCCCCTCCACAGGTCGGAGCGCCAGGTACAGCCGTCATGGAGGAGGTGCACGTGGTGATGTTTGGAGATTTAAATGGAGCAGTGACTGGCACAGCACAACCGAGTGGGTTACGGCTGCGTCTGTTCGTTGCAGCAGATCTTCCATTTACAAGAGTGGGTGTCTGAAATGTAAGAATTTAAGGATGCTTATACTCCTGGCTCCTATTTCTAAAGCCATTAACGTTCAATTAAATAATTGTTCTTTGGCTATTCTGAGATCCTCGAGTGAAACACGTGAGTTTTGTGTCCTGTAATTACACCAGCCCTCTGAACGTCCTACTTGGCCACATTAGGACAGCCCACTCGGCCACAGCAGACATTCATCTGTGAACTGTAGTGGGCAGAGTCTTTGCTGTAAATTTCCTTGTTTACACATTTGCAGTTTCTTGGGGTTCCTGTTAAGACACTCATCTTTAGTTCTAAGACTTGGTTGTAGTAATCCTTTCTAGTTACAAGTTTCTTCGGAAATTTCTAGTAATGGGCCCCCCCCCCCAGACAATGACAATGGCAATGTGTTTTGTGCCAGTACTCGGAATAGTTCTGCTGTTAAAATACTGATGGATTTTATTAAAATCCATCAAGTACAATAGATTCCAGTTATTCACAGCGGTTAAAGAATGGGGCGTTCTGATTGATTGAATTATCTGGAGTAATTACCATATGTACCATTCAAAGATGGATAGTCTTTAGAGCTGTATAATTGCCTCCTCATGCATCTAGTAAGCTCTTAGGAGACGTGTGTTGAATTGTCTGGAGCTGGAGGAACCCTTCGACATCATCCGGTGCTAAGAAGGGGAAACCCAAACCAGAGGGGCCGGATGGCTTGCCTGTTCCACTCTGAGAGTGAGTAGGTGAGGCAGGGCGGAGCCCAGGCTTTGCCACACCTGGTCCAGGATGCTCCCAGCTACACGCACTGCCCTGTACTCTTTGGGTCAAAGCGAGGTGGTGGAGAAAACAGTGGCAAAAGGACCCAGTTATTTGATTCCAGGTGAGATTTTAATGTGCTGACTTGTTACCATCGTCACGTAACCTCCTCTGTGCATCTGAGTCTGTTAGTTGTACTAGGGAGTGTGCCGAGTTCTTTACTTGCGTTATCTTACTGAATTTTCACAACCGCATTCTGAAAGATGCTATTCTTATCCTGGTTTCAGGATGAGGGTTGGAGCCCAGTAGTTGCCTCACTTAGCAGAGCTGGGACTTGAACTCGCCCAGTGGGACTCCTGATCTCATGATCTGAACTACAGTACTGCCTTCCTGATTTATTCATTGTTTCCTTTCAACATGAAAAGAAAGTATTTCTATCCAAAAATTGTCTTCAGGGAGGTATCTTGCTTTGATAATGCTTTACAGGTCTAAATATATCCAAAATGTTTCCTATGTTCAAATGCACGTGGAACCCTTAGTGGGCCAGATAGGCGGACATGGAGGCGAGAAAGGCTTCACAGCGTGAGGCCGTCCTGCCAAACGTCGGCTGCTGCGGGCTCGACAGGGGGAGGCCGCGTCTCCTCTCAAGCCTTCTCTGGATGGGGTCATGTCCGTCTTCACCCAAGTTGTAAAGACTGGTCCAGGCTCTGATGAGAAGATGGCAGTGACGGTGAAACCCAGCTTCGTGCCCGAGCCTGTCGGGACTGTCGTTCCGCAGGCACACATCACGCCGTTGCTGTCCCTCCCTGCCTTAGAGCTGCAGTGGGGCTCATGGTCTCCCCCACCCTGGTGCAGCCTGCGAGCGAGGCACTCTGAGATGCAGTCTCTTGCCTTGTGACCCCAAGACTTAATGGAAGCCACTTACTTTGACTCTCATCCCATTAATAGAGATTCTTAAATTTGAGAATTCAACACATTCTAAACATTTTTAAAAGTCTTATTGAGGTGTAATTTACATAAAATGCACCCATTTTGTGCTGAGTAATATTCCATTGCACATATATATACCACAACATGGGTCAATTTTGAATGTTAATCCAACTTTACATTCTAAAATATACTTCATCATGGTTTATTATCATTTTAATGTATTCCTGGATTCTATTGGCTAATTTTTCTTAAGGAATTTTATGTCTTTGTTAATGAGGAATAGATTATTTGTAATGCTTTTGTCTAGTTTCAGCATTAAGATAATGTCGGTCGGTCCCATTAAGTGAGCTGAGAAATGTTTCCTCTTCCTCTGTTTTCTGAAAGAGTTTGTGTAAAATTGAAATTATTGCTGTACAAAATTTTTGATAGAATTAACCAATGCATTTTCTTTATGGAGTTTTCTTTATGGGAAGGTTTTTGATAGCAAATTCAAATTTTTAAAAGTAGATACTTAGATTTTTATTTCTTATATTAGTTATCTAACTTACATCTTTCAAAGACCGCCCACTTCATCTAAGCCGTCAAATTTATTGGCATAAAGTTGATCATAACGCTCTCTTATTAACCTTTGAATGTCTCAAGAATCTGAGTGATGTCTCCTCATTCATTCCTGATTTGATAAATTCTGTCTTCTCTTTTTTTTCCTTGACCAGTCTAGCTAGAGATTTCTCAATTGTATTTATTTTCTTTCAGATTATCTGCTCTTGATTTTAGTGATTTTTTTTCCTCTAATTATTATGGTTTGTTTTTTTTTTCCATTCATTTACAGACACCTCCTCACTTTGGGTTTAATTTGCTTTTTCTAACTTCTTAAAATGGAAGCATAGATCTTTGATCAAATTTTAATCATTTTCTACTTTTTATATAAGCTTTTTGAAACTATAAATTTCCCTCCAAGTATGGCTTTAGCTGCATCCCACAAATTTTGATATATTTTTATCACTTAATTGAAGATGTTTTTCAATTTTGCTAATAATTTCTCCTTGTCTCATGAGTTATTTAGAAGTATGTTGTTTAACTTCTAAATCTCTGGTGGATTTTTTATGATATATTACTTATTTTCTGCTCTATTAATTATTGAGAGAAGACTGTTAGTGACTCTTAGGAGTATACACTTAGGATTATTACACATTTTGGATGACGTTGTCATTCCAAGCTTTTTTTCTTTTTCTGTTTTTAAAATCATTCTTATGACCTTTCCTATTTATAAGTGGTGGACTTTGTTCTCTGAAGTCTCCTCTCTCCCTGGGCAGAGGGACGTTTCCTTGAGTGGGGTACCACAGGGGGAGGGGACAGGCAGGCAGGCTCAGAGCGGCGCTGGTAATGGCGGAGGGTCAGTTCGGTTAACTATATTTCAGCTCTGATCTCTAATATAAACGAGTTTTGCAAGGATTTGAAAGACTTCCACAAGATTTCTTATTTTGAGGAAATGCGATAAATGTTTGTGATTTGGCAAGGCCACTGTACACCTGTAGAATTTGTTCAGGATGCTGCAAACATCACCTGTCTCCAGTAGAAGTCTAGAATGGGCTCCATTTGGAGAAATATGTTCTGGCACAATTTTTAACCCCTTTAAAAGAGGCAAAAGGAATTTCGAGGCCGGTGGCCACGCATGCCACTGCCCGTGCGAAAGCCGTTTTATTTTCCATTACGAAGGCCCTCGGATCGCACTCTGGCAGACGCCCGTTCCCGCGCAGTCAGCGCCGGGTGATTGATGGCCTGCAGCCCGTGCTTCGCAACGCTGCCGACCAGACAACCCTGGCCTCTCCCGAGGCGCTCGTTTACCCATTTCTCTTCTCAGTATCTCCAGGTATGTGGAGATTTTTTTTTAAGATATGAAAGAGAAGATTTATTTTTTTTTAAAAACCCACATTTACAAAGACAAGCAAAACCTTTTGGAGGCCAAGCTGTTTTATTACCTGCCTCACTTTTTAAGGCTTTCTAAACTCAGTCATTTACAACCCCCTGCAGGGTTTTTGCTATAATCTTTGATCAGGTGTTCTATTACTTGCATAACATTTTTCTTTAAATTAACTGATTTTTAAACATAGCCTCATTGTAAGATGTAGTATCTGTGAACTCACAGGTTTTATTTGCTGGTTAACATATTTTTCTATATACATACATAGTTAAATTAGAACCGTTCATCCGCATGGCACCTAATATCACCTCATGTACCACTTTCGCAGGTTGCACTTTGGAAATTGTTAGTTTGGGGCAAATGTGAGTTTGACAGTGAACTTGGAAAAGCAGACTAGCCGTGGGCAGTGGTCTGAGAAGGAAGGCCTCGTGCCTGCAGCGTGGAGGTGCCGGGCCCCTTAAGAACAAAGGGGACATAAGAGGAGAGACAGGAGGGGGACGGGGCCGCGACCTCTCAGCGCGGCAGATCTTCTCATCGTGATCCTGTTAGTCGCTCGAATGCCATGGGCGTCAGTCAGAGCCACGTCCACGGTTAACAAGCTCCGGGGGCATTTGTTAAATGCCGAATTAAGCAGAGTGTATGTGAAGTTTATTTTGTTACGAATTTAGAATCTTCATATCACTATTACCCTCAATTAATTTAAAGACTTTTCACTTTTCCTTATTTCTCCTTCTAGCAGGAGAATTGAAGGGTTGGCTTTAATGTTTTATTGGAGAAGAACCTTAATTTTTCTGGAGGCGGCTCCAACAAGGGTACTATTTTTGATTTGAGGGGACTTTACGGAAGGGACTGTTTCCAGCTCGGGGAATGGCGCTGTCCCCTGGCCGCTCCTTCCCGAGGGGCCGAGGGAGGTGTGCTTCCCGGGACAGGGGGAGCCGGGGCAGTGAGCACCCTGCGGCACGGGCTCCTGACAGCTGTGTAAGTGACGCAGCAGGTCCTGCTGGCTTCGCCGGCAGCATACATGCTCCGCTCTCACTCTCGCCACCTTCCCCGTGTCCTGTCAGCACCTCCCTTGGACAAACCCGGCCAGAGGCCAGATGTAATCGATGAGGCCCACGCGGGCCGCCCGTCGTGGCGGGGACCACTAGAGGAGAGGGTCGCTCTGGAGGGAGTGTGTCTTTGTGGTCATCTCCTACTCCGGGCTCTTTTCTTAAGGCCCCGGGGGCAGGGGCCTGTCATGAAACGGAGCACATAAAACGTGGCCATGACCGTCCGCCTGGTAGCAAAGCCTGAGCTGGTCGTCACAGCCGACTTCTGCCACTGCCCAGTCCACGTCCGTTACCCTGTGCCGCCCAGAGCTCTGCTGGACAGGGCACGAAGCCACCCTCCATCTCCGCAGGACCGGAGGGAGTCCTTGGTGTTTTGTCATTACTCATTTGCCACAGCCACCCTCCGCGAACGGAGCCTTCGCGTGTCTCCTGCCCTCTGAATCCCCGGCTAGTGCCTACCATTGACCGGAAGCCACCTGGCAGCCAGAAGGTCAGAAGGCTTGTGACGTAACTGTGTGTGAGCCAGCCCCCTGGTGAACGGGGCGGGAGGGTGGCCGTGGGGCAGCAGGGAAGGGCCTCCAGCACACGCCCCTTCTAGAAGCCCCCATTCAGTGCTGCCCACGTCCACGCCCAGTCCTGGTCGGGGGAGCCACAGTCTTCCCTTTCCTTTGGCTTCACTTGAAAACAATGGCAAAGAAGTCTCTTTACGAACCAAGATGTAGTCTGTTAAAATGAGCAGGAAACCTGAGAGAATAGTAATATTCCCCACCTTTAATGCTTATTCGCCAAGCAGTTTTGAGTCTGTGATTACCTACTGAGGCTTTGTATTCTTCTAGACTCATGCTAAAGTTCCTAACCTGTTTTTTTCCAGAAAACGGCAATATTTGTACGTATGAAAGGAACAGCTAATATTACCAGTTGCTTATGTTAAATGCTTTGTGGGCTGCATTCTCTCATTTCTCATAATGACCATATGGAGAAGATAGTGTTTTTATCCTTATTTTGCAGACAAGAAAACTGAAGCTTAGACAGATTAAAGTAATTTGTCCAGGATGAAGGCAGAGTGAGACCAGAGCCTCGGGGCCCGTGGGATTCCTCGGCCCCAGCCTCAGGCTCCGTTACGCTGCAGACACTTTTAAGGCATCCGCACGCGAGATTCATTTATCACAGACCGTGGAGAGCCCGCTGTGTGTCGGACGGTGTGCCCACAGGGCTGATGGTGGGGACAGGACGGACTGAGCCTTCCGTGCATGGAGCTTTCAGTCTGGTGAGGCAGGTAAACGTTCAGCAGTCAGTCCTCCAGGTGTGCGGGCAGGCCGTGATGTGGACTCTGAGGGACAAGTGAAGGATGCCATGAGTGACGCGCTGGACTGTTTTTCGTTCGGGGGCCTTGGAGAGAAGACTTCTCTACCAAAGGCTGGGGTCCACAGAGATCGAAGGGGCTTAGACAGGGCAGTGGGCACCTCAGACGGCTGATTGCCAAGAAGGACCAGACCTGAGCCAGCCATCTGCACTTGGGGGCGTTCCTCGGCCGTAACCGGGCTGGCGAGGGGAGCTGTGGGATTTGGGGGTGGGGGGGGCGTAGCTTTCCAGTGTGCATTGCCTGTCCTCAGGGCTGCCTTCCAATGGTACGACTTGTTCACACTTTCATCCCCGCCCATCTGAGGTCCAGGTGTCATTTCTCCAGATCTGACGGAGGTGGCTGATTTAATAATGATTGTTAATTGCTGTTGCTGGGAAGCTCAATATGGGTATTTCTCTTGTTTAGCTTTTTTTTTTTTTCTTTCCTCTCTGTAACATGTCAGGGCTTGCAGAGGAGGTAGATGTTGAATGAAATTATAATTCTTTCCTAAGCTTAATACTTTGTTTAAATGTTTTAGGGAAAACCGGGACCCACAGATGTTTGAATAAATTTTCAGTGCAAGAACAGAAATTTAGAAAAACATCTGCCTTTTAGTTATTAATGTAAAATAAAATGCAAAGCAAGTATTTACTTTTTTGCCCCTTCCCATTATCTACCAGCTTTGTGTGTACATTTATGGAGAGTCACAAAATCAAAAACCCTACCGAAGAATAGAAGGAAATTTAAGTTAGTTGTCCTGTTTTTCTGGAGATGAGCCTGTGGCCTTGAGAGAAAATGGCTTGTAGCAAATGAAGTGTAAGCCCATAAGGGTGGAGTCCCTGGGCACCAAGGGGCATTTAAATGACTGGGAAGAGAATATCACAAGTTGGTTTTGTTTTGTTAATACGCCACTGAAACACTTCTCAGTTGTCCTATAAAAAGACCAGAGAGCGACAAAAAGGAAATCAACCTTTTCCAAGGACCCCTCACAGCCCTCATAAAGCTCTGTGGCGTGCAAGGAGGCCCTGGACCAGGGCTCAGACCGCGTCCTGGGCTCGGCTCTGCTGCCCAGCTGTGCCGGTACCTTGCGCAAGTCACTTACCCTCCTATTTTCTGTAATGTATAAAGCGGAGGTTCGCACTTGCCCTTCCTCCCTCCCAGAGCAGGTGAGAGCTCAGCTGAGACAAAGGATGCCGGGGTGCTTTGAACACCGGACCGCAGCATCTGTCTCCCACTCGACCTGACGCTCCTCCGCCGAAGGCCGGGGCTGGACCCTCCCCTCCGGCCATCCAGTTCTCCCGAAAGCCCACTGTGGGCCGGCTCATCCCGCTTTTTCCTTATCCGTAGTAATGATGTCATTCCCTGGACACAGTAATTACTGTAGGCACTCCATCAATGTTTATTAATAGATGCCGTAGGACTAGCTTACAGATTAAACTCTCTGCCTCTCGAAGTCACACTGAAGCACGTGTAGGAATTCCGTGTTCGTGATGGCGTTTGCCCCGTGTTCTGGTTCACACACACCCCTGCACTTCTGGGCTGCTTGACACCCACCGGAAGAGACAGGTCTGTTAAACTTCAGTATGTGCCGGGTCTTCGTGCTTTTTTTTTCAACTATTAGGAAACGTGGGGTAGCTTTTGCTCGCCCGCCCAGGTGGTTCTCCTGAATTCGTCTAGGTAGCATGTTCCCGTCGTTGAAAAGGCGCGAGCCGCCGAGGAGAGAACGGGGAGGCTCCCTCTGCTCCGATGGCCCGGCCGCGGTCTCGCCCGGAGGAAGCGAGTCTGCTCGGTCCAGTCCGCCCGGTCCGCTGTCTTCGTTGCTTCGATGCCGAGTTTCCGTAGAGGGATTTTGGAGTTCTTGGTTGTCTTTCCGTGGAAGAGAATAACCCAGGAGACAATCACTCAGACGAGGGACCAGCAGCATCAGCACAGGCTCGTTTTTCTCCCTCTGATACAGCTAGTCTTGCTTTTCGATGCACAATTTAGAAAATACTTTTAATTTTCTTAGGGGAATTACCAGAAATCTTTCACAGACACGATAGACATTTTTACAGATCTGAGAAGTTATGACCTACATGAAATGAATGAGCAGATTTGATCTAAGCTTCTGACCTGTCTTCGGCATATTGAGATTAATTGATAGACGTAGTTGCAGACAACCTCATCCTTGTGAAGTAGTTAAACAACCCCCGCGTCCACCCACTGGCCAAGTCCTCTTGGCGTCCTCGCTCTGGACAGGTGCCGATGAAAGTCTCGAATCGTTTCCAGATCGTGCAGGCCATTCCCGTTTGGATCTCCCAGCATTACCCTTTCCCCAGAAAGGCAGCTTATTAATACACGTGGCCCTAACACTCGGCTCTCGTATGGGTGAGGAGGGACAGCACGTATCGTACACGCCGTGTGGGGTAAATGCTATTTAAATCTGGTATGAGCTGCTGAATATCTCGCTAACACAGGATCACTGGCTGGAGTCCAGGTTCTTTTTTTTTTTTTCCCTTTGAGGAGGGGTCAGGCTTGAGAGAACTAAGCCATCTGTCCAGCAAATTATTGTAAAGCTTTAATAACAAATAGTTTGCAATGTCTTTTGACGTGTAGAGTAGAAAAGGAATGTTTTGCAAAACCGGTGTCTTTAGAAATGCCCACGTTCCGGTCTGTTACCGGCCTGGTGTCGTTATCCTGAGTTGGTAGCGCCCGCCTTTGTGCTAATGTTTTTGCAGAATTAATTAGCTCATTAGAAGCAGCGTTTTAAAACGGGCGTGTCACCGCGCAGTGCCCTCAGAAGGCTCTGCTTGCTTCTGAGACGCATCGCACTTCCGCTAAAACAGGTGCGGGATGCTGGGGCCGCGTGTGAGCTGTAAGGCTTTGAAGGCTCCCTGCTTCCTTTGACGTTTGTTCTGTGGAGCGCTCTCGTCCCTATCGTTGGTGACTTCTGATGGCTAATGTAATGAACTCTGCCAGCACCTCCGATTGCTAACACCTGCCACAGAGAACTTTGCGTTTAAGTTGTTTGCGTAACTGCCTAACCTGGGTCCTCACGGTCGACTTTCAATGTCCTGCTTACTCACTCTGCAAATATTTAAGGAGTGCCCAGCTGGTCCCAGGCCCCGTGTCTGTGTGGCAGGATTCAGCATTGTAGGAGGTAGTCATGGGACCCCGTGGAGAATCCTTTTGGGGAGATAGACATTAACCATATGATCTCTGGGAAAATTGCTTAATTGTATGAAGACAGGAAATACAGAAGAGAATGAAAAAGTACCATAAGAGGTAAGACAAAGTGCACTGACTCTTGGGGAGCCGAGAAGAGTGTCAGGAAAGTGTCCCTTCCCTGAGGAAGTGTCGTTTAAGCTGGACCCAAAGACCTGAAGCGTGAGCAGGCCTGAGCTGGGCACGGGGGTGGGAGGAGTTGTGAGCAGAATCTTCCAGGCCGAGGATGCAGAGCGTGTGCAGTGTGCAGGGTGGTGCCGGCTGGGGCAGGAGCAGCAGCTGCAAGGCAGGGCCTCCGTGGCCTTCTGAGCACTTGGGACGTGAGTTCACACTGAGCCGTGCCTCGTGCAGTGATGCAAGGAGCTCGTACCGCAAGGAGCTTCTTTAAAGCACGGGCGAGTGTGGCTTTGGAGAGCAGAGGTGGCTGCCACTGTCAGATGCCCTTGAAGGTCGTGGAGGCAGGTCCTTGTTGGAAAGATCAACGGTATAAGAGACAGTTGTTTAAAAACAAAACAACAAAAACTAACCTTGGACTCCATCACAGAAGCGTGATTTTAAGATTACTAGAACTATGAGATTCATCATACCCCCATACCACCTCTGTTGTGTTCAGTTCTAGGCTGTAACGTATTTTTTTTTCTAAAATGAAGATAGCTGTATTGAAAAATAAATTTACCCTTCATAAAGGAACCAAGAAGAGACCAGATACCTCAGTTCTAGAACAGGTCTAGAGCAGTTGTTCTGAACTTGGGTCCACGAATTGACTTTAATAGACTTATGAAATGCAGGAAATGGTCTGCAGAATTTTGTGAAGGCACATCTTTTAGTTTTCGGTGCATTTTCAAAGTGATCCATAACCCAAGAAAGAGTTTAAAACGCTGATAAAAGAAATCACAAAACCCAACAGTCTTTTACATACTTGCAGAAAGCGTGTAGGCTTGGCGGGAGATACTCGTGTGTCATTCCACGAGGTGGAAGTAAGATACTCGGGTGGAGATGCTGGTGGGTGGATTCGAAACAACGCAGCAGTCCGCAGAACAAGGGGTTGCCATGTGAGGTGTTACCGGGGCATTTATGCAGATCACCTCACGGAGATGCTGGTAAATTCCTCGATTGATGGGGACATGGGACGAGAGGACCTCTGAAGTCCCAATTCTTTAATTCTCTGCTTAAGGACATCTAAAGGAGCAGTCCGGCCCGGTTACTCGAAGATCATCAGAAGAAATCAAGGTTTAAGGGTTTCAGAAGTTAATGTTAGACATCTGAGAATGGCATGATTGTGCCTGGTGCGGCAGAGACGGTGAAGTGGCTGAGACCGAAGCTGAGTCCTAAAGGAAGCCTTTAGGAACTTCGAGAGGAATCGGTTGGTTTGTACGGGAAGAGATTGGATCAGAAACCACTGAGAATCTGTAGCTGGGGAGCAGGGCAGGGAGCCGGGATTCTCTGGGTGCTTGAAAGTTCACTTTCTGCCTGAGCATACGTGATGAGTCACACCGGGATCTGGACCGGCGCTGTCCAGGGCTTTGTGTTTCTACCCGGGTCCTGGACCGTCAGGCCACCCAGCAGCTGCGTGCTTCGAGGAGAACCAAGCACGCCCTGCCGCAATCTTTCCAAGTTATTACCCTCTTAACAGGTTGACAGATATGTGCAAATTGTGACTCACTGCTCAATTTGGCACTAAATTAATGTCTTTCCATGTCGCGTCTGCTCAAGTGTAAACTAGTCACCACTGCTGTGTTACTGCTTGTTTGCCTATATTCCAAAGGTAAAAATTAAAGTAATTTGATCCTGCCGCAGAACAGAGTGGAGCATATGGTGGAGGCGTGGGAGGACAGCCCGCCGTCCTACCTGTCCCCAGCCCTGCCCGCACGGCAGCGGGCACACAGCCTGGGGGCAGCCTTCTGAGAGGCAGTGCCAGAGAGTGGGTATGGGGGACAGGGACCGCCTCCCGTAGCCACTGCCAGCCTCGGCAGGAAGAAGCGTTGTTTGTCTCCAGCCCTGTGTTTCTGTCAAATCCCCCGTGGGGGGTGTGCGTTCTGAAGGTTGGCTCTACTTAGAAATGAAATGTTTTGATTTCTGCTGCTAAGATTTAGACATTGTTTTCCTCAGTGAAGACACAGCTGACTTTCTCTCTCTTTTTGGCAAACACATAATGTCACCTGTAAAAAGGAAATTTGCATCTCCTTTATGTTAGGCATGTGAGTAAAAAACAGTCTCCTTGAAGTTTATTTTCACTTAATGAAAACTTTGGATTGCCTTTCCTGAGCTTTGTCGGATGTCACTGGTGGGGAAGAAACAGAAACACCGCCCGGGACCTCTCCACTTTGCTGTGGGCAGCCGATCGTCTTCCCGGGAACTGCTTTTCTGCCACGGTCTTCCTTCACACGTGAAGAACTAACTCATCAGCAGAGTAACCAGAAACGACGGGGACACGTGTCGTCCGCCCACACGGAGCTCCGGCCCTCGCTGAGCGCACACGGGGTCTGGCAGCTGGCGGCGTGACACCCAGACATCTGCACTCCAGACACGGTCCCTGGAGTCCCCACTTCACCCACCTGGGCCCCCGTTTTTCTAGCCTACCACAGAGACCCGGTCTCCAGAAAGGATTGTGAAATCTTCAAGGTGAAAGGAGGGTGAGCAAATGAGGATGTTAGCTGTGCGCTGAGGTCCTGCACATCCGTCTGCATTGTGCCGCCTGAGCTGTGATGGCTGTCGTTGCGGGTCGCACCAGAAGGTGTTGTCCACACCTCTGCTCATTAGCACGTGCTTAGCAGTGACCTCCATCCACACGAGACCAGACGGCAGATTCTGCTTCCTGCCGAGTCTGAAGTACCTGGGTTTCAACCACACGCACAGACTTAGGAAACCAACGTGGAAATGCAGAAACGTTTCCAGTGACCCGGGTAAACTTTCGACATGAAGTTCGCCATGCTTCTTCCACCTCTTCAAGAAACGTTAGGCAGTGATGAAAAATGAGTTACTGTCCTCCTGTCTTCATCTTTTCACCTTTGTGGCTTTTAAGCCTCGAGCCAAGGTTGTGTATCGTGACGCTGTGGGAGATGACACGTGGCATCCTAGTCGGCCTCTTTCTTAAGTCATCGGGGAAGATCGTTTTCCAGACCATTTAAAAATGAGCGGAATGGGGCCTTGCTTTTAAGGAATACCTCCTGTTCTTCCTGAGCTAGTTGGCTTTTTAGTGCCGCATCCTCACCCTGTGGTCCTTCCTGGAGACGGAGGGTAGCGCTTGGCACTGAGTCGGCAAAGGTCCTTCGCAGACGTGAAGCATCGGCGTCTCCCCTGCCCTGTGCCCGCAGCGCCTTCGGCGCACCTCCGCCTCTCACGCCCCTGCTTGTCTTAGTTCCTTGCTCCCGGCCTCCATGGTTTTCGTCTTCCTTCTTCCACTCGAAGTCTAAAACCGCACATGACACTCTCTGAGGAAAGCCTGGTAAGTTAATCCATGGAATCACTCACTCCCTGGCTTCCAGAGCTGATGTGTCGCTGTTCATTGTTTAACAAATGGCATCATGCCGTCTGCTGTCTCATGAGCCCTCTCGGTTTCAGACTAAAATCTTTTCATGTTGTGAATGGAGAGCCAACCTCCTTGTTCCCCCAAGAGAACGTGGCTTTTTATATGTCCCTGATCTAATGGACGTGTAATTTAATTTGTCACGTCCAAGGGGTATGAAATCCAATGCAAACTCCCTAATAGATAGTTTTGCATCTCAGCTGTTGTATTCCACATCCCCTTTGTGTCTAGTGGGATTGGATGGTGAGCGCAAACGCTGCTATGGTTCTAATTCTCAAAGGCCCGGAGCCAGACCCGGTTCAGTCAGAGCTGTGGGCTTGCGCCTTCACCGTGAGCCTCCCCCGGAGGTGGAGTTCATCGCGCTAAGAGAGGCGTTTTTGCAGACTACCCGATTTACCAAGTGGATTGATAATATTTGGGTCCTTAGTATGCACCATGAACTCATGCTGAGTCCTTAAAGTCAGTTATCTCGATGATTAGTAAACTTTAACAGCTACGAATTCCAATTCTGGGCCAAAGGATCAGAGGACTCCCTTTCGAGGGAACGTCTCCAGGAAAAAATAGAACTGATAGATCGCCTAATGTGTTTGTAGCGAGAGAAGTTTTAGAGTCAGGGTAGAGAGCTTAGGGATAAAATTGAAATAGGTGCATAGAAAACGAATCAAGTGAAAATCAAGGTAAAACAGAGAGATATACAAGTAAATAAATGTCCTCATGAGCCACTAGGTAGGTGGCTTGACTACAAAAAAGTCTATGCAGAGATTTTAGGGTGTAAACATCGAATCCACATTTAAGCAAAAATTGTGAAATAACTTGTAGAGTCCAACCAGGAAACGACTTCAGATACTGGAAACAAAAGGAGTTTAATTAATGCAGGGAATTGAGTATCCTGGTGATGGAATTAAGACAGAGACGACCAGAGCTGAGCAGCAACAGGAAGTAGCTGCCATTTCTACACGAAAGGACGGAGGGAGGAGCTGCTGGAGTTGGAACGTAGAGACCAGGAAGATGACAGAGCTCAATTCTGATTTCCTAAAGAAGAAAGTCACTAGACCATGCCTTCAAATGAAAAATAAGAACTGACATTAAAAACACAATATGCAGAAATACCAAAGAAGTCACTCAAAAATGATTGGCTCTGGAAGGCGAGAGAAGGAACGGCAGGGGAGTAGGATTTTTTGGGAAAAGCCACATAATCCCATTTTTTGCCTTCTTAAAAATACCTTCCGTTAATAGAAAGTTAAACTGGAAAGGGAAGCGTCTGGTGTACTGTAGGCGCGATCTCTTTGACTAGGGCTCGGTTCTCACGTGTGTGCTTCTTCCTCCCGCTTAGGTACGTGGATGACGTGATCAGTCGCATTGACAGGATGTTTCCCGAAATGTCCATCCACTTATCCAGACCCAATGGAACCTCTGCGATGCTCCTGGTGAGTTCTGCCTGACCCATTTGTAGGGACGTGTGCAAGAAAAATCGGCCTCAAGATTAGATCTCTGGTTCTGTCGTAGGGTGTGTAGAATGGAAATTAAA
The DNA here is from genome assembly GCA_028627145.1 of Eidolon dupreanum. Taxonomy (NCBI): domain Eukaryota; kingdom Metazoa; phylum Chordata; class Mammalia; order Chiroptera; family Pteropodidae; genus Eidolon; species Eidolon dupreanum. The sequence continues at coordinate 159,468,178 of CM053509.1, read as the reverse complement.
GCCCAGTTCGATGGTGCATAGCATCATAGTTCCCTTTACTGACATTGCGTAGGTTAAAAATTCTGCACTTTTGAAACCATGCTTTTGAGCAGAATCGCCACACTCCTCTGAGAGTTAACCAGAGAGGAAAGATACTACAGGACCATTTCGCCTGTAAGTCAGTTCGCGGTGCTTTGGGGAATGTGTTTCATGTTATTCCAGAGAGAGTAGAAATGCTCAGCTAGTGGGTGTGCTACAGAAAACACCCTCATGAAACAGAGCCGGGTTCTGTGGGAAATCATATATGAAATCCTTCATGTACTCCAAGAAAGTATTCTGAGACCTTGCCACGGACAGCTTCCACTTTTGTTTCTGATGTCAGTTTGCGCCGAGCAAGTTGGCCTCACGCCCTCCCCGCTGATGCGTGTGTTCGCATGAATTCACCAAGGACAGGTGTGCTGGGGAGATACGGTGGCATAGTGATGCTAGCGTGTATTAGTAATCAGAGAGGCACAGAGACTGCAACGATGAGGAGCTTTTCTAAGGCTCCGTGTGATGATACACACTCGAAGAATTCTTCTCTGGACACTGGTTTTATGGAAGGCAGGACTGACTGACTGAGAAGGATGGTTTTGGTGGGTATCAGGGAGGTGAGCTTCAGGAGCTAGGGGATTTACGTCTGGTCAGTGACTGCTGCTTTGGGGCATCGTGTGAACTCCCCATACTTCATTTTACTCTTGTTTTTTTTGTTTTAATAATAATATTCATTTTTCAATTATAGTCGACATACAATATTATATTGGTTTCAGGTGTACGACCTAGTGATTCGACATCTATGTATCTCACTAAGTGATCACCCCAGTAAATCTCGTAGCCGTACGTAGTTATCACAGTATTATTGACTATGTTCCTTATGCTGTCCTTTGCTGCTCTATGACTAGCTCGTAACTACCATGTTGTACTTCTTCATCCCTTCCCCGTTTTTTACCGACCTCCCACAACCCCTCTCCCATCTGGGGACCCTCAAAATATTCTCTGTGTCTATGAGTTTCTGTTTTTTTGTTGTTGTTGTTTGTTTCATTCTTTAGAATTTACATGCATGTGAAATCATAGGGCATTTGTCTTTCTCTGACTTACTCCATTCAGCACAATACCTTCCAGGTCCATCATGGAGTATCTTTTTCCATCCCTTTACTTTCCGTCTGCGTGTCTTTTAATCTGAAGCGAGTCTCTCATAGGCAGCATTAGCATTTTACTTTTGTACAGTCTGATAAAGAGCCGGTCACCCAGGATCAGCTGTACTATTCACTTAAGCCATTCACCTGAGAACAGACTGGTGAGTGTATGCGTTTTTCTCTTAAGAAAGGGAAAGTGCGCTTGTTAAATGTGTTATATTTCATCCGTGGGGAAAAAATAATAAAGTTCATCTAGGTAACATGCTACTTCTCTTTAAAATTCTTTCTGTTAAAAAATACAGTGAATGAGATAATGCAGTATCCTTATAATAGGAAAAGTAAGCAATTTGTATCTATCTGCAGAACATGAAATACTTTCTCAGTTCAACATATAAATTGTCTACATTTTAAGAGCCTCTAGACTCAGAAGCTAAAACAAATCCTGCTTTCAGCATCCTTGAGGGGGACCAGCAGGTTAATGAAGATAAAAATGAAAGCGTCCTCAGTGAAATAGGTTTGTTCAAATTATGCCCGGGTCGTTGGGCTGCATTTCATGATGCAGGCAGGAATTTGGCATTGAAGGGGATGAGCAGAGAGAGCTGGGTATAGGTAGACAGGTCCAGGGCGTGAGAGCGACTTCCGCCTGAGGAAGCTGGCGTTCATTCCACGACGACCCGTCAGCCTCGTCAGCTTTCTCGTGGAGCTTCTGTTTTAATAGACTGATGAGGGGCTCAGTTCAAGGGAAGAATCCCATTTTGTTTATGCACCATTTTTACCCCCATGAGTGGCTAATGCAGGTCACTGTGCATTTAGCCAGCTAGTTCTTACCTTTCTTAGGTGACAGGAGAATTCACATAGGTGGTGCTTATATATAGGAATAGCGGTGGGTGATCTGATTCAGAATCAGATTGCCAGGTGGAGAGTCATACTTTCAGCATAATTACCTTATTTGGCTTTTACTCCTCAAAGACGGTATTTATTAGGTTGGGGGTCTCTAGGCCATTTGCTGCTGCCGCACCCACCTCTGAAGTAGAAGGGAATTCTCACCTGGGAGGGGAGCAGCTGCCGCCTCCCCCTCGGTGCTTGCCAGTCGCCTGTTCCCTGCGACTGTGTGTGGGACCTGCGCTGTAGGCAGTGGGGTGGCCCTGCAGGGGGTTCAGACAGGAGTTGAAAGTGGTGTCTCCTGGAGGTTAGTCTGGAATGAATCGTGTCCATCTGGAATGCGCTGCATTCTGGAAAGCCTGGGGAGGCACGTGAGACCCTTGGGGCGAGGACAGGTAGGCTGCCGAAGCAGAATACACCTGAGCGGTCTCTGCCGGCGTCTCCTCTTACCTGCCTTGGCCAAAGCCTGAACCGCGCCTGCGTTTTTAATAAAATGGCATTCCGTGCTAAGTCAGCCAGGCTTCCTTGAGTGTGGTCAGCAGACACCTGCTCTGATCGACTTGAGCAAGAAAAGGTTCGTTTTGTCTTCTACTTTTTAATGATGCTGAGTGATCATGGACAGAAGGGACACAGCCTAGGGCGTCTCCGGGGCTGCCAGGGGCGGGACGGCGGTCCTCTCGATTCCAGGCAACTCCTGGTCAGCTGCCTTCATCCCATGCCTGCGCTCCCACGACCGGGGAAAGCGGCCGTCTGCGTGATCAAACCCGCCGCAGGACAGAGCCTGCTGCTTACACGCCCCCGGCTCCAGGTGGATGGCACCGATTGTTTCCTAGGCCTCCTGGGCCATGCCATGCACCAGGACACCGCTCCCAAGCCTCCAGGGTGCTTGTCCCCTCGGTCTGATTATAGCACAGGATGGTGGCAAGAAAGATTGGCACTACCAGGCCCCGGGCTGGTGACTTTGTAAGATAATTTTTATTCTGTAATTTGCTATACACAAAGGAACGTGTGTAATAAGTACGTCACTTATAAAGCATAATGACGCACCCACGAGTTCACCACTCAAGTTAAGAAGTAAAACGTGACCGATGAGCGCTTCTCCTCGGCCCCGGCTCCGCCCCGAGTCACCGCCATCCGCGTAATCATCCTCCTCCCTCCCTTTTTTAAATGCGGTTGCCACATGGACATGTGTCCCTAAATAACGTGCCATGTGGTTTGGTTCGATTTTGAACTTTGCAAAGACAGCCTCGTGCCGCGGTGTGACCTCCGAGCCGTGCCCGCGTCGTGGCGGACGGTCCGTTCTGCGACTGTGACTGTCCCACACGTTTCACTCCTGCCCCGTTGGCGTGTGTTTCGTGGCGGCCGGTTTTGCTTTTCAGATCATGGTGGCGTGAACGTTCTGGCACATACACCACCATGTACTTTTAAGCTCAGGCCCAAGTCAGGGGCCGGGGCAGCCCCCGTCCGGAGGAGGAGCAGGGGAGCAGACGGCTTCTTCCGAAGCGTCACCTGGGTTGTGGAGCGTAGCGGCTCGATGCCACTCTGGTATCCAGAGGGGTTCGGCAACGGCTGAGGCGAGGCGGCCTGGCTCCACGGTGCGCGTGGCCTGCGATTTTGTGTTGCTGTGGATCTCTCCTGGCTTGGGTTTGAAGCGTAGAGGGGCGTTTGGGGTCTTTTTTGTGAACACACGTGGGAAAACGACACAGAGCCACTGGAGTCCAGAGCCCGGGAACCAGGGCAGGTTTCGGTTCCTCACCAAGGAGCAGCAGGGTGGTGCCTACCGCTCGGCGATGGGCAGCCCGGGGCATCACCGCGGTTTCTTCATGACTTGGAAGGTGAAGAGAGAACAGGGACGTGTAGTACTGGCCCTTTCTAAGGCGACTGGGCTCAGTTTGGCTCATCTAAAGTCAGTCCAGCCTTTCCTCGTTGCCCTAGCGGAGTCGGGGCGTCAGGACCCGTCAGAAATGGAGGGGCGGTGACTTTTTGGCCTGGACACCGTGTTTGACCTGGAAGCACATGTGTAGATCCTCTCCACGCTTCTGGGCCGCAGACACTGTGTGCCCAGGAGATGGGGCCAGAGGAGGGAAGTGGGCGCAAATAGATGCTTAGCAAATGTCTGCCGAGAGAATGCATGAACGGCCAATAGAAGCATCTTTCTCTTCCACATGTATCAGTTTGTCCATGTTGGCTGTAATGGGAACCTTCTCCTTGGGAGAGAAGGAATAAGGCATTAATACTAGTTCGATTCCAAAACTGTCAGGATGTTTATTGCCTTAACTTCTCCTGGCATCTTTTTGAGCCATAGGGTAATTGAGTACAGCCTGTACACTCCATGCCCCAGCTAATATGGAATCTAAATTTTCAGCCTCTTACATAATCTTTAAATACGTTGCAGCTGGCTTGCTCTGCTCTGTCGGAGGTGGTGGGTGCCGTGTCGGTGTTGTGTAAGTTAATAACTCGTGATATAATAAATCCTGTTTCCGTTCTTTGAAGAGATGAGCTCAGTCATCCCAAAATAAATCTAGCTATGTTGATATTTAGTTTCAGTTAATCTACCGCCTAACATCCCATTATTAATTTTCTTCA